>JALIZH010032992.1:5072500-5512500 GCA_030522465.1 Rhipicephalus appendiculatus
GGTAGCCGTCCGCGTATTCCCTGCTTCACTTTTAGTGTACCAGAGGTGAGTAGTGCGGAATGCCCAATATTTGTGGCGCATAGGCTCTGGGAGTTTTTGCGTACATAGGACGCGCGAATTTTGGTTTCGCCTCGCCTCGCTGGAAAAAAAAAAAAAAAAAAAAAAAAAAAAAAAAAAAAAAAAAAAGAAGGCGAAGTTTGCACTAAGTCGCGCAAAGCTTGAAACAGCGAAGCTGGACGATTCTGAAGTCTAATCTGGTTGCTCGTAGATTGGTTGTTTCTAGGTTGTGTCTAGGTTGCTTCTAGATTGTGGCTAGGTTATAGTTAGGTGATGCTAAGTTGTTTCTAGCTTGCTTCTAAGTTGTTGCTAAGCTTTAGCTAGGTCTGCTAAGTTATTTCTAGGTTGCTCCTAAGCTGTTGCTAGGCTTTAGATAGGTGATGCTAGGCTGTTTCTACGTTGTTGCTAGGCTTTAGCTAGGTGATGCTATGCTGTTTGTAGGCTTTAGCTAGGTTATGCTAGGCTGTTTCTAGGTTACTTCTAGGTTGTTTCCAGGCTTTTAGCTAGGTGATGTTAGGTTGCTTCTAGGTAGCCGCTAGGCTCTTTGATATGTTGCTTTCTATGTTGATTCTAGGTAGTTGCTGGGCTTCAGCTACATGTTGTTAGGATGTTTCTAGATTATTGGCTGTTTTGTTAGACTTCAGAATCGTCCAGCTTCACTGTTTGAAGCCTTGAGCAACCTAGTCCAAGCTTCGCCATTTTTTTCTCTTTCTCTTTCTTTCTATCGCTTTCTTTCTCTTTATATATATTTTTCTCTTTATTTCTATCTATTTCCTTTTTTTCTCTCTCTCTCTTTCACGTGTTTCACATGCTCCACTTCGCCGAGCAATGTTTTCGTTCAACGCTTGCATCTGCTGTATTCGATAGTGCGCCTTGCCCAGCCCTGTAGCGCATACCCACCTGAGGAGATTTGCACGACGGAGCGCAAGTTTGCGATTGCTTAAGAAGCTTCACCGTAAAGAGAGTGAAGAAAGCGTGTGACGGCTCATGATGATGACAGTTTTCTGTACACATTGTACACAACAAAGCTTTTACGGCCAGGTTAAACAGCTTCGGTGTTAAAAAGGGCTAATTGTCCCGGACCTGCACAGTGACCGACAGAAAGGAGGCAAATAACGACGGTGCAAATCAGCGTACGTGCCCCCCAACCCCTCTCGAAAAAAAAAAAAAAAGAAAGAAACGAGTTACAAGAAAACGAGAAGTTACAACTGCTTCCCCACTAAACCTTCTCACCCCTGAGAGGCTTCTTCGCCTGTAAACTTGGTTACCGTGTGGCGAAGCTCGTTCTCAGGGAGTCGCAAATGTGCGGAATTGGCCGAGTTTTCTTCGTTTTATTATTCTTTTTTAACAGCGAAGCTGTTGTACCTCGCCGTAATTCGTTCGGTGTCACCAGAAAACCCTTCAAGTGGGTATGCGCCACAGGAATTGGGCAAGCCCCACTACCGTGTACCGCAGGTGCCAGTGTCAAACGAAAACGAACACATGAAAAAAGAGAAAGAAAGAGACAGAAAGAGAGGGAGAAAAAGCAAGAAAGAAAGAGACAGGAAGAAAGAGGGAAAAATAGAGATAAATAAAGGCAGTGTTGTACGGAACGGCGTTCCAAGGAACGACGTTCCAGGGAACTAGTTCCTTTTGGCAGGAACGGAGGAACGCCACCGTTCCATTCAGGATCGGTGGAACTGTAACGGTAACTCGTTACGTTTAAGCAGGAACGGTAGAGGGAACGGCGTTCCTTCTGTGAACGTTCCACGGCATTCAACAGGCGCACGCACGCAGGACATCATGCAGAACAGGGCGGATGGTCGACCGTGTGAGACGCGAAAATGTAGCGCTCACCTATCACGTGACTACGATGCATCCTCGTTTTACAGCGAAAGCTGTTATGAGATCACAACAAGGGTCGTTTCTGCGTCGTAGTTGTCCGCCGCCGCCGCCGCCGCCGCCGGTGTCCGTAACCAATATCGCACGAAATAAGAAAAAAAACTAAATAAATAAAAAAACACCTGTGACAGAATGGGAATCGAACCCGGGTCCTCTGCGTGGCAGCTCAGCACTCTACCACTGAGCTACGCCACTGCTTGAAACTGTGTTGCAAACTGACCCTAGGCAAGCTTCATATCGGGTAAGGAATCGCGTTAACGTGTGTTGTAAAGCGTTTTAGAGCACTAAAGTAAGAACCAGGCGTCACACAATGCGAATTGCGTAACGAGTGGGTCGTTCAATGCTCCAACCCATTACAAAAGCCTGTGGCATAATTCTTCATCGTCGTCAGCCACAGCATCAACAAAGTGCACATAATTCGTTACAAGAGTGTAGCGGGCACCGCGCTTTTCTGAAGAATGACGAAGAATGGCATAGTAGACGCTTCCCCACTGCACAAAAATTATGATGATTTATAGCGTAGTGGGTACCATGCAAGTGGGCTTGTAGTAGTTGCCTCAAGAGTGTTTAAAAAAAGCTAAAGGCCGCTCTCCCAGCTTTCGCTGTGGCTGTGCTGCGCCTTCTGCGCAGGCCTGGCGGTTTTTTTTACTTCAAGGCGCCCGCCGGGGGGCGCAGGGAAGCGAAAGACGGCGAGTCTGACAACGTGCGGGAGAAACAGTAGATTTTTTACCGCAGAGCTGTTATGCTCGAGGTTTTCGGGTGTCATAGAAAGAAAATTATTGTCAACAAGAACCGGCCCACGCTCTCTTCGTTATCGCTATCCTCTTCTGCTTCTCTCCCAGAACACGGGCGCTGATTTGTCCGGCGCGGGATGCAATAACTCTAATGGGGCGAGAGAACGAGTACAGAGAGAGCGAAAGAAAGGGATATAGAGAAAGAGATAAATTTTTTGCTACAAAATGTTTTCGGCGAGGCGAGATTCGACACCGCCTATCCACGATCTGAAGGCGAGAGTCGTAACCACTCAGCTATCAAGTTTTTTTTTCTTTCGTGGTACTCATTCAACATAGGCATGACACTTTGAAGCAATTCAATACAGACAGAGGACTAATATGTTCATTTTGCTCGTATCGCGACCTAACGACGAACACATAGTACTGAAGAATTCGCATTCATCTCTAGCGTGAATACATCAAAGAACCGCCATTTCCCATTATACACTAGAACGGTGGTAAGGATAGACACCTCACCAACGCAATATACCATTCTGGCTGACTTTAAATTTGCTCGTGTACAACTCTTAGCTGAGTGACCATATACTAGTGAAGTAGGATATTGAGTAAATTATTGGCTGTGCGTTTTTCTGGAAGATGCGCGCACGCTAGAAGTGTATAGCATATCTTTGTATAGTACAGTATATCAAGGGGCGGAAAGGAGAAGTGATGGTGAGGAGGAGGGGAAAACGAGTATAGAGAGACAGAGAAAAAGAAAAAAGATAAGGCGAGCGAACGTACACAGATAGACAGAGAGAACGAGATAGCGAAAAATATAGAGAAAGAGAAAGAGAAAAATATAGAGAACAAAAGGCAAGAAAAAAAAAGCAAAAGATAGAAAGACAGAGGACGAAATGTACAGAAATATGTTCGCTGACTGGGAACCGGGGACTTTACTCAGGCGCAAATGGGTATCCTGAACATTATTTTCTGCTCACACAGAAATATTGAATCAGAACTCATTAAACGCCTATGTATTGTCGCTTTCAATGCGATTTCCTGTCCAAGAAGTTCAATTATATTGGCGCATAGGTGCAGATTCCTATTTGAATATGTTAAGTGCAGCATCCTGACTGCGCTTTCGAAGACCGACGTTGAAAAGTGCCACATGTATTGACTTGAAATAGAGGAGCACGAAAGTTGCAGTTACATGTATGTAGTAAGGCCGGTGGTCTCAAAAAAATTTGACTAGGAGCGTTTATTTAGATTTTTTTACCTATGTATGACTTGCTGTCAGCAATGTTAAATTCGGTTTATATATGTAGCTCGATGGCAGCTTTAAACTGGTCACTTTATTTCACCTCAGGATTATCCGACACTACATATTTATTAAAAACTCAAATGTAACGTTAATTTAACGACACGTTCCAGTTTTGGAAATGTAACTGTAATGAGTTCCTTTTGCATTTGCGGAACTTGTAACGGGAACTCGTTCCGAAATTGGGAAGGAACGAGGAACGAGCTTTCGTTCCTGTTTTAGAGGAACGTGTACAACACTGAATAAAGGGAATAAAGACATAAAGATAGAGAGACCGAGAAATATAAAGAAAGAGAGAGAAAAGGATAGAAAGAAACAAACAAGAAAAAGAGATAAAAACAGCGAGACAGACAGAAAGAAAAGGAAAGAGAGTAATAAAAGGATAAAAGGAAAGACAGAGAAAGAAAGAAAGAAATAAAGAAAGAAGGAAAGGGAACAAAGATAGAAAGACTGAGAGACATAGAAAGAGAAAAATATAGATAGAAACAGACACGAAAAAGAGATCGAAAAAAAAACAGACAGCAAGACAGAAAGAGAGAGAAATAAAGAAATGAAGAGAAACAAAGAAAGGGAAGAAAGAGAAATGAAGATAGAAAGAGGGAGAAAGAGAAAGAAATAGAGAGAGAGAGAAATAAGGGAATAGAAAGAAACGGATAAAAAAAAGACGTACAAGAAACGGAAAAAGCGAAGAAAAAACAAAGAGAAACAAGGAAGGCCATCCAGCTGCGCTCTTCATTCAGTCTTTGCACCACTAGTGCGAAGCTGGCATAATTTTTTACGTGTAAGGAGATAATATCCCGAGCCATGACCACATACAGGTCATAAACCTGAAGATCACCGATCCTTTCTCCCCCTCTCTCTTTTTACAAGGCAGGAGAAAGAACAAACCCTTCAATTCGTTAAAAGCGGCATAACTTGCCCGTGCTTCTTACGGCCGCTACAAGCGGCCTCTTTTTCCTTTTTTTTTTTTTTTTTTTTGAGCAAGTCCTAACGCGAGAAATGCCTGCGATCTTTCTACCGTCCTCGAAGACACTGAAGATGGCGCTAACGACTGGTGTTCGCTAGAGTTACGGTATAAAAGTATGCCATATACAGTGACTCTAGTGTTCGCTTACTGTATATGCTACCGTTGTGTGTAACAAAGAAAAAAAAAGCATATAAAGAGCGTTTTAGCAGCACCGGTTAACAGCACAGTAAGTACGGAAATACTGTACCGTCGTGGTCGGCATGGTTGGTTGGTTGGTTGGTTGATCCTTGTTATTCTGGCGCAACCCACAATGGGGGGATCGGCCATGAAACGGGCGGTGCCTTGTTATGTAATTAAATGAGTTTATATTCTTAAAATGTTTAGTGATAGATTATTTTTGAAATAACTTCTTAGCTTAATTCAGGAGAAAAAAAAATTCAAGAAGAGAAAAAAGATTATTGTTGAAGAATGAAGTGGGATTAGATAACTTTAGCAATCAATTCGTTTTGTCTCACGTAAGAAATCGCATACAGCATCGCAAACGTTCCTGTGGCTAAAAGCCCAGCGTGGTAGCTCCAAAGGAAAGAACCACCGGAAGTGATAAATTTAAACCCATCCTTCGGAGCGGTTCTTCTAGAAGTCTTTTTCTTTGATTTGTAAATAACCTGCATGTTAGGAAGAAATGATGCAGGGATTCACTTTCATTGCAATGGAGGCATAAAGGTGACTGCACAAGTCCAGACCTGTGTAGGTAAAAGTTCAGTGAGGGGACTCGGCATGGTATTCTGGTGACTGATATTTCTGCCTTTCTAGAGGAACACCATCGATTTTTCCACTTATAATTGAGATGAGAAAACTCAGATGTTGACAAAGAAGACTTAGTGAAGTTATCCGATGTGGCATATTTTAAATGCGAATGCATTTCTTAGTCGGGCTATGTCAGGCATCCGGCGTTGGCGTTGTCCGGCGTTGTCCGCGGGGAGGAGGATAGGTTGAGGAGGTGTCCGCGCGCCGGCAGGTGTTATCTCTCCGCTCTCACTCCCTCTCCCATCGCAACAGCTGCGGGCGCGCGCGCTTATCCTCGCCCCTAGCAAGCGCAGCAGGTGGTGCGGGCGGAGTAGCGGAGAGTGAGTGGAGAGGAGGAGCGCGCTCTGGTGCGTGAGGGCGCTCGCATCGCGGGAGCTCGGCGGAGCTCCCGCGATAAAAAAAAAAAAAAAAAAAAAAAAAAAAAAAAAAACAGGCGCTGCGCCGTGCTCCCGACCGGGCTGCAGAAATTAGGCGCCTTTTCCTTCTTCGAACCACAACCACCATATATAAATGGAGTGAAGCGCGCGCGAAATGCATTCGCATTTCCTCACGATTCCCTTCGGGGAGGTGGGGGGCATTTTTTTTTCAAATCTCGCCGCAGATATAAAGGCCAACGTCGGCAATAAAGAAATGTTGGGACCATCATGTGATGCTACTGCGAGTGCATCCGCATATTCATTGAGGGTTATTCCTTTGTGCCCTGGTACCCACACCAATCGAATAATACGTATATGTCTTGGGATAAGAGAGTAAAATAATTCTAAAGAACTTGAAAATTTTGGTGCAGTTAATGAGGAACAGACAGACAGGCTGTCTGTCAGAATGACGGCTTCTGATATTGATGGTGGTAATTTCCGTAAAGCTAAAACAATTGCAAGCAATTCCGCATGATAAATAGGCGTGAAGTTGGGTAAACGAATTGATGGTCGGCACGCAGCATTTTAAAAGTTGTTCTTTTTTCTTTTTTACCTGCGCGAGTCGCTCTTTGCGTGCGCTACGTGACGAGATGACCAAATTGGCTAATAGAGGTCTTTTAGACTAAAAAAGCTACTTGCCGGCCGCGACGGTACGGTATTGCCACCACTGCTAAAGCTACCTAACAGAGTATTTTAGCAAGTTACGGAAATACGGTACGCAAATATGGTAAGGCAATACGGTAGCGCTGCTCCTTTCCCGTTCATTGTGATTTTGCCGCTCCCAGTTCCAGTGACAGTGCGTCCCCCGAACGACAGGTTCCTCGTTAACAATGCGTAGGCTGACAGGCAACAATGAGGCGTGACAACCCCACAATAATTTTTAAAATATCTTTTGTGGTGTTGAGGTGCCTTCATAGGCAAAAGCCGGGAAAAGAAGAACGGTACGGTATACCGTATTTGCGCGCCGTATTTCCGTAACCGGCTAAAAGACTAAAAGTGTTCGCAAATTTCCCTACTTATACCGCACGGTATTACCATCACTGCTAAAACCCTAGTAACGCTTGTATTTGCAAACGGCGCAGCGTTTGTTCAGCTATTGATCGCTCCCAGTAAGAAACTTTCTTCTTATACTTACCTGTCAGCCAGGATTGATTGGTAATAAAACCAAGAAAAATGATAAAGGCAGGCAGATTAACTATAGGCTGAGTCGGTGGCTGAGGGGGAAAAAGTGGGGAGGGGGTGCTGAAAGATGAGACGGAGAGAACAAATATTTACACACACACAGGTTCACACACACACAGGTTCAGAGACATAGCTTTCCTATTTTCCCGGGGAAGGCGCCGCGGATGGCAAGACTGGGAGTGGGTAGTGGAAGCCGACGTAGCTGCCCATTGAGATATTATAACAGAAATTACATCATTGGTGTGAGCCATATTCGAAGTTTATTCACGTAAAGTTCATGCCAGCAGTACGCTATATGGAATACGTTCAATCGGTAATTGGGAACGTAATTGTTTCCCGCCGGGTGTCCTGGGGGGGGGGGGGGCTCTGTCCTCGCCCCCCCCCCCCCCCTCTGTCTTTATCTGACGGATCTGCATAGTCTAAACTTGGCAGCGCAAACAAACTAGACACAAACTGCGCTTATTTGTGTCCCGCTCTTAATGCATGCCGTTTGTTTGCGCTGCCAAGTTTACATATATCAACATAGGCGTGCGCAGGGTTATACATATATATATAAACCAATAATCACCTTCAGGGGGGGGGGGGGGGCGACGGCTCGTCACAGCGCCCCCCCTTTCATATTAATTCAATGTATGGGGCACACTTTGCGCCCCCCCCCCCCCCCCCCCCGCCTTCTTAGGTGACTAGAGGGGGCGGTCGCCCCCCGCCCCCCCCTGCCCCCCCTCGTGCGCACGCCTATGTATATCAACCTTTCGGCTCTGCAGAAGTTCACCGTCAATCGGTGCATGTCAGGAAATGCGGCAGCGCCTTTCTATGTTTTTGCACCTCACAGCATGAAGCACAAAGCCCCAGTCCCACTTTGAAATCGCATGTATGAGTAACGAATCCGTTACTAAAGGCGCTGGTTAGTGCACGCCTGTGTAATTCCACTTTCCCGCAGTGCGTACACTTTCGACAACGGAAACGAAGAGCGTATACGTTCGGTTTCTCCTCGTGCTGAGTGGGCAGCTTCGAACAACGACCAAATAAAAAAAAAAAAAAAAAAAAAAAAAAAAAAAAAAAAAAAAAAAAAAAGAAAAGAAAAAGAAAACTGCTTTGATTAATTGTACCCAAGCTTCCTAGGCCAGCTAGGTTTTGATTCCACACATATACTGATTGTTAGAACTTGTTGTTGGGCTAGATGGTAACTCGTCATATTGTAGGTATACTTAGCGCCACTTGGTGATCCCTCAGAAAACACTCTCACATTCACACACGCACAGGGGCGTAGCCAGAAATTTTTTGCGGAGGGGGGGGGGGGGGGCACCGCCTTGATTTCGGGAGGGGCACCTCCTTGAAATGGTCATTTTTCGCTTTGTATGCCATGGCGAAAAAAAAATTTCAGGGGGGGGGGACGTGCCCGGTGTGCCACCTTCTGGCTACGCCACTGCACACGCATCCACTCAAGATGCGTGTGTGAACGTGAGTGTTTTATGAAGGATTACCAATTAAGTGGCGCTAAGTACCTACAATATGACGAGTTGATTCAGTGACGACAAGCACATAGAACTTTATGCCAATTGGTCTAGAGCAGGGGGTTACAAGCAAGCCATACGTGAAACCTAATCTCGGTATTTATAAAACTCACTACTTGCCGAGTTGGCCGCCCCTCAACGTATTGAATACGCCAAGATCGAGTTTTTCGCTGGGGACGTGAGTGAGTTTATGATTTCTTAGCTTCTGCCATTTACTTATCTCTCTCCTTCCTTCCTACTATTATCTTCCCTCATAAAGCAAGACCCCTTCTTCTCTTTCTTTTCCCCTTTAACTGCTTCGATGAGCACAATCCCCTACCCACAGTTACATCCACAGGATCGCCGCCGTACATCCACTAATAATAATAATAATAATAATAATAATAATAATAATAATAATAATAATAATAATAATAATAATAATAATAATGAGCAGACATCCCTTGTGTGTGTGTGTGTGCGCGCGCGCGCGTGTGTGACCAATCAGCCCCGCGTTTATTCATGCATTTTTAACGTCAATAACGAGCAGGTTCTGCGCTATGGGTTAAAACTGCAAGATCTTCTAAACCAAAAGTAGAGAATCATGGCTGTACAAATTTTGCAAATTACGTGAACTGCGCACGTGCTCTCGCACACAAACACGCGGAGACACAGTAAGAGAGAGAGATAAAGCGTTAATTATTGATCCGCTGGCCCTCCCGGAAACTCGGCCGCCACGGGCTACGATAGTGTCCTTCTAAGAAACCGCATCCCATCCTTTTCGCATTATATTATTTAGTTTTATTTTGCGCTGCATCCGCCTGATCTTCTCATTCGTTCATCCTCGTCCCTTTCTCCTTCGCAGTTACGAGAACTGTGGGACTGTTCAAGTTGTGTGTTCTGGGAAAGGGCGGAACTTCCGCGAAAGGAACGCCGCTCAGAAACCCTTATAAGAGATGAACGCTATGCACAAACAAACAAAGCAAATTTTGTGGGAAACACGCAAAAAAATTTATCACGGCGCCTGCTTCCCAGACCCCGTTATTTTTTTTTCCCTACCGGATAGGTGTCGCCATCTCACGACTCGGATCGGAACTAACATGCTTTTGTGGCTTCCAAGACTTCTGTCGTGTCCGCAGTTTATTTCAGAGTTCGAGCAACGTTTTAGTTAGAGCGCGGAAGAATAATATGCACATGCTGGTCACACCTAGTAACGTCGCTTACCCTTAGGTACTTTATTTTTCACTTTTGCGACGGGCACAATGTGCACTGCTTGAACGAACGTTTAAAAGCCAGTGTAGACTGATTATCGAGAGGCGAGGCGGATCGTTTAGGCCGAAGCTGAACAACGGTACGCAACACTGGAACAACCGAAACAACAGTCGCTAGCCCGGATGAATGTATCGACGAAGATCGCGCTGACTTCTCGACAAAAAGTGAGAAAAAAAAAAGTAGGAAAGCAAGAAGACGCACTTGCCATGTTTTGCCATTGACTCAATCCAGCCTCGAGCTTCGAAAATAACACCAACAACATCTGGTGCACGGAAATGCCGGAGTGCGCGCGATGCCGACGTAACGTTGCTGCACCTGTGGTTACTACGGTAATCGTATCCACTACATTCCTCTGTCACCGTTGAATGAACGATCGTGCTCACGAGGGGCGTCTCGCTATATTAACTAAAGTTCATTTTTACTGGAAGAGCTATATACTTTAGGGATGAGTTCCTCGGACGACAGAAAACGGCCGAGCCCGCAGGATGTGTTCTCCACCGATCAGGAAGCTGGAAGCGAGCTCAGAGACGACGACCCTACGGGTAGACGCACGACTCGGAGGCGACGGGCACGTCTCGATCCGAAGGAAATGGGCGACAGGCAAGGTGCCGGTGCAACGACTGGACCTCAAGGCGATGACGGCGCCAGCTACGCGTCAGACGAGGAGAGCGGCAACGGTCAGCACGTCAAGCAGCCGCGCTTTGGCAGCGCTGTCGACCGTCGTGGCGAGCGCCCGGTGGCAGCGACGACCTCCGAAGGCGGCGGCCAAGACGGCCAAGACGTGGATAGCGAGATGGAGGACCCTACAGGGCTGGAAGGGGCCGCCTTCCAGAGCCGGCTCCCTTTCGACAAGATGACGGCTCAGGAAGCGGCCTGCTTCCCAGACGTGGCGCAGGGCCCCCAGCAAACGCAGAAGGTGTTTCTGCACATCCGAAACCGGCTCCTGCAGCTGTGGCTGCAGAACCCCAAGATGCAGCTGATATTCGAGAACGCGCTCCCGCAAATCGAACCGCCGTACAACAGCGACGCTCCTTTCGTGATGCGCGTGCACGCCTACCTGGAGCGCCAGGGACTCATCAACTTCGGCGTGTACGAACGCATCCGTGGGCCGCCGGCCAAGAAGCACGGCAAAGTCATTGTCGTAGGAGCCGGCATCTCGGGCCTGGCTGCGGCGCAGCAGCTCCAACAGTTCGGCATGGAAGTGATCGTGCTCGAGGCCCGAGACCGCGTCGGCGGTCGCGTAGCTACTTTCCGCAAGGGCAACTACATTGCCGACCTGGGTGCCATGGTTGTCACGGGACTGGGTGGCAATCCCGTGGCCGTGCTGAGCCGGCAGATCAAGATGGAGCTGCATCGGATCCGTCAGAAGTGTCCGCTCTACGAGTCCAACGGCACCACAGTGCCGAAAGACAAAGATGAGATGGTAGAGCGCGAGTTTAACCGGCTTCTTGAGGCAACATCTTACCTGTCGCATCAGCTTGATTTCAACTATGTGCAAGGCAAGCCGGTGTCCCTTGGCCAGGCATTGGAGTGGGTCATAAAGCTTCAAGAAAAACACGTAAAGGAAAAGCAGATTGAGCACTGGAAGCTTATACTGGAGATGCAAGAGAAGCTCAAGACAAACCAACAGCGCATGCTGCAGCTGCGAGACCACATTGAGGCCTTGCATCAGCAGCACAAGGAGCTCGCCACCTCCAAGGCACAGCGTGACGTCACACAGGAATTTGTTCTGCGAAGCAAGCAGCATGAACTAACTTGTGCCTGCAGGGATTGGGACCAGCTTGTTGAACAGCAGAAAGAGATTGAGGACAAACTGCAAGAGATGGAGGCATCTCCACCGAGTGACGTCTACCTCTCGTCCCGTGATCGACAGGTCCTTGACTGGCACTTTGCCAACCTGGAGTTTGCCAATGCCACTCCACTGAACAACCTGTCACTCAAGCACTGGGATCAAGATGACGATTTCGAATTTACTGGTGCGCATCTGACCGTACGTAATGGTTACTCGTGTGTTCCTGTTGCCCTTGCCGAAGGGCTTGAAATTCGGCTCAACACTGCTGTCAAACAGATCCGCCATGGGAGCACAGGGGTCGAAGTGCTAGCCGCTAACACCCGGAGCAGCGGTGGTCTTATCAGCTTCAAAGCAGACGCTGTCCTTAGCACACTCCCGCTTGGTGTCATGAAACAAGCAGTGCAGGGCAACCCTAATGTACCAAACACCGTGCAGTTCATCCCACCTCTTCCAGATTGGAAAGTTAGCTCTATTCAACGGCTAGGGTTTTGGCAACCTCAATAAGGTGGTGCTTTGCTTTGACCGTATCTTCTGGGATCCCAATGCCAACCTATTTGGACATGTTGGCAGCACGACAGCCAGCAGAGGTGAACTGTTCCTTTTCTGGAACCTTTACCGAGCACCCGTGCTTCTAGCATTGGTGGCCGGTGAGGCAGCTGCCATCATGGAGAATGTCAGTGACGACGTCATTGTAGGGCGCTGCCTGGCTGTGCTGAAAGGTATTTTTGGCAGTGTGCCGCAACCGAAGGAAACTGTTGTGACTCGCTGGAGAGCCGACCCATGGTCAAGAGGCTCTTACTCCTATGTGGCCACAGGTGCTTCTGGAAGTGACTACGACATCCTGGCAACTCCTGTGACGCCACCATCTGTAGTTCCGGGCTCCTCACAGCCACAATCACTGCCCCGGTTATTCTTTGCTGGTGAACACACAATTCGCAATTATCCAGCCACTGTGCACGGCGCATTACTAAGCGGGCTGAGAGAAGCCGGTCGTATTGCAGATCAATTTCTTGGCTGTCCGTATGCTCCTCCAAGGCAACCTCAGTCGTAGGAATTCTGTAGCATTAATCACGCCATCATAGCTTCCTCAATTGTGTTTGTGACTGGTAGTTTGTATCGATGGCTTCCCAGTGCATTCCCAGTGTAGATCTGTGTAATGTGCATCATTGTGCATCTGAAATGATGTTTCATGATGCGCTATTGCATATTCGTATGTACTATCTTGGAGCTAATAAGCAGTGAGGCAAGTCAGTTTCGAAGGAACACGAGCTACAATGGTAATATAAACAACTCAGTATATTTAAAATGGGCTTATGCAATTGTGTAGTGAGGCTGTACCTCTTTCTGTGTTTTTATTTTAGTTTGCTAGCGTACTTGATGATTAACGTTTGGGTTGGCATCATATATTGACATGCTTTTCAGCAACACATCATAACAGGTCATGACACGTCAACATCTTGAGTGGCCCCTTTTTTTCATCACTTCATCGGTGTCCACAAAACAGGCTTCATTCAAATGTGTGTTGGTTCTTGGGCAGCGTGTGCATGTTTGGTAGGATCACATTTGTGTTGAACTGCAGTTACAACAAAATAATGTATGCATTGTTGGACAAATCCAAACACTTTTTTTTTTACTGCAACTCTGGCTATTTCTTGCTTGCTCACCCTTTAATGGTCCCCTAAACCGCGCTGAGCTTGAAAATTTATGTAGTGTCAGCTGTGTACCTGCTCGCAGAAAACGTACTGCTATAAATGTTTTTGTTCCCTTTAAAAACAATACCACAAACATAGTACTGCACGGTTACAGGCACTTTGTGAACACCAGACTTTCTCGCTTACCTCTACTCCTCTCCCCACTGGGAGTCGTGTCTGCATGCTCTCGTCAACTCCATGCACTGCAGCTAAATCTATGGGTTTCAAAACGCAACAGAAAAAAAGGCACCTCCACTGCATGCCCCTAAATGCCATTCGTGCAATGATGGAGTGGAAGCTTTGTAAGAGCTTCAGTGCTTTACACTGGGTAAGCCTGCCTCCCTTCTCAGAACATGCAGCTGGCTCTCTTCGTGTTCAGGCTATCACTTGACAGGTTTTACTGCGTTGATGCCATGATCAGTGACCTGCTTGCGTCACAATTTGTCAAGAAGCAACACGAAAGGCTCTGAGAGGAACATGAGATTGTTTCTTGAGCTTACAGATTCTGTGTGGTGCAAAGCACTGCTATATTTGCTAAGGATGGTAACATCAGCGTAGCCAGGGAGAGGGTTTCAACCCCCTCTCCCCGAATTTTTTCAGTTTTGCGTGTGTATACATTCACGCACACATACAACCACTTGCATGAACATACATAAAGTATGGTTGAACCCCCCTCCGCCCTTGGCCTGAAAAAGATTTCTGGCTACACCCCTGGATGGTAGTCACGGTATTCTCCACACAATGCACATGTCAAGCTGCCAGTCTAAAATAGGAAAATAAATTGACTGAGGTGCTTTAGGGACCCTTTTAACCAATGCCAAACACGGCTGATACTACCAGGCCTCAATTATGTCATGATTGCATTCCATTTATAATTCAGGTGCTTTATCACTGGCCTGAGTGGCCTTTCTTCTATGTCATAACCAAAACAGCATGTCCTTTAGTGATAGATATGAATGCAGTAGAACCCAGTGAACTCGATTTCTTGTTCGTGCTCCTTCCTTTCTTGATGGCTTTGGTATCTCCTGGTCTTCTCTTGTCCTTGCATTCTTGAGTAGCAGTGGGAAAACTTAGTCCTTTTGTAGGTTGTCGAACTCTTCAAGAAATGTTTCGGTTTTAGCCGTCAGTACATATTGATGACAATTCACTTGATGCTGCTATCCTGCCCTCATTTATAGACTTTTATTTATGTTCAACTGGTTGTGCTGAATCTATTGTAGGGTTGATATAAAAAACCACAGAAGAGACAGGTCATAGGCAAGGGACAAGGCAATTTTTATATGTATTCACTAGTTGCCGATCACTAGAATTTTCCACGAACTTTGTAACTATCATTTCTGTGACAAGGCAGTCGGCATTTTGTTTGCAACCATCTCACACCTTGGAGCATTCTGTGCCACTGTAAATATCTGGACCATGTGACATTCAGTCCTACATAAATTGCCAGACCTATTTATTTGTAGGCGCCAGAGAAATAGTGCACTAGAAATGTGTTAGTCAATGTGGTTGAAATGGAACTTAGTTTCACGTTAAAGGATCAAGGCTGCTTTAGAGGAATAGAATTGTACTGTCATTGTCTTGAGTATAAAGCGAATGCGGAATCCATTGCTGTTTGTGGGCTGTGAACTTTTATGCTTTGCGCTCTTGTTGAAACATTCCATATGACACCCCCCACCCATTCTTCACATTATTTGTATAAAGATAGTAGTCTGTGCACTGCTTGCCAATACGACTGGTTATATTTCAGCAAACCAGGGATCGGGACAGACATCCAGCAGTCATATTTCGAAGCATCTCAACCATTCTGTGGTGTAGCATTTCAAATATAGTAGGGTAGTGATGACCGACCTAATTAGTGTATAGGCATGCATGAAGACGTTTTACGCCACTCACGTGGTCATTGGACTGATGTTGGCTGTTCACACACAATTAGATACCCATTCACCTGAAAGCCGGAGTAAAAATATTTCGAGTTAAACCACACTGGTAATCACCACAACATATGGAAAGAGTACAGCAACAGTGTGTTTGACTGCCATCATATATCCCTAAGTTAAAACAATCACTCAAAGTGTAAACTCGTCTCCTAGAACAGGCATCTAGGATATAGGGCGAAGCACCATTGTAGGTGTCAGGTATGGTACACTTCTTCATGCCTGTCAGCATTTAAAGATGTATACACACTCACAGGTTGCTTGAAATCGTGGTGCGAAGACTTTATTGGTGAATATGAACTTAAACCATAGGCTAATATAATGCTGCTTAATTTGCATGCAAGGGGCTTTTGGTAGTTCGTGCATGTTTCATGCTTGCGTCATTCTGTGACTACCTCTCCCGCAACCGGCATACCTAAAAACAGTGAAAGCCTTGCTTTGAATATATGTGCCACCAGATGAACAATCTTTGAACCAAATACACATATTACTGAAGTCTGCGCTACCAAGAACAACACGGCCTATTCCACTGCAATCGCCATAGCTACCTTTGAAGTAACTCTGCACAAGGCTAGGACAAGTCAAGACATCTAAAGATAGCACTTGCAACATTGCTGTATCCCATTTGGAGTGTTGGTGCTCGTGGCATGTGCAATACTATAAAACCTGTGCACTGGCTGGTAACAACACTCTGCTGCGATTTTGCACTTCAGCTGAGTGGTTGTTTTGTTTGCTTTTTGTGTGCATTCCATTATCTACAATTGAAGATTGCTGGTTGTACGGTTTCCAGATTATGAAGTTTTCATATATATATATATATGTATACATATGCTTTCTGAATGTGTGTACACTGATTGAACTAAAGGCTGTGTGCCGAGCTTCTGAACATTTCGATGCTAGTCTTACCAGCCCACAGCGTGATATTGTTGGCCATGCCTTTTCAGTACTTGAATAGTGCAGGTCGCTATTCTTTAAATGATGTGGCTGTCTGCAAGCTGCTTTGCGGGACATTACTAGTTATTCCTAAAGACAAACTCTTGTTAAGTTTCATCCCTTGTAGACACTAGTGCAATAAGACTGCTAAAGAAAGCATTGTGTATTAACAATCCTTATATATACTAATGTTAGAAGAGCATGCTTAGATAAAAATGTCGAGACCTGTATACATGGCCTCCTTTATGCCCCTGTGATCCTGTTTTGCATATGCATGTAGCTGCTAATGTTGCTCACCAAGCTGCTTATTATGCACATCCATAGGGACGCTGGAATTAAATTAAGGTGAAGATGATTGCACTTCCGGAATTCCAAATATACTGAGAGCAGAACTTTTATAAGCCAAAGTGGATTCACAAAGTAAAGACAAGTGGCCGAAGACATTTACAAATTTCTAAACTAGCTAGTACTTCTAAACTGCTTTGTCCAAAATTAACTAGGAGCAGTGTGGTAAATTCTGTGAACTTTTCTTACACTAGAAGTTCGTGATCATACAAAAATACCATGAAATATGTGATGGGATGGCATTGATGGTGTTGTAGTTCGAGCATGAAATTGACAAGCAGGAAACTTGGGTTTCATCCTAATCGCTACAACAGTAGATGCGTTCATGCTGAAAAGTATGACTGGAGTTTTGGAAGAGTAATTTGCAGTCTTGAAGCTGTTTTACTGTTTTCATTTTGTGTCCCTAGGAAAATGTTTTTCCAATCTGTCTTGTGCAGAATAAATGAAGTGTTTCAGATGCAATTGCTTCCACGTGTTGCCTGTGGGAACCACAAGTGCATGAGAGTTACTGACTGAAGCAGTTATCAACTCCTTGCATTGCACTGTTCATTTCACTCATACAACATGCACACAGGAATGGCAACAACAGGATAGAGTAGAAGTAGAGCTCCTGCTCTAATAGCGTATGCAATGCGGTACAGAGGCTTGTTCCAGTAGATCTGGAGCTTGGTTTTCAAGGGTTGTTAGAAGCGCTGTTGACGAAGAGATAGCGTAATGCAATAAAATGCTAGTGTCAGAAAGTTATAGTTAGAGCCACAACTTTTGGCAAATGAATAAGATCCATTCATTTTGTGACAGCAATGTCATTGCTTTGGAGCTAAGCAATTACCTCACACTACAAATCTGTCAAAAACAGTTCACAACAGCACATTCCGTAAACATCTCAAATATTCAAAGACTCCAAACGAGCACACAAACATTTTCTTTCTATGAAAGTGCCCGGTGGAGTGAAGAGACAAAAGGCTCGTGTATGGCAACACTTTGTGATAGTAGTCCTGGGCTAATACTAGACATTGTAAGTTTGCAGTCCCATTATGCATGTGCTGAAGTGGGCTTAGACACCTGATGAGAAGAGAATGATGTCTCTGGGTATATAGGAGATCTCTTGAGCATAGATTTAGACAAGAAATTTAATCATGAATGGAAGTTTGGACATTACAGTGTTTGGAAATCTGACTTCCCAGCTGCTGAGCATGAGTTCACAAGGTTGATCCTTTAACATGGTGGCTGCATTTCATTGGAGGCAAGATGAAACGGCATTTGTGGACTTAGGTGCACGTAATGTAGCCTTAGGGAGTCGATAATTAATCTATAGAGTTCCCCCCACTAGGACATGTACATTTCAAAAGGTTGGGGTTGCGTTGGTATACAAGCCCCGTGAAGCAGCTTTTAAATTAAGATTCTGGTGGATGGTTTTTTTTATTGCTTGCTATTCAATCTTACAAACAAGCTATACTAACCCCTTGTATAAATTCTGCCATCTCAACTCTTGTAAAGGGAATTTGCAATGTCAAAGCTGATCACTCTTGTCAAACTAGCGCTGAGGGAAGCATGAACTCTTCCTATCGAGGAAAACAAAAAAGAGGAAAACAAAGTGCGGCATATAACGTGGGGATTTTGTCGGCTTTTGCTGGAAAACGGCAGCGTTGGGATGCGCTGCTCTATTTCTTCAGGCATATTGTCCTTGAAGTACGGTTCATCTTTGAACAAAGTCTTCGGATTTTACACAGGGAACAGCCAGAGTTGGTACACCAAGTATGTGCTTTCTCCCCCCTGCAACTTCCAACCTGTCATAGGATGCCTAGCATAGAGTGACACAAGAAAACAGTTACCAGCCCACCTCCCATTGCCCATACCAAGGGGTGCCAACACAGAGGATTTTTTTTTATTTCCCAACATGTGTTGCATTCGCATTAGCATGGAACAGCAGTTGCATTGAATGTTTTATGAAGCCTCGTGAAGGCACATATTGGCACCCTCTTTGAAGCCACCAAGTGTGTGTTGTGTGCTTCTAAGACTGCTGCCAAGCTGCCATTTCTCTTGCTACTTATTGATGTGTAAGCACTGGCCATAATCCCTGTGCTTTAACATGCATCAAGTAAAGAACAAAATGCGAGAAATGACTAATCGTTAAAAATAAATTTCAAATACAACAACTCTCATTCGCTGATTGCTAGATATTGACATAGCACCAAACTGCATTGCCTTCACTAGGTTTCAATAAAATTTACTTTCGTTTTTATCACCGTATTTTACCAAAGCGGTTCATGTGTGAGAACATAGTTTCATATTTATACAGTCAAAACTCGATATAACGAAGTGATGACAATGTTCACATTACTTAATCAAGCAGGAGCTTTGTAAAATTGAGAAACGAGTTTTCCAGTTCCTCGAAATCTAAAATTGTATCAGTGTGGCACCCAAAAGCTATCACGGCATTGTAATTACCGCTAACCCACACCTTTGCGTGTGAAATGTCCGTGAGGGCAGCCCAGACATGGAGCCTCCCATGTCCAGGAGATGCAGGCTAGGTTGACAGTCATGTAAAGCTATCATAGGCTGCCAATATGCAAAGACAAGAAGAACAAGGCAGTGACTGTGCTGACAGGCTGAGCAATAATGTTGCGAGAAGGCAATTGTCGCATAAGCCATGAAATAAGGAAAGCAACCACTGTAGTGTTCCTGTGGGTACATAAGAGTGCTACTGACTTTTCAATTCATTGTTTCGTGCATGGGTGTGGTGTGCAGCCTCGTGAAAGTAAAGCTTGAGTCTAGGGCAGCTAGACCTTTAACGCTATAGCGTTACGGTAAACTCTTGAAGAAACACCTCTTTGTGCCAAAATTAGAAAGAAATCAACACCTTTTACTCATTTAGTTTAGAAAACGTTTGTTAAATTATGGTTGGTGTGAAGTTAATTTTGTTAGTTAGCATTGATGAAAACATTGAATTCAATGGGTGTCTCCCGGGCAATGAAAATGTCTTCCTAGATGGGGAACTCTGTAAAATTGAGTTTCGTTAGATCGAGCTTTAACTGCAGCACGAAACTTTATGCGTGAAAAAAAGTGTGCCGTCAACAGAAGATGAAACATTGGTCAGATGAAATAAAGCATCTGATTCCACCACTTGAACCACTGACATGATTGTGAAAAAGACATGTTCTGCATTCACTGATTTGCATTTATGTCTTTAAACTTCTAAAAGGAAGAAACGGGAAACATTTTGCATCTTAGCTTAGTTTTCTTGAAGGAGTACCGACAGAAAATTTCGAAGGCACGATAACTTGTGAGCACACACACACATCATCTACGAAATATCAATGGCTAATATAGCTGTAGCATACTTAAAATCAATTTTAAAGTTCGTGTCACGCAACATGCGAAATGAAGCACCTTCCAAAATCGACATCAACTTGGCTTAAATGTAAACAACCATATACGTTACATACGTCACAAGTTGTGTTGGCTGCCATGCACCTTGCGTGCGTTCTCTCCCACAGCACTGCACTCACGGTCTTCAATGCGGTGTTCATGGTGTTCATGTGCACGCGGGCCACTTGGAGGGTGTGTCACTGTCTTCTGTACTCACATGGCCAGCTGTATTTACAAAAATTAAGGCAGCTTCGCACTAATAGTGCCAAGCCTGGAGGAAGTGCGGAGCTGGGCAGCCTTCTTTGTTTCTCTTCGGTTTTCTCTTTCTTTCCTCCTCTCTTTCTTTCTTTTTGTATTTTACAGTTTTTTCTGTCCTTTTTTCTATTTATTCCTATTTTCTTCCTATTTTCTCCCTTTCTTTCTCTCTCTTTCAATTTCTCGCTTGCTTCCTCTTTTCTTTTCAATTTTTATGTGGGGTTTTATTTAAAGTGCTCCGCACTTAATATCATCGTCAAGGCGCTCCAAGAACACGAGGAAGTATACACATCATTTTGGCGTGAGTGCACGCTCAACATGCTACAGATGGCTATGCTATATGTGGTTTTGTGTGAGTTAATATTATCATCAAGGTGCTCGAAGAACAGGAGGAAGAAGTCTTCTCTTTGGCACGAGCACGCGCACAATATAGGCTACAGATATAAGTGGTTTTGCCTGCATTGAAATCATCATCAAGGCTCTCGAAGAACAAGAGGAAGAAGACTTCTCTTTGGCGTGAGCGCACTACCTGCAGATGGCTATGCTAACCAAGGATGATGCTAACGTATGATGATGATGCTCCTTGGAGGTTCCAATCATTCAAGGAGCATAATCATCATCATCAACATATATGGTTTTGCCTGCGTTATGCTATGTTACGCCAAGCGACGACGACAGCATATGACAGCCTGCCCCCCTAAAGTGTTCCACGCTTAGAAAAATCGACGGTGGGCTCCGCCTTTCTCAGCACTCTCTGAAACCGAGACTTGGACTGTGCGCTGTAAAACGCCTTACGAGGTTTCCAACCGTGATAATGGGTCGTTAGCCACTCATTACAAAAAACAAAAATTACATGTAACATTTTTGAGTGAGAGCTGCTTTTACGTCGTGAAAAGGGTGGCGCCTCACCTCTGCAGCATTGCTCAGTTCTTGCTCAGATGCAAAAAGATGGTATCATTGTAATATGAAGACTGTTAGTTATTTTACCGGTAAAAAAAAGACAAATTTTATTCTGAGCACGGCTCCAGAAATTTATAAAAGGTTATCTTGAAGGGCACGCTTTGCCGTAAGGACAAAGCAACAGTAGCGCGAAAGGTTAAAAATCATATGCGAAAACAAATATTTTAAAACAAGGCGCCTCTGGCGTACACTTAATTATTATTGGCGGGCGCCTGCATATAGCAAAGCATAAAGATAGCAAACAATCTCAATAGCATGGCCGGCATGGCTTTTGAGACTGTTTTTGTCCGTGCACCGTGCCGATTGCGGAGGATGCATCGCCATTACCATCAGCTTCATTTCTATGTCGCGCCAAAATGTTAACGGTAGAGACGTTGACGTTAAGCGTTTGAGTGGTTCTTCGCAGTACAATGAAAGTGCGAGACGATGTGGACTAACGTGTGCGCGAACTTCGAAGGTGAAACCACAGTCTTTGGCCAACGCAATGAGGAGAAAGCTGGGCTCTCAACTGTACGAAGTCCGTACGCAGTTTACGATTTGTTCAGCAGACTCCCCAGGCGTGGTCCCAGTACAGCAACCTGTCGTAAAGGGCGCCGTTTCGCAGAAACATTTTGCCGTCGCTATCGACGATGTCGTCAACGTGTTCAAGCATGGCAGGTTCCTGTTCTCTACGCGTTTCGACGCCGCAGTCGACGCCGTCGCTTTGTGCAGCGACATCCTGGACGGACTTCTCATCGTCGCCGAGAGAAGTGCCAACCTGCACATATTCACCGTCGAGTCTGCACAGTGCATCGTCAAGCTGCCTGTCCCTAGGACGGAAAGTGACGTTACGGCTGCGCTATTTCGTTCCGTGGACGTGAAGAAGAACGGCGACGGTTACACCGTGTGCGTGCTGACGGGACACCATGTCATAACAGGCCGCGATTAGCCACGACGTGATCGCGCAGCTCGCGTCATCGGACCAGCCAGACTTGTCGCTGCTCCAAATCCACGTCGTAGACATCAATCAACATCCCTGGACGACAGGATGTGATGCTTTCGCTGGTGCCAATGGCAAGCGCTTGTGTGTTGGACGATGACCTTTTGGTCACTGGTGGACAGGGAACTGTTTGCTGCATTCCCATGGACGCCAGGAGTTCGGCATATAGCATTCTTTACGACGTTGCTGGCGAACGGGTTCGTAAAATGGTTGTAGTAGACAGCCTCTGCACTCTGCTTACTCTCACTGAAGGCAGTCGGCTGGTCAGTATCAGCTTGAAGACTTATATCATCAAGGATATTTGGTCGGAGAAGATAGTTGAAGACTTTGTTTTCTGCGAAGAAGCCGCCTCCAGAACAGAACATGGCCCTGAGCAAGAGTGCAGAGTGGCTGTTCTAACAGCTATTTCTGAAGTGTCAACTAGAAGACTGGAGATCTACAGCATTCCCAGTTTTTCCATGCTGTATGCACTAGAAGTCAACGAAACCTGCTACATGATGCCATTTTGTGGCTCCTTGGATGATTTCTGGATAGTTGAAGGCTTCAGTGATAATGAGGAAACCCTAACTGAGCTCAGAGTTCGCACAATCAGTGAGGCGTTGCCTGAAAACCATTTGATGAAATTGATCAACAAAAACAAGTTTGCAGAAGCTGAAAAATTTGCAGAACTGTTCAACCTCTCCATTGAAGAAGTTCACTGGCACCATCTTATATACATTCTCAAGGACTTGGGCACTAGGCTGACAGATGCATCAATGGATGAAGATAATGAACTGAAACTGGTCCACGAAGCTTGTGACTTGGTGAAGATGCTTCCAGATGCCTTACAAGCGGCTAGGTGCTGTATCGAGACACCCGTTTCCTCAGCTACTGTTGCGTGCAAGCTGTTACTTTTCTTGCAAGGGCATGTATCATCTGCACAAGATTGTGACACTGAAGAACGGGATACTGTGTCAGCTCAAATTACGCGGCTACTGAACAGGGCTAACACGTTCAGGTTTCTGTGTGACAGTGACTTCAAGAGTGACTGGTTTTCATTTTCACAAACTGACCTAATCCAGGAGATCTGTGCCCTCTTCCGAGATGACAACGTGTCTGCGGGATTTTTCATATGGGAGCGCCATCAGGATGAGTTCTTACAAGGCTTGAGCAGTGATGTCATAGAACAGCTTTTAGATTCCCTTCAAATAACTGTAGAGCTTTCTTGCCTTCTACAATGGCTTAAAGATAGCTTTCTGCCTCTAATATTTGGCTCGTTGCCTGAGAGCCTTGAATGCGTCTGCCAGTGGGTTGTAGGTAGAGTTCTGCAGATGGAAGTAAGCAGTAAAACGCTCTGGCCCTCAGGAGCCTTGGAACTCGTAAAGGTTGTTTTGGAATAACTTCCAAATGACCAGCACAAGAGCAGATTGTGTGTCGTTGAATACATGGCTGGCTGTGCATAGTGCTCCAAAAAAGATAAGGGACAAAACAAGTGCACTGTGCAAGCTGTATCATCTCTATTTGGACCTCCAAAACCTTGAAGTTTTGTGGAATAAATACAAGTGCCGTCTCGCCCTGCAAGAGCTGCAAAACGCCGACAAGCAGGAAGTGGCATTTTCAATCCTCGATGAGGCAATTACAACGGAACAGGTTACCTCAATTGTACAAGGATTTCTAGTGCAATTTGTTCAAGCCAGTGGGCTGGACATCTCAAATGTGCTGCAGTGCTACGTTGATCAGGTACTTTGCTACAAAGATGTCAGTTTGATGCACGATGAGCTTCTGGAAGATAAGATGGTTGCCTTAGCAGTGCTTATTGACCATCCTCAATGTTGGCTTCACGCTGTAAAGAAGATTCTCAGCCATGCACATGTGCCATGGAGTGAAAGCATTCAAGGGCTTGCAGACCAGGGTTGCTTGTTCAGAGGTTCAGCTGCCAGAGAGATTGATTGCGAGAGAAAGCGAATGCAGGCTAAAACGAATTCTTATGCGCTATGATGTCAACTTGTTTCGTTCTGTGACACTCGGCGCCACCGCTACACTGGTAAGATGCATTCTGCTTAGTGAAAAGCAAGAAGCCTTGCAGGATGCTCTCACTGTAGCCAAAAACTTGGGTGACATATCAGAAGCTGATGTGTTTTTGCTTTACCTGCAAATGGCTTATGCCAAAGCTGACATTGATAGATTTGCCAATGTGTTGCTGAGTGTCCCTAAGGAACTTTTCCTTGAAGTTGCTCCCAGACTCTGTACATTTGCAGAGCTCCTCCTGAAGCGCCACAGCATTTACTCGGATGCGAGAGCTGCAGGCCTGATGGAAAGTTGGCAATATTTACTGAGCGTCCTGCAGCAGAGTTCAGGGGCTAGTGCCATTGATTACACTACAATGCACCGCCATGCGCGCCAGGGAATGGTGTTAAAAAGAGACTTTGGCATTACTGCTTCTGCGATCGACCTGTGCTGTGAAAGTGACAAGCTTGAAGTCATGAAACAAGGCTTCCAGAAGATCTTGTCAAGTGAGTCCACACAAGGTCCCAGCACATGTAGGAACATCTGTAAAAAGGCACTTTACCTCGCTGGAGTCTTGAAGCTTGATCCGCAGTCTGCCATAGAAGTCATGCTCAGTCTGGCACTTGAGCTTAAACGAGATGACATGGTGGACTCATTGTGCACTTGCCTGTTGGAGCTGCATGATATTCGAGAATCTATCCTCACCATTTTGCCTATGATATTTTATCAGTGTGAAGATGTGTTGCACATTGCATCAACAGTACACACTATTGCTTCCCGTGTAGTAGTGGAATCCGGAGTTAGCGATGTCAACAAGTGTACAAATGTTGCTCTTTGGGCAGACATTCTGGTGCAAGCTTCGGTTTCATTTGGCAACGTGGGACATTGTTCAAGTGTTTCTGCATGCATGTGCTCGACAAAAGAACAGAATTTTCTGCACAGCAGGCACGGGTATGCTCTGGATAAAAAGCAAGTGCTGATACATTTAGCTGCTCTGGGAAAGTCTGTGTGGAGCTTCCTAGACAAGAAGCAACTAGGACTCCTCGAAGAAGTGAAGCTCCGTTTGCAAGAAACATGCCAGTACCTTAGCGGGAGGTCTCAAGATGAACTTTGCTTGTCTGTAGTTGCAACAGTTTTCCATATGTTTCTTGATATCCCGCGACAAGATTCAATTGAGGAAGCATTTCAAGAAGTGGCTGAACGCCAGATCAGCAAAAGTACTATTTCAATCGTTGCTCGAGCTTCAGCTAGAAAACATGCCGACATGCCTTTCTTGAAGGGCCTGCTGTGCAACTTGCAGCCAGAAAAGGCACTTACAACTCTAAAGAAGCTTATTTCTCAGTGCAACAGCAACTTTAGGTTGCTGAAAACTCTCGCTACTCTTGGTTTAGAAGTCTGCAGTGACTCAACCCAGAAACATGCATTTCAATGTCTCGTGAAAAGTGCCTACTGGTGCAAGAAGTTGGCAAAATTGGACATTTCTATTGCAGATGCAATGGACAAAACAGAACTGTGCTACCTTACAGTCTGCTCTTGAGCAAATGGAGAAGTCTCCGTTCATTGATGTTGATGGTCTTGCAAGCTACTGCAGTTCCTTTAAATTGGACAGACAGGCATCGCTTTCTCGTAGGCTTGAGTTCCTATTGTGTACTCAAGAAGGAGACCCTTGTGCTAAGGGCTGGAGCCTGCAACAGAGAATAGCAGAGGCCTCCCGTGTGCTTGAGAAAATTCCCAAGGTATTGTTGCAAAAGGTGCTTATGAAGACTCTAGCCAAAGTAAACCCATATCATTATGAAATTTTGCAATTTGGCTATGACTACATAAGAGCCATTGAAGAAGGACCAGAGAGCAAAGTTGAAAGGGAAATTGGCATATTGCACTTTCTTGAGTCGTACAAAAGGTACAGCCCTCCTTCTGAACAGGAAATGGACTTGTGGTTTGAAGAATATCCGCTGGCTGACATTTCATCTCTCATGCAGTCAAGATTACCATTTCGTCATTTGCTTAAGCCGTCGTTGTGGCATTTTGTCACCAATGAGCTGTACCCTGAAACTGTGGATGCTTGGATTAATGTTGCAGACACACTCGGCCTTGATAAAGATGACATCCGATTCATTGCTGTGGACAATGCCACCCGCACGTGGAGTGCACACCATCATAAGGGAAATGTGTTAGACATGGACATTTCTCTCAAGCATCAAGAGACTGATAGAACAAATGAGCAAAAAGGAAAAGGCTGTTGCATGCCTGATGAAGCTTTTAGAGAACTTACCAAGAGGCCCAACAGCCACAAGAATTGCTAGAGAATGTGCAACATTGCCTGATGCATTTTTTGAATCTAGCGAGGCAAAATCTAAGGTGGCCGATGCAAAGGCAAAATTTGGAAGAAAGTACATAAGGCTACGAAATGAACAACTGCTCAAGCAGTACAGTTTGAACTCTGCTTCGTACTTGGCACTGTGTGGAAAAACAGCAGACCTCGTAACTGCATTGCTGGAGGACACAAGGTGGCAGCTTGTTTTTTCTGATACGTCGGCACTCTACAGCTGCATAGATCGAATGGCTTCCAATGACGGTGTAGTCCAGGTAGACTTTCCCAGTCTCCTTGAGCAATCTGTAAAACGGTGGCTAGGATTCCAAGCATCTGAAAACGCTGGTGATGAAAGTACCTTGGAACTTGGTTTTGAGGCGAGTCATGTGGACATTACAAAAAGATGTGTGAATTTCGTCACCATTGTTCACCTCATGCAACACATTCCAGAACAAATGAAAAAAGTGCTTTCTAGCGCAGCATCAGTGAGTGATTGCTTCACTGGTCTCAGACCACGTATCCTCGCCACAATGTGCATGCTAGCTGGTTGTGGAATCTCGGATCCCAGTCTTCTCGACATGTCACAGAATTGTGGCATATCCAACCTGGAGGAACTCAGGGTATTGGCTTACAAGGCCAGGTTACAGCAGCTCGGCATACCACTCCCATCTTTGGGTTTTGATGCAGACAGTGCCTCTGAAATCGCCAGTGCAGTCCTCAGTTTAGCCAGTCACAATGCTGCGGCAGTGGAGTTGGTGTGCAATTTCTGCATTGATTATCACATCCAGACTGTGCCGACTTGGGAAGCGTTTCTGTTGGCAGCCACAAGTGCCAGCGCAACTGACGCCATTTGCCGAGCTTTGCCTGTACTGGCTGGCCACCCGCTACTGTGGTCCAAACCGGCATTCATCTCTGCATGGCAGTATGTCCTTCAGAGTGCACCCGCCTCGCTGTCTAGTGCATCAAGCAGGCTGCTACCATTGCTTCTTCGCTGCCCAGTAGTCCAAAGTCTTCCGCCATTACTTCACGAAGATGATTACTGCGATCAAGAGAGTGTCTTGTTCAACTTTGTGTACGTCTTGTTGAGAGAGTCTGGAAGTGTTCAGTACTGTGTGAGAAAATTAATGAGGCAGTTTTCATCACGGTCACTGAAGTTGCTAGTTGCTTGTAAAGATCAGGTGAACATTTTGAAACTTCCAAACGTAAATCAAGCTTTGGGGGAGACGATTTCACAACGCATTCACTAACTGCAGTGGAACTTTGCCTCAACAAAACTGTGACTGTGGTAAATGTTTTGTTGTTACTATCATGCGTTTTAATACAACATCGTGTTAAACAGATGAATTTGATTTTTCCCTATTTGCAGTTGTAGGCTACGGTGTTTCACTTGTGTGAGCAAATAGAAAACACATGGCATCACCGGGGCCAGAGACATCACAGTGGATCTGCAGCAACAGTTGCATGAATGATAAATCACAGAGTTTACTACCATGAAATGTTCTTCTGGCACAGTGTACTCTGTAACAGTGTAAGTGAGCTGCATAAAGAAAAAAAAAAAGAATTGCCACGGTGCTTACGGGTTTCAACCTCACATACAGTGTCTGGGACTGGACCATTCTGTAAAAGCAACTTGTGAAACAAACAGTAGCTCTTTGTGTTTTGCCAATTTCAGCAATGTTGCAACCTGAAAACAAGAGAACTGACATCAACATGAGTTGAAAATAGTCATAAGTACGGCTCAATTTCTCTGTGGTTTGATCTAAAGTAAGTGCCCAGATATCTAGCTTCCTTTAGCAACAGGTGACTTGTCAATGCTGTGCCTCTAGAATGGCTTCTGCAGACCAGTTTTGAACCTACTGCATCCAAGAAACAATGACTTGGTTAGTGGCTAGAATAAGTGTCAGCTTGTGTACTGAAGAATATTTTGCATCCAGTGGTTGTGCAAGTAGTGGACGCATTATATGAAGATGATGTAAATAAAACTTACCCTTTCCAATATGAAATTCCGTTCATGACTCTGTTCATGAAAAGCATGAATTGGTGAGCACAGTTGGTACGCAAGTACCGCTGCTCTTGTGCTGGAACACCTTACAGGTGTGTTGCACTGCTGAGGTGGCAATATGCTAATGAATGCATGAAGGTGCAGTACATCTGCTCATCCGAGTTATGCCGCAGTTGAAAACCTGGGAAAATCTAATGCATGAAAAGCTTTGTGCTTTCCTTATGTGTTTGCACACACAGTGAAATATGTACTGTGTTGTGTATGAGAAGCTGTGGATGCAGGTTTTTCTGTTCTGCTGCTTCCAAGCACAGCTGAACATGCCCAGCATCGAAGAAATGTGCGTACGTCAGAACTGCGGTCCCCAAATGACACAGTTGTTCGTGTCATGGATGCAGGAAATTGGTTAGTACTTGATTGGCTCCAATGCACATCAGCAATAGCTGCTCTTGGAAATAAGTCACACACTTGCTTTTGGGGAAACAATGAATTTTTGAAAGTGAAAAATAGTAGATCAGGCTGCTCACTCTCTGTAACTTTTGTTTTTCTACAAAGAGTTTGCTTAGAGCTAAATTGTTCTATTGCTTTGCCATTAACTTGCATACATTAAAGTATTGATGAACGTTGGCAAGTTACTAGTTTTTACCTCCGTTTCCTTCACTGCAAGCTGTGATTGGCTGTCCACACATGTTGGCTCACTGTGCCTGCTTAAAATCTGTAACCGGTTTCACTGGTGGCGTATGTTCTCGCAGCTTTTAATTAGCCTTCAGGAAGTAAACACATGGTGAAAAATTAGGTGAGTTGAAATACATTCATGATCAATTGATGCAGCAGCATAGAAAGTATGTGACACTTCTTGTTTCGAGAGTTGTACACTTAGTGCTCATCGATTTTGAATTTCAAAGCAAGCAGCACTACTGATGGTTTTAAGAGGTACGGTGATCATATTTGCTCCCTACATTAAAAATTTGTCTAGCCAAAAAAAAATTAGGCAGTTCCCAAGTACCATGGGAATCGGTGTTATGCGAAGCATCCGGAGGTGAGGTGACTGGGTTGTAATTTTTTTATTTTAAAGATAGTGTATAGATGTTGCATGCACAGACATGTTCAACAGTCGCATATGTTTCATATAACCAGTTGTTTACAGTTGTGTAACGATGCCAACAGGAACATGGGTATTGCCAACACCAGAAACCGTAAGCTGATATCTAGAGCTTGTGCTTGCAAGGATGGTAGCCCTGGATAGTGCTACGTAAACCAACTACAGTGGATGGCGCTTGAGTATACAACTGGCGTTAACCCGACATGACTCCTTCTGCATAGGAGTACGTACGTAATGTTTATAAAATTAGATAGCCAGCACTGCAACCATAATATACGTTTCACCAACATTACGCCTGCATTGGGTGTTCATCCAAAGCAGTTTCGAGACCTTACGTGGCTCTGTGGTGAATACTTGATTGCCACGCAGAATGCTTGGGTTCGATTCCTACCTGGACTCTGATTTCTATTCTTTGTATCCCTGGCGCAATGCCGCCGATGTCCGTTTTTCTTAACGCTGTCGCCTTTAAATTACCAATGCCTGTTCTTGCCGTTCCTGGGTAGATATAAATTGTCAAAGTGCTGTAACACATACCCGACCTGCGGCCCGTGGTAGACGGGTATGAGCCACACGTGTCTGGAGAAATGAGTTTGACGACGTACGCAACGGGATTTTCACGTTATCATGTCAGGACGAGCCAGACATATTTGTCAATACCTCTTACCCTCCCATACAAATTTTGGTCTACCCCTAAGTTAAGGAAGCCATCACAAGAGCACCCAGACGTAGGTGGCTGGATAGATAGATAGATACGTAGATAGAAACGTAAAAGTGCTTACAGTATGCAAAGAAATGCTTCATTTACGAAAAAAAAACAAGAAGCCGGTGCCCCTTCAATGAACCAAGACATAGGCCAATCGGCGTGGATGCAGGAATGTTTTTCAGTCGTTTGAGCATTGAAGTATGGGCCGAAACAAATCCATATATGAACTTTGCTGGCAAGACTATCATACTTCCCGATCACAGCCTAACTCGCTGCATGCAGCTCATACAATTTATTCTATTTGTACGAAGTAATTTGTCTGCAGTGTCATTCAAAATCATCTCTAGGTGTCTATATTAATTTGATAATGCAAATGAAACTGTTTGCCTAAACAAAAAATGAAAACTGCCTAGTGCCTCAGACATATAGAATGAACAAAAAAAGATGATGAAATGTTTTGGGGCCCTTGGGAACAACACTGCAAAGTTAAACCACAATTCAATATTCTGTATACATTTTGTATTATATATGTGCTATAATCTATATAGTGCACATAAGTAAAATTAAATGCAGCCATGGTGATAGCAAAACGCTTCATTTTTCAGCATCCACACACATGCTTTTTATTATTTTATCAGTGACTGTAGATATCTGGGAAACGTGTTTTACGCTTTCATCTTTATTGAATAATGCCAGTACGGAGCATATCCGCTGTTCCGCTTCAGTTCACGAGTTTCATTGGCGCGCCACTATTAAAAAAAAAGCAAAAAAAAAAAAAGATATATATCGTAAAATCAAGTTCAATTAATCTGCTTTGCGGCTTCGTGCGTTGTTGCAACATCTGCGGTTTATTTCGTTTTAACTCGCTGTTCGTGTGTTTATGTACTCGGAAATGAGTGCGCTACAAGAAACAGCGCACAACTACAAAATTATCGCCGTCCGCCCCAACGTTCGTAGACACGCTGCTCTGCACCCCGTGACCCCGGGTCCGCACTGTACTTGACTGTACCCACCACAATGAATAAAAAAAAAAGAGTAATAGAAAACGAGGTAGGTGCAGGTGGGCGCGGTGTGAATGGTGGCGCTGCTGCACATTTCGTTTCTTTCGTTGTTACGCAGCCACGCAGCAACACGAATAACAAATAAAAATTCTCTGTGGCGCGACCAGCTTCAGCCAGACCACTCTGGCGGGAGCTTGCAGTTTCCCGTGCTGGTTACAAGTGTACGGCCGCTGCGAAGCGCGAAGTCTTCGCACGTTGCATACGTTACTTCGCTCGATCCAGGTCTGCTGAGTTGTGAATTCTTCGCTATTCTGCCTTCGCAACTGCAACCATGTCATCACGAGTTGCTGTGGTAAGAATACCCGTCCTCGGGAACCTGTCGCTGTGAGGGCCGTACTTATGGTCGTCATGAAAAGAGACGAAAATATACGTTGGCTTTGTGCGGTACTTCAGAATGACAAAGACAAGTTGTTCACTAATGCTTGTTACCTATCTGATGTTATGTTTGACAACTCGGCTGTGCGTACTGCGCAGTTATGAGCTATGTTTACCTTGCAGCTAGGTGTGAGTAGCGGCAGTCCCACAAACACGGAACGATGAACGCCTGTTAAACTATGAAGTTGATCGTGCATTCCTTACGGAAAATCCTTCGATGCCTTGCTCATTGCCCTACCACAGGCAATTTATATTACAAGAAAAATGATAAAAGGCTTGATTTCAAGAATATAGCTTCAGAGTGACGTCCAGGATGCCTTGAGCTCGGGCGGCGTCCTGGGCCCTCGTGAACAGGGATCGTCGAGGTTAGTTACTAGTTATTGGTAAGTTACTAGTAACTAGTTACTAGCTAGCCAAGGCTCTTTACCAAAGCTCGTTGGTATCGTGTGGTATGGGAGGTTTTAGTGGGGATTGTCAGCAGCTGAAATATATAAAATACTTAAAGGTAGAGGGAAAGAAGTGTAAATTTTAGGGCTCATTTTCTTTGTTAGACACAGCATTAATGAAAACTAACAGACAATGATGCCAAGGAAAGTATAGGCGATGTTATTAGAAGTAATTGTAATGTAAATCTGAAGAAAGAAAAGTGGACGAAAAGATAACTTGCCACTGGCAGAGACCGAATGTAGAGGACAACTTGATCTCCCAAAACAGCTTTTGACCTGAAATAACGCAAATAGCAGGGAGAACAGGTTTTGCGAAGCAGCAATACGAGTACTATTGTTTGTAACTTACTACGTGTAGTGGAGCGCTATTTGTTAACACCTGCTGTGTGCTTTCGTTTATGGTGCCATGCACCTTTCTAAATCTAACAAACCTCTATGCAACTTCCTGTGACCTTGGTTTGGTGTAGTGGTGTAGCATTGAAACAATAAATAACCTACAAGTAATTTTGCCACGATGCATTTGCATTTCATTGCGTTGTTTATTAGCCTGGCTGCCCTGTAGACATCGGCATAGAAAGAGGCTTTGTATTTTGCTAGAACATCAAATGAAAACAGAAGCCTGATAAACTATTTTATATTTTCTTTTGACATGCACTGATGAATACCATGAACAGCAATCGTGCGGCAAATAAGAATAGCATAATCATGTTGTAGCCGCAACAATCTACCCGAATGTTTGTGTGGACACTCGTATTATTGGTGGCATTTATGCATGACACTTCCAATGTTTCTTGGGCTGTGTTTATATTTGTCAACTGACCATTTTCATTTGGAATGTCTTGTAATGTCTATCACATTTGTGTCTCTTATCATTGCATCATATAAGTGGAAGTGATAATACTTATGTGCATTTGCAGGTTACAGGTGGCAACAAGGGCATTGGGTTCTGCATAGTCAAGTTCCTGTGCCAACAGTTTGACGGAGATGTCTTTCTGACTGGCAAGTGACTTGATGCATAACCTTAGATTTCAAGTCCTAGGTTTTCATTTATGTAAAGAAAAGAAAATAAGTGTGCAGTACAGCCCACATTCTATTATATAATTGTATAATGTTCTTTCAACTTTTTGAGTACACGAGCAAATCTTATCATTAGCCTTCTCCCCTCTAAAAAAAAATAAAAAGAAATATTAAACTGTAGATTTCAGAATTATACAAAATGGAAAACCACTTTTCTGCATGAGACGGTTCAACTAGTCAGTACGATGTGAGCTGGTCAACTTGTAAAATAAGGACAATGTTTATAAGATGGTGAGGCTCCTTTTAGCTGTCTTATAATGCTCTTTTCTACGCAACTTGTCTATAAAGCTCACATTGCACACTGACAAACTGCGTGTCTTTGACTTCTGCATGTCTTGTTGGCTTGGTAGTGTATAATGCGTACCTTAAAGCAGGGGCACGGCCAGGGATTTTTTTTAAAGGTATGTGTGTGTGTGTGGGGGGGGGGGGGGGTGTATTGTTGAATCCCTCCCCGGCTACGCCAGTGCTGTAAAGTTTGGAAAACTAATTTCTTTACTAAACTCTTATTGTTGTGTGACTAGGGGCCATGGTAGTGTGTGTGCCCTCATTCCCCACTGTGTTCGTGTGTTGTGGATACCTGACATAACATAACACCTGCCTTCCTAGCGCCCCATTTCCCTGGTCAGCGGCGTGCCCCCTGCCCCTTTAAAATATTGCTGGTGCATGTACGCCACTGTTGCCAAGCGATATAGGTGCTGTTGTGCATTCTCATATGTGGCCGATAACGTCACCGCTAATGTCAAATCATGTAATGAAAAGGACATATGGTTTCTGTGGTAGCAACAGAAATTCAGGCAGTGCTGTTGAAGTTTGCGTGTACTGACAGCATCTAAACAGCATCTACTGACAGCATCAATTCAAGGAAAGCTTCAACTAAAAAATAAGCTGTTTCGATTGACTTGCTGGACGACATTGCCTATACTCATCAAAAGATACTGCTGCTACATCACAGTTTAATGCTCAAGATACCTTCACAGCCCCAATGAAACCATCCTCATAGCCTTGCTGGTTCATCCAGTACATTTCAGTGATCAACTCAGATTAACGAAAAGCTCATTATTAGCTTCAACAGATTCAGCATGGTGCAAGAAGTGAGAGAAGCTCCTCCATCCACCCTTCACTGCTTTGCTTGCTGTGTATGAAACTAGATTTAGGTGCACGTTAAAAAAACAACGCACACACAAAAATGGGGTCAAAATTGTTCTGAAGCCTCCTCCCCTCCCCCCATTACAGCATAGCTGATAATCGTATTGTGGTTTTGGTGCATAAAACCCTATGAATTATTATTGTATGTGAAATGAAGTATGACATTTGTTTACGTAAAGCTGAATGTTACGTGATGATCTGACAAATTGAAATCTTGCTTGCAAGGAGGACTATATTTCTTTTCTTCTGAGCAGCCAGGGATGAGGCACGTGGGAAAGCAGCAGTGGCAGAGCTCAACAAGCAGCTGCTGCACCCAAAGTTCCATCAACTTGACATTGATGACCTCGAGAGCATTAGGAGATTCCGTGACTTCCTCAAGACCACTTACGGTGGCCTGGATGTACTTGTGAACAATGCTGGCATTGCCTACAAGGCGAGTCTCTCTCTCTCTCTCTTTTTCTCAGTAAATTGAAGGACTGATGGCGAATTCCACTGGGAGATCTGAAGCGACCGCTGAAATCCTGGAGCGAGCACTCGGATCACACCAAGCCATATCTGCCAGTGGAACATGTGAATGCTCCGCGTGAGGTCGCTCCGGAAGTTGTTCAGGCATATGCCACGTAAACCGGCTCTGGAACTTCTTCGATGTAGCCGATGATCTTTGGGCGTGCGCACAGTGGGTCAGGGAACATTTCTTTAAATGTCATTTTGTAGAGCACGTATGGTTCGTCATCATCGCTGCTGCTACTACTGTCAGAACTTGTGCTCTCACTATCGCTCAGAGCAAGAAGCAAACCAGCCGCTCGTCCAGCAGACTTGAACTACGCAATTTTAGGAATGTAAACTAGTGCACAGGGTGACCAGACACCGCCTCATAAAACGCTGAAGACAACCGAGGTACCCGACTGCGCCATAAATGATGGCACCGCATTGCCGGAGTTCCGGCGAAATCCGCCTCTGTAAGACGGAGCAATGCGGAACGCTTTGTTGCGGAGTGGGTTGCTCCGAATCTGCCTGTGGAAAATGCGAACTTGCTCCAAATCGACCCGTGGAATGCAGATTCTCAGCCGTGGAACAATAAAGTTTGCTCCAGCTCGACCATTGGAATTCGCCATGAGATTTGTGGTCTATACAGTGACACAAACCTTTATAGACTAGCTGCCAAGATAGACTGGTGACTGTGGCATTGCGCTGCTGAGCTAGAGGAAGTAAGTGTGATTGGTCGCTGTATTTTGGAAGGACGTTCTCAGACGTCGCGTATGTCTTCCTTTGAAATTACTTGCATTTATGTAAAAATTTATTGTGCCTATATTTATGATATTAGAGGCCTAAAACATCATTTTGCCTGCCTATATTTGGCGTCGAAAACACGCTTTTTTAATGCCTAAAAATCCGGCCTCTACTAATTACTGTGTTAAACCAAATATCCCCAGAGAATGTCCTTCTGAAATACAGCCACCTGTCGCATTCACTTCATCTAGCTCAGCAGCACAATGCCATAGTTTGTCCTATATATACATACACACGCACACGTGATTAACTGGTCGATGGTTAAACGACTGCCTAAGAGAACCCCTGTAGCAGTGACAATAACGGTGGTAAATTGCAACTCGCTGCCAAAGGTGTACTGCAACCCACAGTTTGATTAGTGCACCGTTGATTCCGGCAACCGTAATCAACTGGGCAGACTTATAATAGAAACAAGGTCAATTTGGGAATGAACAGAAGACTGTATTAGTATAGCTTCCCTGACATTATCTGAGAAATAAATGCAGTTTTTGAGCGCCCAGTGATTGTAACACACGTCTTTTGTCATGTGCTTTGCAGTAAAGTGGTGCTGCCCCTCATTGCATGTCTTGTCTCCACCCTGTTTGCGTCTTCAAAGCTCATTCCCATCATCACTTGCCTATCCACAGCTTAAAGGGGCCCTGCAACACTTTTCCAAGTAATCGTCGGATAGCTTCATTAAAGGAGTTTATTGTCTCAGGAATCAGCTCTTGCAAAAATTTTTAGAATCCGTCAATTACGAGCGAAGTTGCAGGGATTGGTCACACACTGCAAGCACTTTCTCTCTCCTCTCGTACCAGCGAGCACGCCGAAAGCTATGCAGAGAGGGGGATGAGAAGGAGGCAAGAAGATGCGGCCCTTCGTCACCGCACGTCATGACCTTGAGCACTTGCTTTTACTTTTTCATGTTTTCTCTTTTTTTTTTTTCGGACGCGCGGCTTACTTTCAGTGTTTGCGAGTGTGCGCGCAGGCATGTGGCGGCATCTTGAGGCGGCCGCAGTAACTATGCAGTTCATGATGTTCGATTCATCCAATGGCCGTGGACTTTTTGTTTATGGCATAATTTGTGGAGAGGAGAGGGAATAATTTCTAGCTGACTGAGAATTAATTGTAAATTCCAGGCCAAATGCGGCAATTTAATGTTTGGCTCACGTGTTCTTAAAAGCCTCAACTAGCGATCGGCAGAGTTTTCTGACCATGCTGAAAAAGTGTTGCAGGGCCTCTTTAAGAAGTCTTATGCTTTTAAAAGCTAGGTTTAGGTCGAGTAGTTTTATCAGACACTGAAAATGTACTGAGCCAAATCAAAATGTTGCATTTTTTTTTAATAATGGTGTAAGGTTTCATGAACTGCATAATAAGGTAGCGTCTTTATTCAAGTCTGCTTTTTGAACTAAAGAAAAGATCGAGTTCCTGCCTCAGAATTGGTTTTCTCTTCATTGATGGACTGCCCTTAAATTACAGGTCAGCTCCACAGCGCCATTTTCAGAGCAAGCTGAAGTAACTGTGAAGACAAATTTTTTTGGCACTCTCAATGTCTGCAAGGAGCTGTTCCCTTTGCTGCGCCCACATGCCAGGTCTGTTTTTAAACACCCTTCTGAACATAGTGTGTATTTGCAGACTTAACATATTCTGCACAGCTACAGCTCAGGATCTGTTGAGTTCATTCCTTTCTTGTGTCATATTGACTGGACAAATGCACCACATTGGAGGTGTCTGGTGGAGCTTAATACAAAGCGAAATTACTGTATCCACCAAGGAATTTGCTATGATTACATAGGTGAGCTGCTTGCAATGGCGACCATTTATTTGGTCAATATAAGCCATGACATTCTGACGCTGCTCTTAATAGTTGTTTTTGTCTTATCTGTGATGGCAGTAAGCTTAAAAAGCATTGTTTCACTTAAAGCCTTATGCTACCAAGCTAAGGTTTAAAGTTACACTGCGCAGTAATATAATTGCACGGCATAATCATTGCCATCTGCTTGCAGCTGAAGTTACATTGGGTTGCCGTTTCTTTGTGTTACAATGCCTTTGCTGCTGTCCTTGATGTCATGTGGGTAGATTCAGTGTCCCCTGAGCATTACATACGGTGCTTGAATTTTAAAATGCCATTTGGCCTTGTGCTTGGTGTTGCAAGGACGTTAATTAGACACTGCTGTGGCTATATCACACCATACTTTTGTGCTGGCATACAAGGTATTCTTGATCTAAGGGCTGGTGAGCTGATGTCTGCAATTTTACCGTGGTATGTCTGTATCTACAGGTGTTCATCAAAGAAGACAACATTGTTGACGTATGTTGTTGACAACATTGTTGACGAGCCCACTTATAACAATACCCGTTTTAACAATATACCGATTATAACAGTGAAAAGCTGCTGCACTGTCAACTTTTGTATGTGTTTTATGGGGAAATAACCCGCTTATAGCAGTGCCTGCATGCCGCATTATCAGTTATAACAATTAGTTCTGGCTGTTGGGTGTCCGTGCTGAAAGGTAATGGAATGCAAAATCCCTGAGAAGAAAGAAGAAAACGATAAATTCAAGCTTCTGAACCCCCCTCCCACACCCCCCAATGTCCCCCAGTGCCCCTTCAGATTTACGGTATGTTTCACCGTGTGGCATTGTGGCAAAGCTAACTTTTGAAATCCTCTACGGCGCGGAAGCGGCGGTGGCTTCTGTTAATGCACTTTTGGACATGCAATTTGAGTAAAATGTAGACTTTGAAAAGTTTCAGCGTCTCAAACTTCAGACATTGTCATACATTGGCACTATGGGGCTTGTGGCAGTCCCATGAAAGTGTCCAAATTTTCAAGCCTGTCTGAAAAATCGGCAGCTTCATCATCCTTATCACTGATGTTGGTTGGTATATCCCATCTTATATAGTTTTCTCACAACAGCCTGCTGTCCCCCCATATTTTACTTTTTTTTGTGCAACCTGCTTATAGCAGTTATCAGTAATAACAATGAAATTTTCGTGGCACTTCAGTATTGTTACAAGTAGGTTCGATCGACTTTACTATTTAAGCATCATCTTCATGCAAAACAGTCTAAGCTCTTTTAATTAAAAAGGGAATGTGGTATCGTATGTCAGGTGCTAGTACAGGTGAACCCACTTATAACGATACTCAAATGCCACGAAAATTCCATTGTTATAACTGATTACTGCTATAAACGGGTTGCACAAAAAAATTAAAATAGCAGGACAGCAGGCTGTTGTGAGACAACTACCTATAATATCGGATGGGATATGCCAACAGACATCAGTGATGAGTATAATTTTTTGGACATGCTTGAAAATTCGGACGCTTTCATAGGACCGCTAAGCCTTATATACTCAACGACAACTTTTCTTGACAGCACTGTGGAAGCTGCAGAACCGAAGCGCATGTCGGCTACCACGCCAAGAAATGGTACTTAAGTTTACTGATAATTTTATCTTTGGCCTTGCTGAAATGCATGTTGCTTTATTTATTGTGAGACTCAAACCTTTGCAAGAAGTCGTAGGTAAAGTACAGTTATTGTTCACTTTGCAAGAATGCCTTCCTTTTCTTTCCATTTCTTAAAGAGCACCACCTTTTCAGCATGCCCGTTTTCCAAAGTAAACGTGGCGTCCATGACGTAGTGGGTCAGTGTGTGGCCGCAAACGCGCTGTTTAGTTCTCCAAGTAAATTACACTCGTAATGTGACGCTAAAATGTACACTGAACAATCGTTATGTTTCTGCCATTCACATTTTTCGTGTATAAATTGTCTAAGCACGTTAACGATGCGAGTGAGCAAAACCGAAATCAGCCGCAAGCTGCCGTACTACTTGCGGAGCGACACGAATGTGCGGAAGTCCCGCCTCTCTGTAGCTTTTCGCTCCAATGTCAAGATAAGTTGTCGCCGAATATAGAGCCAATGTATGGCATCTGAAGTTTTGGAGGCCTAAACTCTTCTAAGTCTCAACTTTTTACTCAAACTGCATGTCTGGAAAATGCATTAACTGAGGCCACCATCGCTCCTGCGCCGCAGCGGATTTCAAATATTAGCTTTGCCGCAATGCCACATTGCTGTGCGGTGAAGCATACTGCAAATGCGAAGAGATGCCGGGGGACGTAGGGTTGTGGGTGGGGGGTTCAGTAGCTTGACTTTCTCATTTTCTTTTTTCTTTTCAAGGATTTCGCGTTTCATTACCTTTCGGCATGGGCACCCAACAGCCAGAATTTATTGTTATAACCGATAATGCGGCATCTGGCCGCATTATTGCTGTAAGCGGGTTATTTCACCATAGAAAACATACAAAAGTTGACGGTGTAGCAGCTTCTGTTACTGTTAAACTGTATCGATACTGTTAAAACCAGTATCGCTATAAGTGGGTTCGACTATTCAGAAGCCATAAAGGCTGTGATTGAAGTGCAGACGTGTGGTTATATGCTGAATGAGAATGCTGTGAGCCTCTGATTTCGTGTGCCGAGGAAGTTTGTTCGACCATTACATTGCATGCTCAGTGATGATGAAGAAAAATAACAAGCATTGACAACTGTACCAGCAGTAATAATCTTACTAACAATAACACAAAACAAGAAATATCTTGTGGTCTTTTTGTAATGCACTGTAGGCTGTTGCAGTGGCTTCAGTTTCACGATTATGGGCCCGTTTTCTTTTTACTGCATAACAAAGGTCTCTCCCAGCTATGTTTATTGCTTCTGTGTACACCTGAATTCGTCCTATTACTTCCGAGTCTTTAATTTGAGCCCAATGTATACCTACTTCTCTGCCATGCTCAACTGGTCTTCTCTTTTCTTGGCACCTATTCTGCGACTCTTTAGCAAAGGCAAAATCTTGCACACATTTGGTTTTTGTTCAGTTTCCATTCGTGTAACTAGCTGGAAGCCTATTGTTCAGCGACTACAGCTTGGTTTGACCAAGCATGTTACCTGAGACTGGACATTGGATGAACAAAGACTAAGCATGTTCAAGATTCTGCCCCAGAGCACCGGCTCTCTCTTGTATGCATTAAATAGCTTTGCAAACTTTCTTTTTGTCTTTTAGTTTCAGTTGGAATATTATTGAACCCCTTTTCTCTAATCCACACCACTGTGTTTAGTCATTTAGCTTACAGGCTTTCAGTACATCATATGTTGTGTGAACTTTAACTTCTCATGCTTCGTTGTTAACTTACAGAAATTACGAGTTTCTGTCTCACATGTTTGCACAGGCAGGAGGCAGTGCTTATAAACTTTTGCGGATATTGGTAAGCTGCCAGTCAAGTAGTGATCGTGAGCAGTTTTTTTGTTGTGACCTGGGCCCTCTGTATGTACAGTTAAGCCCATTTGTAAGAGACACGTATAGGGGAGCAGTTCTTATTCCTTACATGAGGTGTCTCTTATAAGCAGGGTACCATGTTCTCTTTTTCTGATGAACCATTGTCATTGTTTAGATGTAGGCACACTGCAAATAAAATAAGCACAAAAGAGGGCTGCAGCCTTTTGTAATATGTTTATTTGTATATGCCATTTGTTTTAATGCTTCCAAATTTGCTTGGTAGTGGACTGTGACACACAGAACACAATTCATGTTTTCTCAAGCATAACACTCTCTCACCGCATGGCTACCGCTTTGCTTGTTCACACCAGTTAAGATGCAGCTGTTTGCTTTGCTTCTGTTTGCCAGGCAGATTTGTCTTTGATGCAACACAGTGCACGAGGCTGTGTCTGCAGTGAAGTGTTGCTATACTTCAGTCTTGAAACATATGCAACGCTTCTGGATTGTGAGTAGCAGTAATGGGAGAGTGCACTGCACACTCCTGGTTATTCTTGGCTTGACGGGTACCCACATGTGTGGTCACACCTGTCTCCTTGGAAAGGTCAAAGTGCTTCTCTACAATGCATTCTCAATGCAGAAACTACTATTTTATAGTTGACTGATCCATGCTGTGTTTACTTACGTTATAGTAAAGAGTGAGTGCACATGTCTATCATTTAACTTTGTTTCCACAATGGGCGTAACTGCGTTGAACAGCCAATGGTCATGCAATTAAAGTTAAGTTTCTGTCACAAATGAGATTGTTGACCCAAATTAAAGGACACCTTGCTCTTTACAACAGTCTTCTACACCCAGTGTCTGTTACAAAAGAGATACAATTAATGGGAGAGATGAGGTGACCAGCCATGTGGGTGAATTATGTCTCTTATATCAGTGCAACTCGTAAAGAGGATCAACTGTAATTGGCCTATATAAGCATACTCTTGCACAGGCCTTACCACCAACCACGAGCTCTTATTCTCATGCCCTGCAATTGAATGTTACCATGGCTTTCCACAGTGTATAAATTCCTCAAACCTCTTTGCAGGCTTAGGTCCTCAATCATTTGTTAAGCCTCAGCTCGAATCTAACCAATTTTTGCAAATGGTACATACGTGTCTTGGTTTTCACCTGTGTGACATTTATACTTATGGTACAGGGTGGTGAACTTGAGCAGCGTGTGTGGGATGCTTAAGAGGATTCCTGGAGGAGAAGTGAGGAAGAGACTTCGCAACCCTGACATTACTCTAGATGAGCTCTGTAGCCTCATGGAGGAGTTTGTGCAGTAAGTGCTTGTTTCACTGGACTGTGGTGTAGAGCATGGATTCATTTCATGGCTGCATTCATGGGACGATTTACGCTTGTCATGGTGTGTTTTGTACACGGAGGAGTTGATCGGCGATTATCTCATGTTTCATATTTAAACAGGGCTGCCAAAGAAGGCAAGAATGATGAGAAAGGTTGGGGGGCACTCTGCTTACAATGCGTCAAAGGTTGGCATCACTGTGCTGAGCTTCATCCAGCAGCGTGAATTCAACAAGGACCCTCGGGAAGATCTTGTCGTAAATGCTGTGAGTGGAGATCCTAATTTCTTGGTCAATAAATTTAGTTGGAGAGTTTTTTTGGCAGGATGAATGTGGGAATGTGCTTAAAAAAAAATAAGGGCAAAAGATTAGGACTAGACGCAGATAGAGCGTGTGCTGTGTGTGTGTTGTCCTCACCTTTTGTCCTCATTTTTAACCCTTTCCCACATCTATCCTCATAATCATTTGCTTCTTTTCCTTGGCACAAATGAACTTGTAAAATTGTCTAACCTATGTTTTCTTGCAGCATTTTAGTGTGTTTGCCCTCACGTAAATTTAATGTTGCATAAGCACTTTAGTTTTGGTAGGGGGTTATTTGCAGCTTCTGTTGTAAACGAGCATCACTTGCAAGCTTGCATGACTTGCTGCACTAATATAACTGCTACCGCCACAGATATGGAAAAGATGCGTGATGAAATTATGAATGAAAGAGATAGCAAGAGATGTGGTGCAGTCTGATTACGTTTTGTGCAAAATTTATCTTTTGAGACTTGCAACAGTGTACTGATGAACTGCACCGTAGGTGCCATAGCAATCACCCACTTGTTTATTGCCTTGAACAATCCACACTCACAGCGGTTGCATTGTGCATGTCACAAGACATTGTATTGTGCATGCTACGATCTACTTTGGGTTGACAACAAAACACTGCTATAGGCACCACTGTAAAATAATGTTGATTATAGCACAAAGTAAAGATGTTTAGTGCACAAACACAAGTGGAGGGGGGCTGAAACAAGGAGGCTGTTTTAGTAATCGACCTATGCAGAATTTCTTGGCCATATCAAAGGACAGTGTATATCAGGTTGTAATAAGTACTTCATGTCGTGATACTGTCAAGCAGAGTGGCCAGTTCCGCTTATAATCGAACTTGGGCTTCCTTTTTTGCCAAGTCACTTGTGGAATTCTGCAGTTGCTTGTTGTGTGTTTTTTCTTTTTTTTGGCTTATTTGCATTTTTCTGGCAAATGTAGTTATTTTAGTGATCATCAGTTCACTGATAGCGCGTTTGTCGATAACTTTGTGTAGTTGAGTGTTGAACTCAAACATATGTATGGGGAATAAACAAATAACGTTAATCATGCACTGGCAAACGTGCATTCAACCTAATGAAGACTACCCTGAAGACAATGTTAAAGGGACCAACAACCAATTTTTATGGTACCTATTTTCTTTAGTGCAACGGAAAGCTTACTGGGAAGAGTGTCTAATGACGGAATGGTAAAGTGGAGAACGCCGGGAAACATTTGTTATCAGAATTTTTCTATATGCGGCGAATATGAAGTCACATACACACGTGAGAACGCATGCTGCGAACCGGGAGCGCGAGAGCGATTTGTGTTCGAGTGCGGAGGTTTACTGGGCATGCGTGCACTACGCGTGCATGCGCCACAGCTCGACATGGTCCGCTGGCGGCCGCGAAGGCAGCGCTGCTTCTCGCCGTGCAGCTCCTTTTACCTAGTAAGCAGCACGAAATTGAGTGGGGCTGGACAATAATATACATACTCTGATTTTGAGGACTAATTATGGCACACAGGACAGCATCAGACTACGTGACTACATACAGCAAAATAATCGACTCTATAATCAAGCTTCAAGGCTCTTCCGCTAGGCTGCGCGACATACCGGTTTTTGTTACTTTAAACACGATTTAAAAATATAAATCCTACTTAGCTTGCGGAAAGAATGCTTGAATCTGTCACTATAATTCACGGTCTTTTCATTTCCACCAGAATCTAATCACAAGTTCTGGCCAGTTGTCGGTACTATATAAAGTAAATATGTAGTACTTTCTTTCATAGTTGGGCATAATTTCGCTGTACAAAAGAATTGAAGTGACTTTTTAAACTCCCCTTCGTATTTGATTGGCATTTTTTTTTATTATAATTAGAAATATTTTCAAGAATGGGAGAATTCATTAAATTTCCACTTCTTTTGGGCTTCTTCGTGAAAGTAGCAATGCTTTTTTTTTTTTTGGCTTTTTTTTGTGATTATTATTTGCTTGTTAGCTCAGTAGCATCTGGCAACTCTGCAGTCAAGCCACCCGTCTTCAAGGCAGGACACAGACACATGTTTGCGGAAAGGACTGTGTGTTGATACGAAAGCATGAGGTAATCGTACTGGAAAAATTGTAATGGTACAGGCAGGATCAAGCAGACTGGTCTTCCACCACATGTCTTGCACTTTTATATAAGCCCTTTACAGGAAAAGGGTAGCCAGCTAGTCAATACACTAACTTGCCTTTCTATTCTTTTGCTGTTCATCTACCCTGTCACTTTGCGACAGCGCAATATACGATTAATTAATGCAAGCCTGGACGCACAAAAGGTACCACATGTAGTGACATTGCACACAGCGTTATGTTAAAACATTCTATTTTGGTGCATATGGCTACGATTACATTAGTCATTGTTAGTTCGTGCTATAGTTTTCCTATGCACCTAATATTCTTATAAAAACTCCCTCCTTTTGTCGTCCATTAACTGTCACATAGTGTTGTGCTAGTGCCATATTTTCTTATTTACTGTGTTGTTTACAAGTACATTGAAACCCGACTATATCGAACTTGGTTCAATCGAATTATTCTTTATATCGAACTGTCTTTTTGAACACGACAATGCTTAGGAAAATGTATGCCTACATTAAACCAGAGTTGCCGGAACACTTCATACATAGAACATCGGCCAGGGCAAAATGCCTCAAGAAGTTGGCCTTCCCTTGCAAGAAGTTGTCTTTTCCTCATGGAAGAGGGCATTCCCATATGTATTTGGGAGAGCCAGTGGTTTGATCATGAGGGCTCCATCCAGAGTGAATAGAAAGTACTGTTTGCCGTCACTTGCTTTCTCCCATGATTCCTCGTGGTCGCGCTCGTCGCCTGTCGGGCACTGTCACCATTTGCTTCGCTCCCGTCGCCGTTTGCTTTACCACCACGATTCTCTGCTCCCTTTGTAATAAAATGGTTGCCCCATGAAACGGAAGAACCTGTCAATCTCTGCAAAGGCTGGCGATAATCAACATAGTCAAATGTGGAGAAAATAAGTCTGACATCGCCGCTGCGTACAGCATCCCATGAAGCATGCTGACTATGATATTGAAGAACAAGGCCAACATTTGGGTCAAGGCAGACTAGTGGCTCCTGGTGCCCGACAGTGCACGCAGCTGCATATGAAGATGTAAGGCACTGTTTATACCGATACAGTATTTTCTTTTCACGTGTAACCTGCGCCCCAGCTACGTACCAATGAATAGCAAAAACTAAAGAAATGATCATGCGAAAAAGATTATGCAAATTGCTGTGAAGCCTCCTTCCTTGCAATATTGTGAAGCAGTGCCGTGAAGTCAACTAGCGCACTGAAATTCGCACAGGAAGTACGGTAAATTTTAGAAAAAATCACGCCATATCCACGAAGTGAATGATGATGAGTGGGCGAAGCTCGATCGTTTTCATCCATGGCAGAAAGAGAATGTGTGGTCTGGAACGCGCTTTCTGGAACGGTCTGGAAGCCTCATCGTCATTGTTATCACGTGTAGTGGGTACATTCCACTATACTGGAACGCGCTTATACTTCATCGTTATCACATGTAGTGGGTACATTCCACTCAGGGTTGCCGTTGGGTAGATTTCAAAAGGAGCCAGAATTCAAGCTAAATGTAGCCAAAGTAGCCATTCAATTTAACTTTGTCGCCAAATTTGTAGCCAAGTAGAAGAAAACGGTATTAAGACTCGAATTTTTATAAAATAAATATGATTTGGAGTGTGCAAACGCATAAAAATAAGACCATATTGCTTTCCATCCTGCTCTGGCGAGTTGCCAAAAATTATTTGTTTATTTATTTAGTTAGTTAGTTAGTTATGTACCGCAAGGCCAAGAGCATTGCTGAGAGTGCGTAAAACACACAAAAAAATGAACAGAATATAGTAAGTAAAAACGAACAATGAACAAACTTTCCCACAGACTAGTAAGCATCGGGTTTTACAAAATAGAGTGACCTCAGAGTGATAACCAAAGGGATGACCCATAGTGCGGTGATAAAAAAAGTGGGTCGTGGAGCACGCTTTGCAGCTATATTCTATGAAATAAGCTTAAGCGGCGAAAATTTCGATGTGCTGCTAGAGAGGGAGCAGAAAGGTGGCATTTCGTGGCTCTTATGTTAGCAGTATGGTTTAGTCAGAGAGAATTTTATATTTTTCCTGTTAATATTACATGGTGTATATGAGCATATAAATATTCATAGCAAGTCACAGGTCATAAAATGCAAAGCTGTTCAAGAGGTAAATAGGTAGAATGTTAGTGTTTCGAAAGATGAATAACCTTGCATTTTCTGACATTTAGTTCCATAAATCATATTCTGCACCCGGTGGCGCAGCAACTAGTATATCGTATTAGTATAAGTTCAGTGCGTCTGCATATATTTATGCAGGAATAGTTCTTCCCAGAGACAGGGTAACATTGGAGCATTCCCGCCAACAGGTCAGTGGGAATATCAACTTTTAAGCAGTTTTTTCTTGAAGCCACAGGCCTAAATTTAATACTAGATTTGCCATAATAACAGACCAGCTTCACTGCGGTGCTGATATTTGTTTTGCGGGAAGGAGGGGGGGGGGGTGCTTTGGTGCGCATAAGCCTGTTGCTGGGGCCAAGACATGTGCACTCATTAGCTTAGGCGACAGAAAAGGTTGAAAACAGTGGCTGATCTTTAGGCTTTCTTGATCTTTAACCTGCAAATAATAAGAAAATTGGCAACTAAATGTGCCTAAACAGAAGTTCAATGTAGCCAAAAAGTAGCCATGGCGCCAACCTCAAATTTTTGTAGCCAGACAGGGTCCTAAAGTAGCCAGCCAATTTGGCGCAAAGTAGCCACCAACAGCAACCCTGATTCCACTGGTCTGGAAGCGTCATTGTCATCGTTATCACGTGTAGTGGGTACATTCCACTATACTGGAACGCGCTTATACTTCATCGTTATCACGTGTAGTGGGTACATTCCACTATACTGCGTCATTGTCATCTTTATCACGAGGAGTGGGTACATTCCACTATACGTGGCTACCTACCTACCTACCTACCTCCTCCTCCTCCTCATCCTACTACTACTACTACTACTACTACTGCTACTGCTGCTGCTGCTGCTGCTACTACTACTACTACTACTACTACTACTACTACTACTACTACTACTACTACTACTACTACTACAACAACAACAACGACAACGACAACAACAACAACAGCAGAGGAGGGACAGACCCACACCCTAAGGAGCTTCGCCCCTAAAACTGAAGTAGTTGGTATATATTCATGTCCTGTGTGTTCTTTACTGTGTTCCTGTCTTCCTGGCGCTACGCTTCGACATGAAAATTTTAGAAATGTTTTATATAGAATGATGCGATATATCGAACTAATCCCCCCCCCCCTGTTTTTTGCGAGCTCGATATATGTGGGTTCGGCTATACAAAATCTCTTTCATACTATGCTGACAACTCTCATACTTGTCATCATTACAGGTGCACCCGGGCTATGTTGACACCGACATGACAAGCCACAAGGGGCCTTTGACGCCTGACCAAGGTGAGCATTTCATGTGTACTGCTTCTTATGTTAATATTTATGTTATTTATTTATGTTATATATTTTTAATTTAAATTATCCTCACGAGCTGTTATTTGAAATACCATGAAAAGAATGATGACACTTTGATATTTCTTAGTACACGTTACAGAGCATAGGAAAAACAGTCAAATGGACATTGTACGAAATCTATATGAATATGAAAGCACCTATTACGGTTACTACACAACTTTTCGATGTGCAGAAAAAGTTTGCATGTATTAATAGTTGAAAAGTACTATCAGATAAAATACTCAGTGTTAGCAATCACTCTATGTAAATGGTTAATGATGCCGCGTTTCCAAATGCAACACAATCACAGATGTTTGTACAGTATAACCTCATCACAGCAGACCTCCATAGTGAAGAGGATTTGGTTTGTTGTAAAAGGAGTATGTGAAATCTAAGTACTTTTACAACAGACTTTTATGTAAACACTGAATGGGTCTGCTATAACCGGAGAGAATTACAAGTCATAAACGGATTTATTCTCAATGGGGTCATAAAAAAATTTATTTTTTAAAAATCACATTTTCAGTTTCTGTAGCCCTTTTTCTATCTGGTTCTAAATATATGCACTGAAAACTACGTAGAAGTGCTGTAAAAAGTTTTTTGCGCCTGCCGAGGTGGCAAAAATTATTGCGGATGTCGCAAAAAAAAAAAAAAAGAAAAAAAAGCCGGCGTTTTTCAGAAAATTATAGCTCCGCAATATCTCAACCGGGCTTCCACCATTTTGAGCTCGTCGTAAATGTATTTCGTAAAGAGCAACTAGCTCCTCTATTCAGATACGAGCGCGCAAAAAGCAGATGTTTGAAATTCATTTCGAGGCCTCCAATTGGCTGCTTCTGCCGTGTTGCTCCAGCACGCCTCGCCATTGGTGCCATTGGTCCGATGCTCGCTCCGGAATAGCGTCGTCTGCTGCTTGTGCTTCGCGAGGTCACGGCTGTCGAAAATAGCGCTACTCAGTGACGTTTTCGCATTCGTTCGGTGTTCACGGGTCGACGATAATTTAGAATACAATTACGCTTTAGTCGAGGCAGCTGCAAGCGGAAGTTCAGTCATCAGATTACGATAGCGCGCCGCACTCGTCGCGAACATCGCACACGCTCGTCTCGGACCGACTGTAAGCGTTGACTCGTTGTACCCGCTGTTAGCGGTATTGCTTACAGAACTTCGGACCTTGTGACGAAGACCACCGCGGGACAACTCTTTGTACTCGCGATCGAGCATGATGTACTTTGAAACATCGGACACCGCCCCCCACGCACATCGCAACCGAGCTTTCTGCTCGCAAGTCGTGGCTAGGCCTAACTCCACTCCGAAGTTTGCGGGCAAGACCATCGCGCTAGCGGGCATGCGAAAGCGAAGAAGCCGTAATTTGCTTCGTCGCAAGCAACGAATCACATCGCCCGCTGGCTCCTCAGAACCGCGGATGGGTATTTTGCGCATCGACAGCGGACTCCCCCGGCCAAGCTCGCCGCGCAGCGACCTGCTCGAAGCTGCGGTGGCAGCGGCTAGCAATTTCGCGCGTCCGCGCCTCAAAACCCAAGACCAAGCACGCTGCGCGCCGATTTTTTGTCGCCGTATAGCTAGGCATAACTGATCATTTAACAATCATAACAATAACAATCAACAGACCGGAGATCGGCGGCCTTCGTTCTTGAATTGGTACGTCGATATCCGCGGCGCGCTGTTCCCGGAAAGTGTGCCAAGCGATGTTTGAATTCGGAAGTTATTGAACTTGGGAAGTCCGCTGTAGAAAAGGCCGCTGTTAAGGCGTCCTGACCACCTTGCTGGCCTCACATTTTAGTCAATTATATCCGAATGTCCGTTTTACCAGAATCCGTAGTAAACGAAGCTCAATCATGGAGAAAATAGGGAGGTCGGCATAACGCCAGTTGGTACGTAGTATCCGAATGTCAGTTGTAAGCAGATCCGTTGTAACGAGGTTATACTGTAATACAATTGGGGTGTTCACCGCAGAAATTGAATCCTTTCTTTTGCTTTTCTGATGACAAGCGACAGATGCGGTCGCCAGTCAAACCCAAGCTGATGACAAAGGACAACAATTTGGCTGATTGTGTTGACAGTGCACAATTGTTTTTGTATTTTTGAAGTAAGGGACAAATGGAGAGAAGGTTAAAGGGAAACTCCGGCGATTTTTCGATATTCACCGATTTAAATAAAACTTTCAACATATCTTCTCTTCGCTGCCCTGATGATATCTGCCAAATTACACAGCCGTAAGTCATTTAGACTTTGGAAAACGAATTTTAAAAATTGGCAGCCAATTCCTGAATCATGCCTTCAAATGCGGGCCACCCTGTAGGTACGTGACGCATCTGTCTACTCCTTTCTCGCCCAGTAGACGGACGCAGTGCGCGGCGCGCTCTTTTTTCGTCGAGGCGACGCTGACGCTAGCACAGTTGTGTAGCGGATTTTGTGACGTCATCGCATACCCAGCATGGAGCATGAAGCAGCTCCCTGTTTCGGTTTCTGTTCTGGCTCATTATTCATTGCTTATTTAAAACTATTGACGATAGTGTCGGCAAAATGAACCAAAAATTGGCAGCCAATTCCTGAATCATGCCTTCAAATGCGGGCCACCCTGTAGGTACGTGACGCATCTGTCTACTCCTTTCTCGCCCAGTAGACGGACGCAGTGCGTGGCGCGCTCTTTTTTCGTCGAGGCGACGCTGACGCTAGCACAGTTGTGTAGCGGATTTTGTGACGTCATCGCATACCCAGCATGGAGCATGAAGCAGCTCCCTGTTTCGGTTTCTGTTCTGGCTCATTATTCATTGCTTATTTAAAACTATTGACGATAGTGTTGGCAAAATGAACCAAAAATTAGCAGCCAATTCCTGAATCATGCCTTCAAATGCGGGCCACCCTGTAGGTACGTGACGCATCTGTCTACTCCTTTCTCGCCCAGTAGACGGACGCAGTGCGCGGCGCGCTCAATTTTTCGTCAAGGCGACGCTGACGCTAGCACAGTTGTGTAGCGGATTTTGTGACGTCATCGCATACCCAGCATGGAGCATGAAGCAGCTCCCTGTTTCGGTTTCTGTTCTGGCTCATTATTCATTGCTTATTTAAAACTATTGACGATAGTGTCGGCAAAATGAACCACCGTAGCTGTTACAGGGCTGTTAATACTATTTGAAAACGGCGTTATCTCAGTATGGTTGAAAATGCACCGGAGTTCCCCTTTAAAGACTGATTATATTGGCATGAAGCACTGGGTGTTGTCTCTGAAAGAGTGATAGAGATGCATTTAATTTTGTTGTTCAATATTCAGAGTGAAGACCATATACCAGTTTTGTGTAGTAGCACTACAACAGGGAATATTTCACTTATTATCTTGTTCCGCATTATTGTAGGTGCTGATGCTCCCACATACTTGGCTATGTTGCCTCCAAATGTCAAATCACCCAAAGGAGAGTTCGTCTGGAATGACCGCACTGTGACACCATGGGACGAGTAACTGGAGAAAGGACCAGTGGCTTTGTATTTTCACGTAGAGCCACTTGCTGGCCTATTTTGTATTTGTAGACTATAATACCAAGCCTCTGAACAAAAGTGAAGTCGGGAAAACGTACCTGCTCACATCATTGTAATATGAACGCTGGAATGGCAGCTTTTTTTTTTTACGATGCTAGAAGACATGGTTTTTATGAAAATAAAGATTTGCTTTGTTCACTGCAGGAAATGTTTGCGCGGCTTCTTCTGTTGCTTTATTTGCATCTTTTGAAGTGTTGTTGTCTTGTGAAGGCTAGAGTCGGGGAAGAAGCGTTGCTGACAATTATTTTTCTGTGAATGTTGCCTGCCTTGAAGGATTTCAACACTCCAAAATGCCCCATCTTTAATTTCAACTGCTCGTGTGGCACAGGCAAGCTTTTATTGTGGCCACATGTATTCAAGTTGTGAATTTAAATCTGTAGTGAGAAACTAAGAGGGTTTAGAGCTTCTTATGGCTTGGGTTCGACACCTGAACCACATTGTCCGAATTCTATATGAAACAAACAAAATGTGCTGGAATTTGTGTACTTAGAATTAAGAGCATGTTAAAGGTCAGCATGGGCCACAATCTGGAACACCCTTTATTTTATTTTACTTTATTTGCAGTTAATAGTTTGTTCCGCAGTAAGGTGCACGTATTGAAAACCAATGTGCAACCCTCTATTTGGATATCTCTCTTGGCCAACTGTAACTCTTGTGGTATGAAGGCTTGCCAATTCAGTAAACTGAATCGTCTTTTTGTGTATGTACTGTGGCACCAGGTTTCAACCTACGCATTGAAGTGTAACAACTAGGGGTGTGCGAATATTCGAGTTTCGAATTCGAATCGAATAATACGTAATCGAATAATTCGATTCGATTTTCGAATAGCTAGTATTCGAAATTTCGAATAATTCGACGGGGCGAATATCTGAAACGTGATAAAGCCCAACGGTGCAACCCGGTTAGGGTGGGTGGCTAAAACAAACGCTAACGTCGTTACAGTAGGCCTTTCGTTAAAACTCGCACCGATATCCTGGTTCAAAGCGAGTGCATGTTTATTTTAAATGCGATTATTTCATTTCCGCACGTAAAAACACATGAGAAAACTGTCAAGCCCTTCACAAATTCACTTCCGAAACAAAGGCACGGACTTCTTGCGTAGTTCTGTCGCGTACGGAGCCATCACCGTAAAACGTCCCTCTTTGGCCCGCGATATCCTCCGTGATCGGCTTCAGATGAGAAAATTTGTTCACGCTGTGCAGTCACCACTGCTGCACCGCACCACTCTTTAACAAACTCTCATCGTTCCCACGCGCATTTAGAAGGCTGCTGTGAACGGGCGCCCGACGATATTTTGAGCCCGGACTACCCACGGCGATGAAGCACAACATTACCGTTGTCTCATGAGAGGTATTGTGTGACCACGGGAAACAAACAAACAAACTAGCTACTGCACTGCCTCTGTTAGCCTTTAGGAAATTAGGAGTGGCGCTGCGGACTGGAATAGCGGCTCTTCTATCACCATGTTTGCGCGCCCACGAAAGCTGGAAAAAAAAAAAAAGAAACGTACATGTGGGTAACATAGCTGTCAGCACGCTGTAGCGCGTCTCTATTTTTCTTCTGTCTTGCCGTAACTGGCGCTACACGTTGCGTGTAAATATACTATTCGATTCGAATTCGATATTTTTGGCTATTATTCGGCACTATTCGATTCGAATTCGATTCGAGATGAAATTTCTCTATTCGCACACCACTGGTAACAACTGCTTTATAGTCCATCTCGCAAGCTAGTTGCAGCACTGTGGAAGCTACGAGGCTGCTTAGCCAAGAGTGAACACTCCTCGCGATATATTCATGCGCACTGCGTCGTGTGCTTGTCGTTCCCTATCGTCTGCACTCGCGCGTTGGGCGAGTAGAGCGAGTACGGCATGCAGCAACCAAGGCTCTTTAGCGTTGGGCTATAGTGCCTAGAGTATCCTGCATTATAGTTGGGCAGGAAAAAATAAACATCGCGGCACCCGTCATGAAGTCGCCGTCGTGAGCTGTGTGGCGCGTAGTCCTGATCCGACATTTTTGTTTGCGTAATATTTGCATAAGTTATTTTCCTTCCTTCCTTCCTTCCTGACGCTTCGACAGTAACGTATTCGTGTCTATTTTTCACCGTTTCTAAGGTTCTCAAATTCCCGGGGACAAAAGGCTTAGCAGGCGTGGGTGATCTAAAGACGTAACTGATTCTTTGCCCTCAAGATGAGATGACACAAAGCGATAGCTGATTCCATCGTTTATTGATTGCTATCTGTACAGTGGGCAAGTACAGAAAGCGAGAGTAGAGCTGTGCACGGGCCTAATTTTCAAGCCCGGCCCGGGCCCACTGACTGCGTCGAAGGCCCGCCCGAGCCCGACCCTAAGAGCTTCGAGCCCGTCCGGCCCGGCCCGACGTACAAAAATACAAACCCGGGCCCGGTCCGGCCCGACACCATGAAAGTTTGCTGCGGAGACAAGATATCACTATTTTATCATGTGGCATTTTATTCAACATATCAAAGTTAAACATATGCAAACGACACATGTTAGTTTGTATACAAAGATTACAAATTGTGTAAAAATAAAAGCTGTGCAGTGATTCGGACATCAGTGAAGTGCGACGCTCCTGCATCACATATCCCGTCGAACTGAAGTTCCGTCCGCTGCTCGCACTGGTAGCCGGAATCGCGAATATTTTTTTCGCAAGCATAGCAAGCTTAGAATAAATAGACTCCTTGTTCTTCCAGAAATTTAGTATCTCTGATGCAGGTCAGAAGGATGATTGCATGGATAAATAATCACAAAGGTGATCAGTGCGTTCATCGTTAAAGAAAACAATTCCAGCACAACGTCTATATATTTGGTTTGATGGGGGCTTTGCACCTGGCCCGGCCCACCCGAAGCCCGAGATAAGTAGCCCGAGCCCGGCCCGGGCCCGAGACGGGAAGACCTCCAGATACCCGAACCCGGCCCGGGGGGCCGGGCCGGGCTCGGGCTTTCGGGCTACCCGGAGCCCGTGCACACCTCTAAGCGAGAGTACGGATCGAAGCGGGCGATCGCGGCTGCATGGGTGCTGCCGTATGGAAATGCTCGTGACATAAATTCGAATCGTGATTAGCGTTTCACGCATTGCTGTGACGTAGCACGTGCCAGACAAAATCGGCTGTCTTATCCAATTATTGCAGTTACAAACAGAACTATCTTTTGCTGCGCAAGTATGTGGTTCGCTTACACTCCGTACGCAGCTTCCACTCTGCTGCAATAAATTTGTGAGATAGATTCTAAGAGCATAGTTGCTGTATAGGCTTTAAGCACGGATGTCTTTATAAAGCGTAAAGTGTTCTTTATATAAAACAGTTTGGAGATATGATTCAGTTGCCTGTGATTTATCATCTTCACCTCGGAACAGAAAAGGTGCCTAATAATTTAAGGTCTAGCTAATAAGGTATGAACATTTAACTTTCATACTTCAAACTGCTCATGGCGATTCCATGTATCGACAGTAGTTTTGCCTAATGTGCATTGTACTCCTTGCAGAGGCCAAATGCACTTGCCTTGTCTGGCAGACACACTGCCATGAAAGAAAAACAATTGGCTGTGGCTTAACTCGGTTATGCCTGGGTGTGCGTAGCGAGAGGAGCGGTTAACCGTGCTGCTCAGCACAGACCCAGAGGAGCAGCTCTGGGCAGTCCGACGGGCCGAAGACGCCGCCAGGGCCCAAGGGCTCCTGGCTGACGCCTAGGCGTGGGATCCACATCACCGAGGCCGCCGGACTGTTAAAATAAAGTTTCTTCCTCCTCCTCCTCTCGTTGTTTAGCTTGGTTCTCTGTACGGCTACATCTTTATCGTTTAGCTTCGAATGTCTGAGTGTTTAGGCTTGGTTGTTACATCACGTTAATTATGGTTACATTAAAACAGACTTTACAGACAATCCGTTTGGATTTGTGTGTGACGTTTGCGAAAGACTTTGGTATATGCGAGATTTGAGTCCAGTGAGTAGCACAATGCGTGAAACACGGGTCCTCGTTCCTCAACCCACACGGGTACGGCTAAACCAAGTGTTTCACGCATTGCGCTACTCACCGGACTCGAATCTCGCATATGCCAAAGTCGTTCGCAAATGTCACGCGCAAATCCAGACGGATTGTCTGTAAAGTTCGTTTGGAGCATGCGCGTCGCACTTGAACTTTCAGCCAGCCGAATCACATGGTCCATCACACGGCAAGCCTTCACGTCGTCCAACTGCGTTGTATCGGCGGCTAGGATCGCCGCTCTCCGAGCTGCATCACTCTGCCGTCTCTATTCGATACACCAAGCACGTTCTTCTGTCGCCGCAGCTCGTTGCCTCCTGGTTTCATTCCGTCGTTGATCCGCGGCCCTGGCACGAGATGCCAAACTAGATGACGAACGAACCATCCTCATCTGAATGCACTCGCCTGGCTGCTTCGTACTTACGACGCTTCTCGAGGCGTGCGGCTCGTTCTTCCTCCGTCTCCTCGGCTCGCTGCATGCTCTTGGTTTCGTTCCGACGACGACGCCTGGCTTCTTTCAGTCTCTCCGACTCACTTTCCATATCTACCGACGAATCCCACCGAGCCGCCCCTTCTATATATACGATGCAACGCCGGCTCCTCCTCTGTTGTTGCAACGCGATTTCACGGGCTCCTCCTCTGACGTCATGCCGGCTGGCACGGCGACCGGCGCTGCCAGCTGCGGCGGTTACTAGGCAACGGCTCAGCTCGCGGTGTGGCCACCGGCCACAGCGAAACGGCGACAATACGGCCAATGGTAACTGTCGCTACAAAAGTTGCAGTTTCAATAGACAGCTCTTTAACAAGAAGTCTTCCAGTTGTGCGACCACAGGAGGAGGTCTCCTGGTGATTGACAGGCGGCCGTTATTTTCAAAATGCGAGGAGCAATGGGGATAGTCAAAATGCACAGCGTCATCTGTCGATGATCCCGTAAGTTCGATCTGCCATGTCCTGTTGGGCACGAAAACGAAATCAGTCGCATGTCACCACAGCCTCTACGGCAGGGGTTTCAAACACGCGGTCCGCGGGCCGCATGCGGCCAACCAACCTCTCGCTTGCGGCCCGCACATGTGTCCGTCCCACATTTTTTTTATTTTCACAATAAGCATGTGAGTGAGCTACACAGTCATGACTGGTCTAAATCATTGTTTTCCTGAGGCACACAATGTGGTCACCACATGTTGAAGCGTAACCGTGAAACAAAAACAGTATTTCAGAATTGGCGTCCAGATTTTACTCATTTTGCAGATCGGTATCCACATGTTGTATGAACTCCTGGCCCCAAACCATGTTCAGAAATGACCCGTATATGAAATATGGGAAAAGCTTTCTTTTCAATGGTAACGTTTGCTGACAATGTGTACGAACTAACCCGCTGCCCCCCCTCCCACCCCCCTCTGTTAACTTCTTCCCTGACCCGGCCCTTGCGGGCCTAAATTCTGTGACTGCGGCCCGCTGCCTGAGGTGAGTTTGAGACCCCTGCTCTACGGTGCAAGTTGCTGATTGCTTAGCTCCGTTCTGCGATGACTTCCCAATGCTTCGTGCTCTGTTCAGGCAACGAGGGAGCCCTGACAAGGCCGGAAAAAATTCCCCATCTCCCGCTAAAGGGAACCATGTGTGGATGCGAAGCAGCAGGGAGATAATTAGCTTGAGCGGGAGGAACGTCGCCGCTCTCATTTCACGGCACTGGTCCGGGCGCTCATCGCGGCGCTGCACAGGAGAGAGAATGAGGCGCGCGCGCTCCGTCATTTTCATACCGCGGAACTACCGTGGCGTCCCCAGCGGAGTATGCAGCTGTCACACCACCTGTCGTGCGCGCCGCTCCGTAGAGGATTCCTAGAGTAAAGGACGGGGGGGGGACCGTAGTAGAGGAGAGAGAGGGGACGCGCATGCGCTGTGGGGATGTGGGAGCCGCTCCGTAGAGTAGAGGGAGGGGGTGAGCGTAGGAGAGCATAGGGGAGGGGGACGCGCATGCGCTGTGGGGGGGTGTGGGACGCTCCGTAGAGTAGAGGATTCCTAGAGGAGAGAAAGGGGGTGAGCGTAGGAGAGAGAGGGGCTTAGTCCGTCCCTCCTTCCCGCGTCCCACATCACCACACAGCGCATGCGCTGTGTGGGGATGTGGGACGCGGGAATGAGGGACGGACTAAGCCCCCTCCAAACACATGCAAGCAAGATTAAGGAATGGGGTCAACCTGGGCGACAGACACCACCTGCCTAGCCATTGCGAAGCAGCCTCTCTGTGCTCTCGGCCATGACCCAAGGAATGGGGTCAACCTGGGCGACAGACACCACCTGCCTAGCCATTGCTAAGCAGCCTCTCTGTGCTCTCGGCCATGACTCTGATGACTGTGTTAGGGTTGACGGCCTTCATATTACTACAGTGTTCTGGTTCGCATAATGGGTGCTTCCCTACTTCATGAAAGTGGCAGGACGCGGGACGGGGGGACGCGGGACGGACAGAGCCCCGAGCATAAGATGCTTCGCATCTAAAAGGTACGTAGGGCTAATCTTAATCGAATTTATCAGTTACATGAGCGAAGAAAAAAGAGCGTACCGACGCGCACTTGTTTCGTCAACAAGATCGGCACCTTCGGAAGTGACCAGCACGCGCAAAAGCGCTCTACAACCTCAGTTCTTATTTCTCCGTGCAATTTAATTGCTCGACTGCAACATAGCTAGACTTACAGAACAATATATTACGATATATGCATTTTAAAACAGACGGCCGATATCGCACACGCGCGCGAGAGCATGGTTGATCAACATAGCTTGTCGGTGTTGCAGATCGATGAAAGCAAGGACTTATACTTATATACACGTCTATAAGCAGTGCCACAGACGCTGCTGCGCGCGTCCGCGGTAAATCAGTGCCGCCACACAAGACCTGATCGCAAAATTCACACAGCCACCGCCTTGCAAGCTTCGCAAGGCAGTGTGCGCCGAAGTATAGTCCGCACGCCTCGCACACCGCTTCTGCCCTTCACTTTACACCCTCCGCTTTTATTTTTTATTGCGATAGCAATTATATGGACACTCTCGGCTGCTTTTCGCCGTCATGCTCTGTATATGTATATGTGTATATATATATATATATATATATACTAAAGCCACGAAGAAAGTGAGATGGTGCTAAGGGAGCGCTCGGCGCCCCACTCGTGACGCGTTGGATCCCCAACACCCCGACTTGCACTTTGGCCTGAAGGGCGTAGTCGCCTTTGCCCGGAAACACGCTGCCCGGCTGCGGGCGCGCGCGCGCTTATCTTCGGGTGGGGGGGGGATGGGGGGCAGTTTTACGTCGTGCTTTCGTCGGAAAGACTGCGTTTAGGTTACAGAGCGCACAAAGGTTACCTCGCTCGCCACAGAGGCCCCGTTTCCGAAAGAAGCGTGCTGTTCAAACACAGTGAAGTAACAACTGTGACACTTGTTAGTTCGCGCTCGTCCTGTGTATACCTGTGCGTATGTTTCGTGCGTCCTTTGCGCTTGAGCAGTGCGCTCCAAGTTTCGATCTGCTTGCCGTTCTTCACGTGAAATGCCAATTTGTTGCTATCGCATTTATTGCTTCGCCCTTGCGGCGAAACTGTGACTTTTTTTCTTCTGCTTCCTTCGATCAGCATGCGCTGCGAACACGGATCACTCAGTTACGGAGCCGTACATGTTCCCTGGCTGTACTATAGATGTAGCTGTTTGTTCGGCAGATCGTCGTACTATAATCTTTCCGCTGATCGCGGGCACTTGTATGCTGTTTGCAATAGCACGCGGCGCCCGATAATGCACGCCTCCGTGGTATGCGAAAGCAAAGAGCACGATATTTTGAAAATATAAGTCAATGAACGCACACGTATAGCGTCCAAGAAAACCAGAGCGACAACACTCAATCCGCGCGATAGATTACGACCACAAGGCATTACAAACAACCACTGTGTATTAAAACACCCTGCGCTTCGTTTGTGCGTGTTCTATGTGTCTAACGTATTGTCTTCGCGCAGTTTAAACATGTCTTCAAAATTAAATCAGCTTTACTCAGGACGCTCTCTCCGTATACAGTCGAAACGCGCGATCAGTATTTTGGTTTGTGGCGCACGGCTCATGCACATGTCCATGCCTTGTTTATTTCGAAAAACTACGGCACACTCTATTGCGAAGGGTGTAGAGATACCCGTGGCTAAAGAAATGAATCGAGGAATGCAGCACAGCGTTGCACAGGTCATCACACGCTATCGACACACACTATTGCGAAGAGAGTAGAGATACCTGTGGCTAAAGAAATGAGTCGAGGAATGCAGGACAGCGTTGCACAGGTCGCGCAAAAAGAACGTGGTTTGGATATCTGAGTGTGTTATTATAATCGCAGTGGGAAATACAATGCATGGAGATACGTATATTGCTCCGCAAGGTCATCTGAGAAGTTTAAGAGCAGCATCTCCTCTGCAATGAACACTTTTCTTGAACCTCAGATCGGAAGCACACGCCACTAGAGAACGTTCGGCTTTGCGAAGCGTTGCGCCTCGCGCAGCTGCCGTCCGGATGAGTTTTGAAGTGCGCAGAGCTCCGATATTGCGTTGTCGTCGATTTGTGGCAGCACAGTGAGGTTCACTGACCGTTCGGCGCTGGATGACGAAAGAAAAAGCCATATTTTCTCGGTCCGAAAGCTCCGCCAACGAGAGCGGTTCAGACTCTCCGTGGCCTCTCCTTATGGAGACGCTAGCAGACGATTCCACGAAGGTGCCCAACACAACATGGCGTACGCGCCCAGTGTTACCAGGGCACCAAGTATTATGAATATCCCCTATTCAAATAAAAAAAAAAGGAGAAATTGTGCTAATGATAATCTGACAATGAGAGTATCCAGAATATTCATCGTGTGTCTTAACGAAGTTTTCACTTCCAACACTTCTATAACATATGACTAACATATTTTCAATTCAAGCACACCAAGTCGCACTCTCTGGGCGACAACTTATCTTGACATTGGAGCTAAGGCTATGGAGGCGGGGCTTCCGCACATTCGTATTGCTACATGAAAATTATAAATGGGAGAAACACATCGATTGTTCAGTGTCCTATTACGACTATATTTTTCTTGGAGAACTAAACAGCGCGTTTGCAACCACACACTGACGTCACGGACGCCATACGTTTCCTTGGAAAATGGGTGGGCTGAAAAGGTGGCGCTGTCTAAGAAATGAAAAGAGAAGGAAATCATTCTTGCAAGGTGAACAATAACTGTATTTTACCGACAACTTCTCGCAACTGTTTCAATCTCATAATAAATAAAGTAGTATTTACTTCAGCAAGGCAAATGAGAAAATTATCGGTAAACTAAAGTACTATTTTTTTTGGGGCGGTAGCAGGCATGCGCTTTGGTTCTGTAGCTTCCACAGTGCTGTCAAGAAAAGTCACCATTGCAACGCCTTCAGGGCTTGCATGACTGAAGGGAGCATAGAATGAAAGCAGCCATCTGGGATTCTTGTAGAAAGTAAATAAGAATTTTATGGGGCCATTATCGGCCTGCATAAAAAAAAATTCTCCATCTCCCGCTAAAGGGAACCATGTGTGGATGCGAAGCAGCGGGGAGATAATTAGCTTGAGCGGGAGGAACGTCGCCGCTCTCATTTCACGGCAGCGGTCCGGGCGCTCATCGCGGCGCTGCACAGGAGAGAGAATGAGGCGCGCGCGCGCTCCGTCATTTTCATACCGCGGAACTACCGTGGCGCCCCCCAGCGGAGTATGCAGCTGTCACACGACCTGTCGTGCGCGCCGCTCCGTAGATTTCTAGAGGAGAGAATGGGGGGAACCGTAGGAGAGGAGAGAGAGGGGACGCGCATATGCGCTGTGGGGATGTGGGACGCGGGATCCGCTCCGTAGAGTAGAGGATTCCTAGAGGAGAGAAAGGGGGGTGAGCGTAGGAGAGGACAGAGAGAGAGAGGACGCGCATGCGCTGTGGTAATGTGGGACGCGGGCGCCGCTCCGTAGAGTAGAGGATTCATAAAGGAGAGGACGGGGGGGGGACCGTAGCAAAGGAGAGCGAGGGGACGTGCATGCGCTGTTGGGGTGTGGGACGCGGGAGCCGCACTGTAGAGTAGAGGATTCCTAGAGGAGAGAGGGGGGGAGAGGACGCGCATGCGCTGTGGGACGCGGGCGCCGCTCCCTAGAGTAGGGGGAGGGGGGTGAGCGTAGGAGAGGATAGGGGAGGGGACGCGCATGCGCTGTGGGGGGTGTGGGACGCAGGGGGCCGCTCCGTAGAGTAGAGGATTCCTAGAGGAGAGAAAGGGGGTGAGCGTAGGAGAAAGATGGGGAGGGAACGCGCATGCGCTGTGGTGGTGTGGGACGCGGGAAGGTGGGACGGACTAAGCCCCCTCCAAACACATGCAAGTAAGATCAAGGAATGGGGTCAACCTGGGCGACCGACACCATCTGCCTAGCCATTGCTAAGCAGCCTCTCTGTGCTCTCGGCCATGACTCTGGTCACTGTAGTAGTGGTTGACGGCCTTTATATTACTACAGTTTTCTGGTTCGCATAATTGCACAGCTCGCACTAGCTGAAGGGAACAGGGTGAGAAGGCGCCCTTTTTTTTCGCGCATTAGTCAATTTCAAATTCACGACACCGAAAACACCACTCTTACCGCGAGAAAACGAACGAAAGGAAAACGTAGTTGGCGACGCCACTTGATTTTGACGGCGTCTACTACGTCATACGTGGTTCCTAATCGGCAGGAGAGAGATGAATAGGAAGGCCGGGAAGTTAACCAGATATTAGCAGCTCATCGGTAAAAATGAAGGACATCGTACTGCGAGGTGGCCATAGACCATAGCTCGGCACACTCACTCATGAGTGCACTCAACTCACACTCACTCACACTCATTTGAATGTGGTGAGTTGAGTATGAGTGAGTACTCATGCGTGTGAGTGGACGTGAGTGTGAACGTGAGTGAGAACTCATGAGTGTGAGTGGTCGTGAGTGTGAACGTGAGTGAGTACTCATGCGTGTGAGTGGACGTGAGTGTGAACGTGAGTGAGAACTCATGAGTGTGAGTGGTCGTGAGTGTGAACGTGAGTGAGTACTCATGAGTGTGAGTGGACGTGAGTGTGAACGTGAGTGAGTGCGAAGGCTGAAAAAATTGTGGTGAGTGAGTTTGAGTGCGTACTCCCTTAAAGTGCCGACCTATGGAGCTCGGCACACTCACTCATGAGTGCACTCAACTCACACTCATTTGAACGTGGTGAGTTGAGTATGAGTGAGTACTCACGAGTGTGAGTGGACGTGAGTGTGAACGTGAGTGAGAACTCATGAGTGTGAGTGGTCGTGAGTGTGAACGTGAGTGAGTACTCATGAGTGTGAGTGGACGTGAGTGCGAACGTGAGTGAGTGCGAGGGCTGAAAAAATTGTGGTGAGTGAGTTTGAGTGAGTACTCCCTTAAAGTGCCGACCTATGCCATAGACATAACCTGCCAAGTTTCAGGAAATTTCAGTGAGCGAATGTCGCCAAATTACGTAAAATGACGTTTGAAATTCCGTGACGGCACGCGTGGAGATTTCGGCGCGACATTTAAAAATGAAACTTTGAGCGACTTTGGGGTTCTCAGGGTACAATTTATCAATCTAAGACGATTCATTGTTTCACTTCAGGGTCTGCATTTTCAAGGTAGTGCAACCTCCTCCTCTCATCGCATGCAGCGCGTTGAAGTGCTTGAAACGCGACGGAGAGGAACCAGCCTCCGAGAAAACGGAGCCGCAAATGTCACGTTGCTTCACTGTCAAGTCTCAGCTTCATCTAAAAAACTTCGGAAGCAAGTGTACACGAAACAAATTCAGTAATGATCTACTTACGTCGCAAGGCCTCCCTCGGTAAAGGTTATTCCTCCTGATACGACGCAGCTATCTCCCTCGCCGTTTGATGTGTTCTTTTTCTCGTGGAACAAGAAAAAAAAAAGTCACAGTTTCGCCACTAGGGCTAAGCAATGAATGCGATAGCAAGAAATAAGTTTGTCACACTTATGGAAGGATGGTGTATATCCAGAAGACTGGGAAACGGCCAGTACTATCTTAATACCAAAGCCTGGAAAGCAACTCAACTTGGATAACCTTAGGCCAATTTCGTTAACATCATGTCTAGGGTAAGACAATGGAGCATGTCATATTGAACAGGCTAACAAAATATGTGGAGGACAACGACATCCTACCGTACAGTCTGATTGGTTTCAGACCAGGCTTGTCCACACAAGATGCCATGCTGCTGCTCTTAGCTAACCCAAAGAACACCAGAGCTCTCTTGGGGTTGGATGTAGAAAAAGCTTTTGACAGAATTAAGCATAGCGCAATACTGGAGGTTATTTCAGAACTGGGATTGGGTAGAAAACTATATGAAGTCGTTAAATCTTTTCTTAGTGATCGCTCAGCACACCTTAAATTCGGGGACATTAAATCGAAGAAAATGGATCTCGGTGACAGAGGAACGCCACAAGGGTCGGTCTTGTCGCCTATGCTTTTCAACCTGGCCATGTCAAAAGTGGCAAAGGGATTAGAAGGGATAGACGGCATTAATTTTACGATTTGTGCCGACGATGTGACTATATGGAGCGCTGAAGGAAGTATGGGACAGGTGCAAAGCATTCCTCAGGACAGCATTTTTGCGGTAGAGTCCATTTTAGAAGGCATGGGATTGAAATGCTCTGCCGACAAATCTGAAGTCTTAGTATTCAATAACAGACGAAGGGGAATTCCATATTCTATATACATTTTGTATTATATATGTATATAGCGCACATGAGTAGAATTAAATGCAGCCATGGTGATAGCAAAAAGCTGCATTTTTCAGCATCCACACACGTGCTTTCTTTTATCCAGTGACTGTACATATCTTGGAAACGTGTTTTAAGCGTTCACCTTTATTGAATAATGCCAGTACGGAGCATATCTGCTGTTCCGCTTTAGTTCACGAGTTTCATTGGCGCGCCACTATTTAAAATAAGATATATATCGTAAAGGCAAACAGTTTCATTTGATAATGCAAATGAAACTGTTTGCCTAAACAAAAAATGAAAACTGCCTAGAACCTCAGACATATAGAATGAACAAAGAAGATAATGAAATGTTTTGGGGCCCTTGGGAACAACACTGCAAAGTTAAACTACAATTCAATATTCTATATACATTTTGTATTATATATGTGCTATAATATAGTGCACATAAGTAAAATTAAATGCAGCCATGGTGATAGCAAAACGCTTCATTTTTCAGCATCCACACACATGCTTTTTATTATTTTATCCAGTGACTGTAGATATCTGGGAAACGTGTTTTGAGCTTTCATCTTTATTGAATAATGCCAGTACGGAGCATATCCGCTGTTCCGCTTCAGTTCACGAGTTTCATTGGCGCGCCACTATTAAAAAAAAAGAAAAAAATATATATATCGTAAAATCAAGTTCAATCAATCTGCTTTGCGGCTTCGTGCGTTGTTGCAACATCTGCGATTTATTTCGTTTTAACTCGCTGTTTGTGTGTTTGTGTACTCGGAAACGAGTGCGCTACAAGAAACTGCGCACTACTAAACAAAATTATCGCCGTCTGCCCCAAAGCTTGTGGAAACGCGGGTCTGCAGCCCGTGTCCGCACCGTCCGCACCGCAATGAGAAAAAAAAAGTAAAATTATAAAACGAAGGTAGGTGTACAGGTGGGCGCGGTGCTGCTGCACATCTCGTGACTTTCGTTGTTACGCAGCCACGCAGCAACACGAATAACATATAAACATTCTCTGTGACGCGACCGTGCAACGAGCCAGTTTCAGCCAGACCGCTCTGGTGGGAGCTTGCAGTTTCCCGTGCTGGTTACAAGTGTCCGCCCGCTGCGAAGCGCGAAGTCTTCGCACGTTGCATACGTTACTTCGGTCGATCCAGGTCTGCTGAGTTGTGAATTCTTCGCTATTCTGCCTTCGAAACTGCAACCATGTCATCACGAGTTGCTGTGGTAAGAATACCCGTCCTCGGGAACCTGTCGCTGTGAGGGCCGCGTACTTATGGTCGTCATGAAAAGAGACGAAGAGATACGTTGCCTTTGTACGGTACTACAGAATGACAAGGACAAGTTGTTCACTGATGCTTGTTACCTATCTGATGTTATGTTTGACGACTCGGCTGTGCTTACTGCGCAGTTAAGCTATGTTTTCCTTGCAGCCCGGTGTGAGTAGCGGCAGTCCCACAAACACGGTACGATGAACGCCTGTTATTAAGGCGAAAGCAATGTCTCATGCTCACGTCCGTCCGGTGTCCGTCCGGTGTCCGTCCGTCCGTCTGTCCGTCCGTTCGTCCGGTGTCCGTCCGTCCGTCCGGTGTCCGTCCGTCCGTCCGCCCGTCCGTTCGTCCGTCCGTCCGTCCGTCCGTCCGTCTGTCTGTCTGTCTGTCTGTCTGTCTGTCTGTCTGTCTGTCTGTCTGTCTGTCTGTCTGTCTGTCTGTCTGTCCGTCCGTCCGTCCGTCCGTCCGTCCGTTTAGTGTCCGTCCGTCCGTCCGTTTAGTGTCCGTCCGTCCGTCCGTCCGTCCGTCTGTCCGTCCGTCCGTCTGTTCGTCTCTCCGTCCGTCTGTCCGTCCGTCCGTCCGTCTGTCTGTCCGCCCGTCCGTCCGTCCATGTCCGTCCGTCCCGTCCATCCGAGCTCTGGCACGGAGCCAGGTGGCCGCCGGGATGCGCAAACGGACGCCGGTCGCGTCGGACTCTACAGCGCTCGCTCTTTGCTTGCGTATCTTCGCTGTGCCCAGCGTTTGCAATCATTCTGACCGACGCCGTCTCAATGGACACAGGCGTTCACGGAATACACCTTCGAATTTACAAAGGGCCCGTCAATTTAAGCGCTGGAACGCTATGGCGTTTGCACAATGCACAAAGCGCGAGAAAATACTAACGCATGCAAACGGAGGAAGATTAGTCTCGCGTCTCGCTGCGACTCGCGGTAAAAAATTAAAAAAAAAGAAAACACGCACACATTCGCTTTGTGTGTTATCCCACTGAGAGTGTAAAAGAAAAAAAGACATGGCATAGTCAGTGGAACGGCCACACGCGTTCGCTGAACACACTTTAGAATGTACAAAGTGTCCTTCAATTTTTTAAATCTATGAAGTTGATCGCACATTCCTTATGGAAAATCCTTCCATGCCTTGCTCATTGCCCTACCATAAGCAATTTATATTATAAGAAAAACGATAAAAGGCTTGATTTCAAGAATATAGCTTCAGAGTGGCGTCCAGGATGCCTTGAGCTCGCGGGCCGCGTCCTGGGCCCTCGTGAACAGGGATCGTCGAGGTTAGTTACTAGTTATTAGTAAGTTACTAGTAACTAGTTACTAGCAAGCCAAGGCTCTCTACCAAAGCTCGTTGGTATCGTGTGGTATGGGAGGTTTTAGTGGGGATTGTCATCAGCTGAAATATATAAAATACTTAAAGGTAGAGGGAAAGAAGTGTAAATTTTAGGGCTCATTTTCTTTGTTAGACACAGCATTAATGAAAACTAACAGACAATGATGCCAAGGAAAGTATAGGCGATTTTATTAGAAGTAATTGTAATGTATATCTGAAGAAAGAAAAGTGGATCAAAAGATAACCTGCCACTGGCAGAGACCGAATGTAGAGAACAACTTGAACTCCCAAAACAGCTTTTGACCTGAAATAACGCAAATAGCAGGGAGAACAGTTTTTGCGAAGCAGCAATACGGGTACTATGTTTGTAACTTACTACGGGTAGTGGCGCGCTATTTGTTAACACCTGCTGTGTGCTTTCCTTAATGGTGCCATGCACCTTTCTAAATCTAAAAAACCTCTATGCAACTTCCTGTGACCTTGGTTTGGTGTAGTGGTGTAGCATTGAAACAATAAATAACCTACAAGTAATTTTGCCGGCATGCATTTGCATTTCATTGCATTGTTTATTAGCCTGGCTTATTATTAGAAAGAGGCTTATTATTTTGCTAGAACATCAAATGAAAACACAAGCCTGAAAAACTACTTTATATTTTCTTTTGACATGCAACTGATGAATACCATGAACAGCAATCGTGCGGCAAATAAGAATAGCATAATCATGTTGTAGCCGCAACAATCTACCCGAATGTTTGTGTGGACACTCGTATTATTGGTGGCATTTATGCATGACACTTCCAATGTTTCGTGGGCTGTGTTTATATTTGTCAACTGACCATTTTCATTTGGAATGTCTTGTAATGTCAGTATCGCATTTGTGTCTCTTATCATTGCATCGTAAGTGGAAGTGATAATACTTATGTGCATTTGCAGGTTACAGGTGGCCAACAAGGGCATTGGGTTCTGCATAGTGAAGTTCCTGTGCCAACAGTTTGACGGAGATGTCTTTCTGACTGGCAAGTGACTTGACGCATAAACTTAGATTTCAAGTCCTAGGTTATCATTTATGGGTCATTCCACGCCAACTGTCCCAACCTTGGCGCTCGATCATCTGCGATTTGCTTGACAAAAATTCAGGACTACCTACCTAAAGCGAAAAGCCTTCCCCTAAAATATTTCTTGCGAAAAAGATTTTTCAGTACTGCAAGCCTCATGTTAGTTTTTTTCGGAAATCTCGAAACCATGGCTCGTAAAACGGGCTGTCGAAAAATCTATTTTTTCTAAATTAGGATAGGACAAATTTTGACCTTTAGAACAATGGTAGGCTTTTCACCTAAAATAAGCTTTGCAAACTTTTACGTTTTCTTGGTTTTTTTATGCTTCCTTCAATGAGGGCAACATGGTCCATATTGCGGATTTTATTATAGAAAAATAACATTCCGTGAAATCTGATAGTTTGTATTAGCCTATTGCCAGAAAGTTTTACTGTAGAGTAAAAATAATTTGAGACGTATATAGTGCCGAAGTAAAGTGTACAGGTGGCGACAAAGTTGCAAAAATGTTTATTTTGCACATGTTTTGTCGTAAATTTAACATTGAGGTGGTCCTAGTAAAAATATACTCAATAACAGATTGACTATAGCAACCTTCATTGGCCTACGCACTCAGAAAGTTTTATCAAATTACTCTTTGTTTTAAAAGAGAAAAATAATTTTGAATTTGCGTTCTACCACTCTCTGCGTTTGCCCGTGTTTATACGTCGTAGCAATGCGTCCTAGCGGTATTGTTACGTTTGGCCCTGGAGTTCATCGTGCCAGACGCCACTGTGGGTGAACCTGTCTGCCGGAGTGCTTTCTCCCCGATATCGGTGGTTGGTCGGAGGCACAGAACCCCGCGTTTTTCTGCAGGTGTGCTTGCTCACACCGGGGTCAAGTGGGCCAGGCAGATCACAGTGTTAGGGCTACGAGGAAACCGACAGAACACCTGAACGCCTGCAAGTGTTCGTGACAGCAATCAGCATCTGCTCCGAGGGCGTCGACCGTTTGATGGCGTCGTTGGCGCAGCTGGCGTAGCTGGATTGAGGGACAGTTAAATAAGGAACAGATAGGTGTTTATGCGGTTACAGAAACACACCTTAGAGACTTGGAAGAGCCACCACATAATGACAATTATATTTGGGAAGGATGCAACAGGAATATATCAGAAAGGAGAGGTGGGGGGCGTTGGAATGCTAATTCATAGCGGAGCAAAATGGGATAGAGTGAAGCAAACGTGTTCAGAGCACCTATGGGTTTCGGGTACAGTAGGTTGGAAAGAAAACGTGGCTAGGTGTAGCTTACTTGTGGACGGGGAATAACTGCAGAGAAAAGAATCTGGAGATAGTGAAATACATAAGCACCGATATTAAAGAATTTGGTCATGATGCCGGAATAATCCTTCTAGGGGACACGAATGCTCACATTCAAGACCTTGACGGATATTCAGACACTGATGGGAAGTTATTGCTAGATCTCTGCGAGCAACATAGTCTTGAGATAGTTAACGCGGGACCTAAGTGTGAGGGGAAGATCACGTGAAGTCGGAAACAGGCAATCGAGCATTGATTATTGTCTCATGACAGAAGAAATCTATGACAAACTTAGAGAGATGAGAATAGACGAGGAAGGCATTAACAGCTTGGGTAGTGATCATAAACGCATAACATTACAAATGGGATATAAAACTGAAAATAAGAACATAGAATCAAATTTTGGCAGCTCGTATTTAAATGACAAACAAATAACAAATATAGCCGCAAGATTCGAGGAAGAAGTAGGCAAACTACCAGGCAAAGACTGGAAGTATAGTGAGCTGCTACATGTCATCACGAAAGAAATAGAAAAAGAGAAGAAAACTATTTGTTGGAAAGGAAAAAAGAAAGCCAAAAAGTTGGTGGAACAAGGAAATCCGGGAAGCGATCGAGAAGCGACGTGAGGCATCACGGGAGCACAGACAGGCAAACAACGAGAAGCGGCCACAGGACGAAGTCAACCAAAGATGGGAAATATATTTAGAACAAAAATCCATTATGCAGAAATTAGTCGAGGCAAAAATTAAAGGTGAAAGTGAACGCTGGATGACAGAGATTCGCGAAAAGAAGAAGGCCGCGCCTAAGATATTTTGGAGCCACCTAAAAGCGCTAGGTAGGAAGTCTGTCACAATGCAACAACATATGGTAGATGAAGGAGGAAATCAATTGGAAGGGTATGAAGCGCTAGGTTACATCCGAGAGGTCACAGCCGATTCTTTTAAAAAGGTCGCCCAGGGGATTCCCCCGGTCAGTAAAAGTATGCAAAAGAGTGCAACCGAGGAAGATGTAGTACTTGAGAATTTCAATTGGAAGAAGGCCGAAGGAAAAATTCCTAAGCGCACTACTCCAGGCTTAGATGGGGTTCCCGTCAGCCTCATTAACGAACTAGGACATAGCACTAAAGAAGCACTGCTGAAAGCCGTAGAAAAGTGCTTACAGGAGAGGGAAATACCAGACAGTTGGCGAAAAAGTAGAATAAACCTAATCTATAAAGGCAGGGGAGAAAAGGATAACATTCGCTCGTATAGACCGCTAAGCATTACATCGGTGCTATACAGGTTGGCGATGCAGGCAGTAAAAGTAATAGAAACGTAGGTGAGCAAAATGATAATTTGGGAGAACTTCAGAATGGATTTCGAATCGACAGGCGGTTAGACTATAACCTGTTTGTGCTTACTCACATAGGCGTGCGCAGGGTTCCCCTTCAGGGAGGGCAAGGGGGGGGGCGAAGGTTCATCGCAGCGCCCCCCCCCCTCCCTATTAGGTCAATGTATGGCGCAGACTTTGCGCCCCCCCTCTCTTAAGTGACTAGGGGGGGGCGGCCGCCCCCTCTGCCCCCCCTCGTGCGCACGCCTATGTTTACTCAGTGTATAGAAATATCAAAAATCGTAAACAGGATTTATACGTAGCTTATCTAGACATCACCGGGGCGTATGACAACGTTAATCAGGAAATTTTGTGGGATATATTGAAGAAAGTGGGCATAAGTGACGACTGTATACAGCTTTTGCGTGAGATATACCGAGAAAATACAGTTTGTGTAGAATGGGAAGGAATAAGTAGCAAGGACAGCGTTGAAATTAGCAAGGGGCTGAGACAGGGATGTCCTTTGTCCCCGCTGTTATTCATGCTGTACATGGTGAGGATGGAAAAAATCGCTAGAAGGTAGCAACATTGGATTTAATCTGTCACACAAACAGGCCGGCGCGATGGTTGAGCAGAAGCTTCCAGGTCTAGTTTACGCTGACGAAATTGTCTTATTTGCGGACAGTCAAGATGATATACAGCGGCTGGTAGATATTATATGCGGAAGGGAAGGCGAGGCTCTAGGACTAGGACTTAGTGCAACAAAATGCGGATTGATGGTATTCAATGATCACGAAGACCATGCGGTCTTAATACAGGGCCAAGAAACACCGAGGGTAAGCGAGTACAAGTACCTCGGAGTATGGGTAAATGAGGGGGATATATACAGGGTGTCCCATTTATCACGCAGCACGGTTTAAAAAAAGAGGAACGGCGTAACGCGAAGCAGACCTAGTGCATAATGTTTCGAGTATACTGTAGTAGCCGGTACTATTCTTTTTCGTTAATGAGAATTAATTAATTAGTCATAATTATTTTCGTAACTTCAAAAGTACTCACCTAATTATCAACATGTCAATGAGGCAGATGTGGGCACGTTGAAATGACATCTGTCTGTGCTACTTTCAACAACGTACTAATTGCGTGCTCATTTTTTCCTGTAATAAAGAAAGCCCGCGAAATCTGAAAAGTGACACGTGACTATACCGCTGCGCGCATCAGGAAGCAGCGCCCTCAAACAGGCTCACTGAGAGGTAGCCAGTATCGACGAAAAAAAAAATGCAGAAAGAAAAAAATACGGATTGCGCTATCTGCCAGTTCCCGTCCGAAGAAACGCGCCGCTTTGATCTTACACCGTCAGGCCGTAATCAGAACCGTGCGCCGGCCACGTTACCAATGAGAACAGTTGGCCGTGAGATAAGGATAATGATAGTAACGTACAATTGAGTGGAAGGAATCCCTGCAAAATAGTGACGTATGTTGTTGACGCCCGACCGGTACCCTTGCCAATGTGCGGAACGCTGTCTCTGGCAACGAAAAAGAGGCAAAGCGTTTGCTTGCAGTAAGCTTGTCTGAGGGCGCTGCATTCTTTTGCGGGTGGGAGCGCAGTCACGTGTCACTTTTCAGATTTCGCGGGCTTTCTTTATTAGCAGGAAAAAGTGAGCACGCAATTAGTACGTTGTTGAAAGTAGCACAGACAGATGTCATTTCAACGTGCCCACATCTGCCTCATTGACATGTTGATAATTAGGTGAGTACTTTTGGAGTTACGAAAATAATTATGACTAATTAACAAATGCTCATTAACGAAAAAATTAGAAGCGGATACTACAGTATACCGGGACCATTATGCACTAGGTCTGCTTCGCGTAACGCCGTTCCTCCTTTTTTTAAAGCGTGCTGCGTGATAAATGGGACACCCTGTATACGGAGGTACAAGAGAAAGCATCGGTAGCAAAGGGAAAGAGGAATGCTGCAATTATGAAGCACAGAGCATTATGGGGATACAATAGGTACGAGGTGCTTCGAGGGCTGTGGAAAGGTGTGATGGTTCCGGCGCTTACATTTGGGAACTCAGTGGTGTGCATGACGTCAAAGGTGCAATCAAGAATGCATGTAAATCAAAGGACTGTGGGACGCCTCGCGTTGGGCGCTCACGGGAAGACGACAATTGAGGCTGTAAAGGGTGATATGGGATGGACAGGCTTTGAAGTGAGGGAAGCTCAGAGCAAAATGAGATTTGAAGAGCGGCTGAGGAAAATGAAGGAGAGTAGATGGGCAAAGAAGGTTTTCAGGTATTTGAATAGAAAAGCGTTGACACACAGTGGAGAAAAAGAACTAGGAGGCTCACCAGTAAATATACGGCTGGCAGTGTGGGCGATATGGCAACAAAAAGCATTAAGTGAAAAGTCAGAGAGGCGGAGAGGACTTATTGGATGACAGCGATGGAAAAGAAGCCGGCTCTCAGTACCTACCGAAAGGGAAAAAAACGAAATAAGGAGGGAAAGGTTTTATGATAATTCAAGGGGAAGCGCTTTAATGTTTGAAACAAGGTCGGATTGCCTTAGAACTCGTAGTTATAAAGCGAGATTCAGTAACGAAGAAGAACAATGTACATGCTGTGGGGGGAACTAAGGAAACGATGGAACATGTACTGATTGAATGTGGCGATATCCACCCAGGTATACGTGTGGGCACCAGTCTACATAAAGCCTTGGGTTTTAGGGACAACAATGGAAAGCTGAACACGTCCGCGATATAAATAAGTAAGAGACGGTTAGAGTATTGGTGGCAGAAAAGTAGAGATAAAGGACAAAAATAAATAACGGGGAAAAATAAGGTCATTCTGCCTTAAGAGGCAGAGAGATGGACCGTGAATTTATATTTTTCTTTGGTATGATAACATAGATTTAATCAATGAAGATAAAGCATTAGGCCACCCCACTATCCCTATTTTTTTCGAGCTTGGCGGCAGACATGTCACCGCCCCGTTATAAAGGGGACGCTCATAGCATCCATCCATCCTTCCGGAGACGCGCCCATCCACCCAGCACCTGACCGCTGCCTTAGCACCTGCAGGTGTCCCGGTCGCGTATTTTGAAATGCTGGAGTAGCAGCGCACGCGAGAGAGAAAAGAAAGAGAGCGAGGAGGCAGCCAGCGCATCCGCCGGGATTTCTCGCGCGCTACTGGTTCTTCTCTCAAGGTCACGTGGCTGGGGACGCGCGCGCGCTCACCAACGCACGCAGACATGGAGGTAGAGTACACTCTAACGGAGGTGTGTTTTGGGCTGTTCCATCGTGCAGAAGCACCATCGCCCCTTCGCTGCCTTGGATGGATGGATGGATGGATGGTGCCCTTTAGATCGGGCGGCCGCTCACGCCACTGCGCTACCGTGCGGCGAGGGTGCGTGCGAGTGGGGTTTCGATAAAGTGGTGATAGTTCCAATGAGCGAAGTGGTTCCGATTGTCAACGTGGAGTGCCTCCGCGTCGACATGTGCACGGACGGCGACGCGCATGAGTGAATCGCCAGCCGGCGCGTAGGCCAGGGGGGGGGGGGGGGTTGGGGGTTTTAAACCTCCCCCCCCCCCCTGTAGCCCATTCAACCCCCCACACCTGAAATTTTTCAGGTTTGCTTGCGTATATATACACGCACACGTACAAACACGCGCACGAACACACATAAAGCATGGTTGAACCCCCCTCCTCTCCCCCCGAAAAGAATTTCTGGCTACGCCCCTGATCGCCAGCCACAGCCAGGCAACAAATACGACGTGGATCGTCGACAGGGAAACCCAAAATCCAAAGCGGAAAGTTTGCATGTTGCCAGTTTTCTTCACGAGGGGCGAAAAGGCAAGTCTAATAACATTTGATGATATCGACGATCATTGCGAAGACATGAGTGCTCCCAAACGAAGAACGGTCGCATTGGCCTCGACTTCGACCACCTAGTTCATGTTTACGTGGAGCTACTGCGGGTTGTGAAACACATGCGGATTATTGATACTTATAGGACAGACATGCTGCATGCTCGCTCATCGTATCGAAAAGCACGACGCTGTGTTTGTGATTGAATGCGGCCATAACATCGTGCATTTAGAAAGGGAAGGTAGAGAAAGTGTGCGGCGAGGCGTGGGTGCCTCGGTACGATGAAACAGCCGTTGAGACCACAGTCGCATAGGCATAGGTAGACACTGTAGCACAGGGGCGAGGGTTGCGAGGGTGCTTCCGCACGATGGAACAGCCATATACACTCCTCTGTGCGTGCGTGCGTTTGTGAGCGCGCCCGCGTCCCCAGCCACGTGACCTCACGAGAAGAACCAATGGCGCGCGAGCAATTCCGGAGAAGGCGCTGGCTCCCTCCTCGCTCTCTTTCTTTTCTCTCTCGCGTGCGCTGCTACTCCAGCATTTCAAAATACGCGTCCCGGTCAGCGGCCATCTTCCCCCTCCGGGGTCATCTACCTTTCCCCCACGTTCTTTCGGACTCAACCTCCTCGCCATGCGTAACAGAATCGAGTCTTCGAGGCGTGGGCCGGGTGCATCTTTGCGTGGTGCGTTCGGGCTCCCCATTAGACCTTTCGCCCACGCTCATCATCAACGAGTGGCCCAATTTCTGCCGTGCTTGTAGGCGGAACGCTGAGACATCAAGACAGCTGATTCGCGGGAGCTGCTGTCACCGCCTCCTGAGGACCTCAGTGTTGGCAGACGAGGGGCCATAAAAGCGGAAGAGATTTTGTACGAACTGACTGACTGATTGATCGACTCGTTCGTTCACTCATTCCTCCATAATGTAAATAAACCTACGTTCTTTCTGCTAAGAAAGCGTCCTCCTCACTGGGAAAACATCGGCTATGTGGACGACGGCGGGAGCCAGCTACCATAACGAGACCCGCCGAACCCCAAACCTTACAGTATTTACAAACTGCACAGACGCGAGGAACATCTAGACAACGTAATGAACTTTGTCCGTGGTTGTTTAAATTATTGGCTAGCTTTTATTAGTCTGAGTCAACGAGAAATGCGAAGCCTACTAGACTCTATTTAACCGCATGCAGCTGTCCGCTGACGGCCTGCACCGTATGCTTACGCAGCACCGGGAAGTGGCATCGATGTGTGCAACACACCGTTACCTATACGCTAAATTTCAAAGTTGGAAGAACGCTACGATGAAGAAAACGATCTATAAAAAAAATGCCCCCCACCTCCCCGAAGGGAATCGTGAGGAAATGCGAATGCATTTCGCGCGCGCTTCACTCCATTTATATATGGTGGTTGTGGTTCGAAGAAGGAAAAGGCGCCTAATTTCTGCAGCCCGGTCGGGAGCACGGCGCAGCGCCTGTTTTTTTTTTTTTGCTTTTTTTGTTTTTTATTTTTTCTTCTTTTTTTTATTTTTTTTTCATATATAGCTCCGCCGAGCTTTCGCGATGCGAGCGCCCTCACGCGTCAGAGCGCGCTCCTCCTCTCCACTCACTCTCCGCTACTCCGCCCGCCCCACCTGCTCCGGTTGCTAGGGGCGAGGATAAGCGCGCGCGCCCGCAGCTGTTGCTATGGGAGAGGGAGTGAGAGCGGAGAGATAACACCTGCCGCGGACAACGCCAACGCCGCACGACGCCGGATGCCTGACATAGCCCGACTATGAAATGCATTCGCATTTAAAAAAAATGTGCCGTATTGCGGATTAGTCACAGTTAAAGCCAACATAATCGTATATAAGTGACCATACATTGGTTCATAACTGCAACTTAGCTGCCATGCAACACATCCTTTTTTTTTACTTCAATCGACCCTTTCCTTGATCGTGTTATTTTTATTTCTAAATTTAGCGTATAGGTAACGGTGTGTTGCACACATCGATGTCACTTCCCGGTGCGGCGTAAGCATACGGTGCAGGCCGTCAGCGGACAGCTGCATGTGGTTAAATGCAGTCTAGTAGGTTTCGCATTTCTCGTTGACTCAGACTAATAAAAGCTAGCCAATAATTTAAACAACCACGAACAAAGTTCATTATGTTGTCTAGATGTTCCCCGCGTCTGTGCAGTTTGTAAATACCGCTAGGACGCATTGCTACGACGTATAAACACGCGCAAACGCAGAGAGAGGTAGAATGCAAATTCAAAATTATTTTTCTCTCTTAAAACAAAGAGTAATTTGATAAAACTTTCTGAGTACGTAGCCAATGAAGGTTACTAGTCAATCTGTTATTGAGTATATTTTTACTATAACCATCTCAATATTGAATTTACGACCAAACATGTGCAAAAATGAACATTTTTGCAACTTCGTCGCCACCTGTACACTTTATTTCGCACTATATACGTCTCAAATTATTTTTACTCTATAGTAAAACTTTCTGGCAATAGGCTAATACCAACTATCACATTTCGCTGAATGTTATTTTTCTATAATAAAATCCGCAATATGGACCATATTGCCCTCATTCAAGGCCACATAAAAAACCCAAGAAAGCGTAAAAGTTTGTAAAGCTCATTTTAGGTGAAAAGCGTACCATTGTCCTAAAGGTCAAAATTGGTCCTAACCTAATTTAGGAAAAATAGATTTTTCGACAGCCCGTTTTACGAGCCATGGTTTCGAGATTTCCGAAAAAACTAACATGAGGCTTGCAGTACTGAAAAAATTTTTTTCGCAAAAAATATTTTAGGGGAAGACTTTTCGCTTTAGGTAGGTAGTCCTGAATTTTTTTTCAAGCAAATCGCAGATGGTCGAGCGCCAAGGTTGGGGAAGTTGGCGTGGAATGACCTTATGTAAAGAAAAAAAAATAAATGTGCAATACAGCCCACATCCTGTTTTACGTCAGAAATATAATTGTACAATGTTCTTTAAACTTTTTGAGTACAAGAGCAGACCTTATCATTAGCTTCTCCCCTCCCCCCCCCCCCCCCAAAAAAAAAAGAAGTATTAAACTGCAGATTTCAGAATTATACAAAATGGAGAACCACTTTTCTGCATGAGGCAGTTCAACTAGTGAGTACGATATGAGCTGGTCTACTTGTAAAATAAGGACAATGCTTATAAGATGTTGAGGCTCCTTTTTAGCTGTCTGATAATGCTCCTCTTTTCTACGCAACTTGTCTATAAAGCTCTCATTGCACACTGACAAACTGTGTGTCTTTGACTTCTGCATGTCTTGTCTTGGTAGTGTATAACACGCACTTTAAAGCAGGGGCACGGCCAGGGATTTTTATCAGAGGTGGTGGTGGTGGTGGGGGGCGGGGGGAGGGGGGGGTATTGTTGAATCCCTCCCCGGCTACACCAGTGCTGTAAAGTTTGGAAAACTAATTTCTTTACTAAACTCTTATTGTTGTGAGACTAGGGGCCGTGGTATGTATGTGCCCCCCATTCTACACTGTGTTCGTGTGTTGTGGATACCTGGCATAACATGACACCTGCCTTCCTAGCGATTGATTTCTCTAGTCAGCGGCGTGCCCGCTGCCCCTTTAACGTATTCCTGGTTCATGTACGCAAGTTGCCAAGCAATATGGGTGCTGTTGCGCATTCTCATATGTGGCCTATAGCGTCACTGCTAACGTCAAATCATGTAATGAAAAGGGCATACGGTTTTTGTGGTAGCAACAGAAATTCAGGCAGTGCTGTTTAAGTTTGCGTGTGCTGACAGCATTTAAACAGCATCTACTGACAGCATCAATTGAAGGAAAGCTTCAACTAAAAAAAAATAAGCTGTTTTGATTGACTTGCTGGACGACATTGCCTATACTCATCTAAAGATATTGGTGCTGCTACATCACAGTTTAACACTCAAGATACCATCACAGCCCCAATCAAACCATTCTCATAGCCTTGCTGGTTCATTCAGTACATTTCAGTGATCAACTCAGATTAATGAAAAGCTCATTATAAGCTTCAACAGTTTCAACATGATGTTCGTGGTCTCAAATTCAAGAAGTGAGAGAGGCTCCTCCATTCACCCTTTACTGCTTTGCCTGCGGTGTACGAGACTAGATTTAGGCGCACGTTAAAAAAACAACACACAAACAAAAATGGTGTCAAAATTGTTCTGAAGCCTCCTCCCCTCCCCCCATTACAGCATAGCTGATAATCGTATTGTGGTTTTGGTGCATAAAACCCTATGAATTATTATTGTTGTATGTGAAGCGAAGCATGACATTTGTTTACATAAAGCTGAACGTTACGTGACCATCTGACAAATTTCAATCTTGCTTGCAAGGAGGGCTATATTTCTTTTCTTCTGAGCAGCCAGGGATGAGGCACGTGGGAAAGCAGCAGTGGCAGAGCTCAACAAGCAGCTGCTGCACCCGAAGTTCCATCAACTTGACATTGATGACCTCGAGAGCATTAGGAGATTCCGTGACTTCCTCAAGACCACTTACGGTGGCCTGGATGTACTTGTGAACAATGCTGCCATTGCCTACAGGGTGAGTCTCCCTCTCTCTCTTTTTTTTCAGTAAATAGAAGGACTGATGGCGAATTCCACTGGGAGATCCGGAGCGACCGCTGAAATCCTGAAGCGAGCACTCGGATCGCACCAAGCCAAATCTGCCAGTGGAACATGCGAATGCTCCGCGTGAGGTCGCTCTGGAAGTTGTTCAGGCATATGCCACGTAAACTGGCTCTGGAACTTCTTCAACATAGCCGATGATCTTTGGGCGTGCGCACAGCGGGTCAGGGAACATTTCTTTAAACGTCATTTTGTAGAGCACGTATAGTTCATCATCGCTGCTGCTACTACTGTCAGAACTTGTGCTCTCACTATTGCTCAGAGCAAGAAGCAAGCCAGCCACTCGTCCAGTAGACTCGAACTACGCAATTTTAGGAATGTAAACAAGTGCGCAGGGTGACCAGACAGCACCTCAAAAAACGCTGAAGACAACTGAGGTACCCGACTGCACCGGAAATGACGGCACTGCATTGCAGGAGTACTGATGAAATCCGCCTCTGCAAGGCAGAGCCACGTGGAACGCTTTGTCCTAAAGCGGGATGCTCCGTATCTGCCAGTGGAAAACGCGAACTTGCTCCAAATCGACCAGTGGAAGGTAGATTCTCAGCCGTGGAACAAGAAAACTCGTTCCAGCTCGACTAGTGGAATTCGCCATGAGATTTGTGGTATATACAGTGACACAAACCTTTATAGACTACCTGCCAAGATAGAACTTACTAATTACTGTTCTGAACTTACTAATTACTATTATAAACCAAATACCCGCAGAGAATGTCCTTCTGAAATACAGCCACCAATCACATTTACTTCATCTAACTTATGCCAAAGGTGCACTGCAACCCACAGTTTGATCAGTGCACCGTTGATTCCCGCAACCGTAATCAACTGGGCAGACTGATAATAGAAACAAGGTCGATTGGGGAATGAAGAAAAGCCTGTATTAGTATAGCTTCCCTGACATTATCTGAGAAAGAAATTCAGTTTTTGAGTGCCCAGTGATTGTAACACACAGGTCTTTTGTCATGTGCTTTGCAGTAAAGTGGTGCTCCCCTCATTGCATGTCTTGTCTCCTCCCTGTTTGTGTCTTCAAAGCTCATTCCCATCATCACTTGCCTATCCGTCTTATTAGATGCTTTTGAAAGCTAGGTTTAGGTCGAGTAGTTTCTTCAGGCACTGAAAATGTATTGAGCCAAATCAAAATGTTGCATTTTTTTTATTAATATGGTAAAGTTTCATGAACTGCTTAATAAGGAAGCATCTTTATTCAAGTCTGCTTTTTGAATTAAAGAAAAGATCGAGTTCCTGCCTCAGAATTGGTTTTCTCTTCATTGATGGACAGCCCTTAAATTGCAGGTCAAGTCCACAGCACCATTTTCAGAGCAAGCTGAAGTAACTGTGAAGACAAATTTTTTTGGCACACTCAATGTCTGCAAGGAGCTGTTCCCTTTGCTGCGCCCACATGCCAGGTCTGTCTTAAACACCCTTCTGAATATAGTGTGTATTTGCAGACTTAACACATTCTGCACAGCTACAGGTCAGGATCTGTTGAGTTCATTCCTTTCTTGTGTCATATTGACTGGACAAATGCATCACATTGGAGGTGTCTGGTGGAGCTTAATACAAAGCGATATTACTGTATCCACCGAGGAATTCGCTACGATTACATAGGTGAGCTGCTTGAAGTGACGACCATTTATTAGGTGAATGTGATCCATGACATTTTGACACTGCTCTTAATAGTTGTTTTTGTCTTATCTGTGACGACAGTAAGCTTAGAAAGCATTGTTTCACAACCTTATGCTACCAAGCAAAGGTTTAAAGTTACACTGCGCAGTAATATAATTGCACAGCAGAATCATTGCCACCTGCTTGAACTGAAGTTATACATTGTGTCCGTTTCTTTGTGTTACAATGCCTTTGCTGCTGTCCTCGATGTCATGTAGGCAGATTCAGTGTCTCCTGAGCATCCAATAAGGTCAGGTCCGTAGCCAGGGGGGCTACCCCCCCCCCCCGAAATTCGGATTGATGGGGGGTGTTTTACCGAGGACAAATAATAAAAATAGGTGTTTTCAAGGCTTTCAACAAGTGCCCCCCCCCCCCCCCCCCCCGAAAAAAATTCCTGGCTACGGGCCTGCATATGGTGCTTGAATTTTAAAATGCCATTTGGCCTTATGCTTGGTGTTTGAAGGACGTTAACTAGACGCTGCTGTGGCTATATCACAGCATACTTTTGTGCTGGCATACATGGTATCCTTGATCTTAGGGCTGGTGATCTGATGTCTGCAATTTTACCCTGGTCTGTCTGTAGGTACAGATGTTCATCAAAGAAGATGAGAGACAACATTGCTGATGTATACAGTTGAGCCCACTTATAACAATACATGTTTTAACAATACAGTACTGGTTATAACAGTGAAAACCTGCTGCACTACCAGCTTTTGCATGTTTTCTATGGAGAAATAATCCACTTACAGCAATGTCCGGATGCCGCATTATCGGTTATAGCAATTAGTTATGGCTGTTGGGTGTCCGTGCTGAAAGGTTGTGGAACGTGAAATCCCTGAGAAGAAAGAAGAAAAAATCGCCAGACCTGCGCAGAACACGCAGCACAGTCACAGCGAAAACTGGGACTGCGTCCTTTCGAGAGTTGGGGCAATAATTACAAGTGCACATGCAAGGTACCCACTACGACATAAACCACCGTATCTTTCAGGAAGTAGGGAAGCACCCAGTACGCAATTATTCGCTATTCTGCGGATAAGCGAAGTACCTGCTACACACATGTAAGGCATTATGCGCACTCTGCTTTTGTTGTGGCTGATGAGGATGAAGAATTATGGCTGCATTTTTATAATGAGTTGGAAGCATTCAAGGACCCACTCGTTGTGCAATTCGCATTGCGTGACGCCTGGATGTTATTTTACTGTTATGCGACGCCATATTGCACATGTTAACACGTTTCCTTGCCCGAAATGACTCCTGTACAGTGTGTCTTTGCGAATGAGTTTCAAGAACCAGCGTGGCTCTGTGGTAGAATACTCGGCTGCGACACTGAGGTCCCGGGTTCAAATCCCATCCATTCCTAGAAATATTTTCTAATTACATTTTTTCTTATTTCTCGCGATAGCGTAGCGGCTACGGACACCAGCGTTCATGGCGGCTATAACTACGGCGCTTAAATCGGCTCTTGTTGTGATCTCAAAACAACTTTCACTTAAGGGCCTCAACCACCATCACTGTCACCATAGTCATGGCCAAGAGCACAGAATGGCTGCTTAGTAATGGCTAGGTAGGTGGTGGGTGGCAGCGAAGAATAACAGCCACCAGCAGTGGTATATATCTGTGTCGCCCAGGTTGACTCCACTGCTTGATCTTGAAAAGTGAGATTGAGGGCACGGAACCTTGCCCGCTGTTAGAGGTGCTCATGCTTGATTGATGATGATAGCCAGTAAGAGTTACCGAGGTTTTTAGGAAATTGTTTCTCGTTCCATTTTTTTTCTAATTTTGTGCAATAGCGGTTACGGGACGCCGGTGGTGGCAGCGGCGGCGGACAACTATCCCACTGCCACTGATTGTGATTTGATAACAGCTTTCGATGTAAAACGAGAAATTCAAGCTTCTGAACCCCCTCCAAGAACCCCAATGTCCCCCCAGCGCCCCTTCCGATTCGTGGTATGTTTCACCGTATAGCGTTATGGCATTGTGGCAAAGTCAACTTTTGAAATCCGCTACAGTGTGGGAGAGGTGGTGGCTTTTGTTATAATGCACTTTTGGACATACAATTTTAGTAAAAAGTAGAGTCTTCGAAGAGTTTCAGCGTCCAAAACGTCAGCCATTGTCATACATTGGCTATATAGGGCTTGTGAAAGTCCCGTGAAAGTGTCCGAATTTTCAAGCATGTCCGAAAAAATTGGCAGCTTTTTCATTCTTATCACTGGTGTCTCTCGGTATATCCCATCTGATATAGTTTTCTTACAACAGCCTGCTGTCCCCCCTATTTTAGTGTTTAGGGGCGAAGCTTTTTAGGGTGTGGGTCTGTCCCTCCTCTGTAGTAGTAGTAGTAGGTAGGTAGCCACGTATAGTGGAATGTACCCACTCCACGTGATAAAGATGACGATGACGCAGTATAGTGGAATGTACCCACTACACGTGATAATGATGACGATGACGCTGATGACCATGAAGTATAAGCCCGTACCAGACCACACATTCTCTTTCTGCCATGGATGAAAACGATCGAGCTTCGCCCACTCATCATCATTCACTTCGTGGATATGGCGTGATTTTTTTTCGTGCAACCCGTTTATAGCAGTTATCAGTTATAACAATGAAATTTTCGTGGCACTTGAGTATTGTTATAAGTGAATTCGACTGTACTATTTAAGCATCACCTTCATGCAAAACAGACTAAAACTATTTTAATTAAAAAAGGGGACATGGTATCATATGTGAGGTGCTAGTAATTGGAAGCCATAAATACTGTGATTGAAGTGCAGACATGTGGTTATATGCTGAATGAGAGTGCTGTGAACCTCTCATTTCGTGTGTCAAGGAAGTTTGTTGTACCAGTACATTGCATGCTCGATGATGGTGAAGAAAAATAACAAGCATTGACAACTGTACCACAAGTAATAATCTTAGTAACAATAACACAAAACAAGAAATATCTTGCTGTCTTTTTGTAATGCACTGAAGGTTATTGCACTGGCTTCAGTTTTACCATCATGCAGCTGTTTTCTTTTTACTGCCCAACAAAGGTCTCTCCCAGCGATGTTTATTACTTCTGTGTACACCTGAATGCGTGCTATTATTTCAGAGTCTTTCATGTGAGCCCACTGCATACCTAGTTCTCTGCCATGCTCAACTGGGCTTCTATTTTCTTGCATCTATTCCGCGACACTTTAGCAAGGGCAAAATCTTGCACACATTTGGTTTTTGTCCAGTTTCCATTCGCGTAACTTGCTGGAAGCCTATTGTTCAGCGACTACAGCTTGTTTGGCCAAGCATGTTACCTGAGACTGGATGTTTGATAACTTAACAAAGACTAAGTATGTTGAAGGTTCTGCCCCAGAGCACCGGTTCTCTCTTGTATGCATTATATGGCTTTTCAAACTTTCTTTTTGTCTTTTAGTTTGAGTTGGAATGTTATTTAACCGCTTTTCTGTAATCCACACCACTGTGTTTAGTCATTTAGCTTACAGGCTTTCAGTACATCATATGTTGTGTGATCTTTAACTTCTCATGCTTCATTGTTAACTTAAGAGTTTCTGTCTCACATGTTTGTACTGATAGAAGGCAGTGGTAATAAACATTTTATGGATATTGGTAAGCAGCCAGTCAAATAATGATCGTGTGCAGTTTTCTTTGTTGTGACCTGGGTCCTCTGTAAGTACAGTTGAACCCCTTTATAAGAGACACGTACAGGGGAGCAGTCCTTATTCATTATATGAGGTGTCTTTTATAAGCAGGGTACCATGTTCTCTTTTTTTGATGAACCGTTGTATCGATGTAGGCACACTGCAATTAAAATAAGCACAAAAGAGGGCTGCAGCATTTTGTGATAAGTTTATTAATATATGCCATTTGTTTAAATGCTTTAAATTTGCTTGTTAGTGGACTGTGACACACAGAACACAATCCATGTTTTCTCCAGAAAAACACTCTCTCAATGCCTGGCTACCGCTTTGCTTGTTCGCACCAGTTAAGATACATCTATTTGCTTTGCTCGCATTGGCGAGGCAGATGTCCGTAATGCAACACAGTGCAAGCGGCTGTGTCTGCAGTGAAGTCTTGCTATACTTCGGTCTTGAAACATGTGCAATGTGGTTCGAACCCGGCCGCCGCGGTCTCATTTAGATGGAGGCGAAATGGTAGAGGCCCGTGTGTTGTGCGAGGTCAGTGCACGTTAAAGAACAACGGATGGTAAAAATTTCTGGAGCCCTCCCCTACGGCGTCTCTCATAATCATGTCGTGGTGTTGGGACGTAAAACCCTAGATATTATTATTACATATGCAATGCCTCTGGTTATTCTTGGCATGACGGGTGCCCACATTTGTGGTCACACCTGTCTCCTTGGAACGGTCGAAGTGTTTCTCTACAATGCATTCTCAATGCAGGAACTTTATTTTATACTTGAACGATCCATGCTGTGTTTACTTAAGTTATAGTAAAGAGTGAGTGCACATGTCTATTATTTAACTTTGTTTCCACAATGGGTGCAACTGCATTGAACAGCCAATGGTCATGTAATTAAAGTCAAATTTCTGTCACAAGTGAGATTGTTGACCCAAATTTTCTTCAGCACCCAGTGTCTGTTACAAAAAATTGGGGGGACCCTTCGCCTTTAAGAGTTGAACGTGATAGCGATATCTTGTCCCTAGTGCGTACTTCAATCACTTAGTACATACTATGTAATGGGTAGCATGCATTAAACCCCGAGCAATTACGCGCGGGAAATGTTTCGGAACTTGCTATGCACCCACTACGTGGTTTAAAGGGAATACGCGCAGTAACGTGCGTTCCTTCTGTAATGGGTGGATGGCTTTGAACCACAATGTCGTTATGATATTCACATCTTCTGACGCCCGATGGCAATGTAAACATGTACCACGCATTATTACTGCGATATTACATGTTGTATTGTGACGCCTGTATACAGGACGGTGTGTTTGTAAAGCATGAAAGTTTTTACTGCATCTCCAAGCAGAGGAAGTTATTTTATATGCAATCCCAAGCAGAAGCGTGGCTGAGCGGTAGAACACCTGTTTGCCACGTAGACGACCTGGATTCGATCCTCATTCGGACCCGGAAATTTTTATTATTTATTTTATTTGCATCTTTCTCGATTTATTTTATTTGCATCTTTCTCGAATTGCATCTTTTAACGCTATCGCGTTAAAAGATACAATTGATGGGAGAGATGAGGTGACCAGCCATGTGGGTGAATTATCTCTTATGTCAGTGCGATTTATAAATCAATTGTAAATGATCTATATCAGCATACTCTTGCACAGGCCTTACCACCAACCACGAGCTCTTATTATCATGCCCTGCCATTGAATGTTACCATGGCTTTCCACAGTGTATAAATTCCTCAAACCTCTTTGCAGGTTTGGTCCTCAATCATTTGTTAAGCCTCAGCTCGAATCTATCCAATTTTTGAAAATGGCGGGGAATGTGAAAATTCACATACATACCTGTCTTGGTTTTCACCTGTGTGACATACTTATGGTACATACGTCTGCAGGGTGGTGAACTTGAGCAGCATGTTAGGGATGCTTAAGAGGATTCCTGGAGAAGAAGTGAGGAAGAGACTTCGCAACCCTGACATTACTCTAGATGAGCTCTGCAGCCTCATGAAGGAGTTTGTGCAGTAAGTGCTTGTTTGACTAGACTGTGGTGTAGAGCACGGATTCACCTCATGGCTGCATTCATGGGACGATTTCAGCTTGTGTCATGATCTGTTTTGTACACGGAGGAGCTGATCGGCGATTATTTCATGTTTCATCTTTAAACAGGGCTGCCAAAGATGGCAAGAATGACGAGAAAGGTTGGGGGGCACAATGCTTACAATGTGTCAAAGGTTGGCATCACTGTGCTGAGTTTCATCCAGCAGCGTGAATTCAACGAGGACCATCGGGAAGATCTTGTCGTAAATGCTGTGAGTGGGGATCCTAATTTCTTGGTCAATAAATTTAGTTGGAGAGTTTTTTTTGGATGATGAATGTGGGAATGTGCTTAAAAAATAAGGACAAATGATGAGGACAAGACACAGATAGAGCATGTGCTGTGTGTGTTGTCCTCACCTTTTGTCCTTGTTTTTAAGCCCTTTCCCACATCAATCGTCATAACCATTTGCTTCCTTTCCTTGACCCAAATGAACTTGTAAAATTGTGTAAGCTTTTTTTTTTCAGCACTCTAGTGTGTTTGCCCACACATAAATTTGATGTTGCATGAGCAGTTTAGATAATGGAGGGGGGTTATTTGTAGCTTCTGCAGCGAAAAATGATAGGATTAAAGGGGTCCTGCAACACTTTTTCACCATGGTCAGAAAACGCTGCCGATCGGTGATCGAGGATCATGAGAACACGCATGCCATACAGTATAACGTAGCACACGGCCTGGAATATACAACGAATTCTTAAAGGGACACTAAAGGTAAATGTTAAGTCGACATTGATTGCTGAAATAACGGTCTAGAAACCTCGTAGTGCTACTTTCGTGCCAAGGAAATGCTTATTTTGAAGTAAAATCACGTTTTAGTGGTCTGCATGGCGTTAGCGCAGTTCAAATCACCCGCCTGAACCCACAGCAGCAACAACGGCCATTGAAGCTTGCCGCTTGATGTTTGTGTTGGCCGGGTTCAACTGGGCCCCGCTAGATGGCACCACCTATCCAGCCTAACGAGGCGAAAACGCAACTTTTGAACCACTCGTGCCATTCCCCATTGTAACGCCAGGCGGTTATATTTTCTTGAATCAAACAGAAACGGACAAGCAGCATTTTATTAGGTGTTGTAATGCACGGAAGGTTCTTTTTTTACTGCAGATGGTTTGATTACTAGTGATTAATTGTAGGCGGATGCTGTGACGTCATTGGGATCATTTCCTAGATATCCCACGCGTGGCGCATGTGGTGTCGTACATTTACATTAATTTCTCGATTAGTAGAGCACTGCTGTTGATAATATTGCCATTTTAGACATTCCCAAACATTGATCTCTCACTCTGATAGAAATTGTTATTTGCCTTTAGTGTCCCTTTAAAGGCAGCTAAAAATCATTCTTCTTCACTCGACAAATGCTACCCTATACCCAAATGACCGCGCCATGTACCCAAAATCACGTCCATTGGTTTATTCGAGCATCAACAGCTACATAGTTACCAAGGCTGCCTCAGGAGGCCGCCACATGGCCCTGTGCATGCTCGCAATCACATTGAAAGTAAGCTGCGCGTTCAAAGGGAAAAAAAGTGCTCAAGGTCATGATGCGTGCATGACATAAGTTCTTTCCCCCGTGCCATCCCTCCCTGCTTAGCTTCCAGCTCGCTCGTAGGGACGAGGGAGGAGAGAAAGCAGTTACAGCGTGCGACAAATCTCTGTAACTCCACTCGTACTTGACCGATTCGAAAAATTTTTGTGGAGGTACATTCGTGAGGCAAAAACTCCTTTAATGAAGCCATTCGATGGGCACTTGAAAAAGTGTTGCAGGGCCTTTTTAAGACGTATAAGTGCAGTAGTAAGCGAGCATCCCTTGCAAGCTTGCATGACTTGCTGCACTAATCTAAGTGCTACCACCATATTCACGCAAATTAGATAAGTGACACAGAGATTGAAAAGAAACTTGATAAAATTGTGAATGAAGTAGAGAGCACGAGATGTGGTGCAGTCTGATTACGTAGCGTGCGAAGTGTAATTTTTTGAAAGTTGTAACAGTGTCCTGATGATTAGAATGACAGAGAGCTGAGCTAGTTGGTGGGTATTCATGTTAATGAAACAGGGCGTGCGAACACAAACACAGAAATAAAAGACACCACAGACGCCGACTAACAACATGACTTCTCTCTTGTGTCCGTATTTGCACGCCTTGTCTCTTTAACATGAATGTCCTGATGAGCTGCACAAGAAGTGCCATGAACATCACCCACTTGTTCATTGTCTTGAACAATCCACACACACTGTGGTTGCATGTCTCAAGACTGTATATTGTGCATGTTACAACCTACTTTGTATTGATTCCGAAACACTGCTGCAGGTACCACTGTAAAATACTGTAAATATATAGCACAAAGTAAATGTGTTTAGTGCACAATGACAAGTGGAGGGGGCTAGAACAAGGAAGCTGTTTTAGTAATTCATCTGCGCGGAATTTCTCGGCGATATCGATGGACAGTGTATATGAGGTTGTAATACTTCGTGTTGTGATACCAAGCTTCCTCCTTTTGTTTCCTTTCTTGTTCCGAATGTGGTGTTTAAGTGACAAAGGTAAACTAAACATAGCAGTCAAGCCACCTGTCGTCAAGGCAGGACACAAACACATGTTTGCAAAAAGGGCTGTGTGTTGATAAGAAAGCATGAGTTGATCTTATTAAAAAAATTGTAATGGTACAGGCAAGATCAAGCAGACTGGTCTTCCACCGCATGTCTTGTTCTTTGATCTTAGCCCTTTACAAGGAAAAGGGTAGTGAGCTAGTTGATATACTAGCATGCCTTTCTATTCTTTTGCTCTTCATCTACCCTGCCACTTTGCGACAGTGCAATGTGCGATTAATTTAACGCAAGCCTGGACACAAGCATAAGTTGTACCACATGTGTTTACATGGTCTAGTAGCATTGCACACTGTGCTATGTTAAAACACTCTATTTTGGTACATATGGCTACGATTACATTAGTCATTCTTAGTTTGTGCTATAGTATTCCTATGCACCTAATATTCCTATTAAAACTTCCGCCTTTTGCCATGCTTTAACTGTCACACAGTGTTGTGCGAGTGCCATATTTTCTTAATTACTGTGTTGCTTACGAGTACAGTCGAACTTGACTATAATGAACGCGGTTCAATTGAATTATTCTTTATATTGAGCTATTTTTGAACACAACGATGATTTAATGTTAATGCATAGGAAAATATATGCCTACATCAAACCAGAGTTGCTGGAAGACTTCATACATCAAGCATCGGCCATTGCGAAATGCCCCAACAAGTTGTCTCTCCCTTGCAAGAAGTTGTCTTTTCCTCGAAGAACAGTGCATTCCCATTTATATTTGGGAGAGCACGCGGTGAGATCAGTCGGGCTTCATGCAGAGTGAAGAGAAAGTACCGCTTGCCATCACTTGCTTTCTTCCATAATTCCTTATGGTCACGCCCGTCGGCCTGTCGTGCACTGTTGGCATTTGCTTCGCTCCCCTCACCATTCACTTTGCCCCACAATTCTCTGCTCCCTTTTTAATGAGATGGTTGCCCCATGAAACAGAAGAACCTGCCAATCTCCGCAAAGGCTAGCAAAAATCAACACAGTCGAACGCGGAGAAAATAAGTCTGACATCGCCGCTGCGTACAGCATCCCGTGAAGCATGCTGACTATGATATTGGAGAACAAGGCCAACATTTTGTCGAAGATCTCTTGTTGCACTGCGAATGTATTGGCCCTATAGTCCCTGTCTCGTCCTCATCTCGTCATTCGCAACGCAACAAGAAATCATGAACCACCACCAACTAGCCCAATTCATCGCCCTGCTAAACGTTATTTGGGCCAAGGCAGACTAGAGGCTTATGGTGCCCGACGGTGCACGCAGCTGCATATGAAGATGTTAAGGCACTGTTTACACCGATACAGTATTTTTTTCACATGAAACCCGTGGCCCCCAACTACGTACCAATGAATAACAAAAACTAAAAAAAGATCATGCATATTGCTGTGAAGACTCCTTCCTTGCAATATTATGAAGCAGTGCCTGGAAGTCAACTAGCCCACTAAAATTCGCACAGAAAATACGGTAACGTTTAGAAATGCTTTATGTAGAATGATGTGATATATTGAACTAATTCCCCCCTTTTATTGCGAGCTCGATGTATGTGGGTTCGACTATACAAAATCTATTTCATGCTGTGTTGAGAACTCTCATACTTTTCATCATTAAAGGTGCACCCGGGCTATGTTGACACTGACATGAACAGTCACCAGGGGCCTTTGACGCCTGACCAAGGTGAGCATTTCATGTGTGCTGCTTCTGATGTTAATATTTATGTTATTTATTTATGTTATATATTTTTTGCATTTAAATTATCCTCATGAGCTGTTATTTGAAATACCATGAGAAGAAGGATGACACTTTGATATTTCTTAGTACAAGTTATGGAGCATACGAAAAACAATCAAATAGACATTGCATGAAGACTAAATGCAAATATGAAAGCACCTATTACGGTTACTACACAACTTTCTGACGTGCAGAAAAAGTTTGCATGCATGTATTAATAGCTGAAATATACCATCAGATAAATTACTCAGTATTAGCAGTTACTATATGTAAATGGTTAATGATGCCGTGTTTCCAAATGCAACACAATCACAGATGTTTGTAATACAGTTGGGGTGTTCACTGTAGAAATTGATTTTTTTTTCTGATGACAAGCGACAGATGCGGTCGCCAGTCAAACCCAAGCAGATGACAAAGGCAACAATACGGCTGATTGTGTTGGCAGTGCACAATTGTTTTTGTATTTTTGAAGTAAGAGACAAATGGAGAGAAAAGGATGGCCTGATTTAAAGACCGATTATATTGGCATAATAATAATAATAATAATATCTGGGGTTTTACGTCCCAAATCCACGATATGATTATGAGAGACGCCGTAGTGGAGGGCTCCAGAAATTTGACCATCTGGTGTTCTCTAACGTGCACTGACATCGCACAGCACACGGGCCTCAACCATTTCATGATTATATTGGCATGAAGCACTGGGTGTTGTCTCTGAAAAATTGATAGAGATGCATTTAATTTTGTTGTTCAATATTCAGAGTGAAGACCATATACCAGTTACGTGTAGTAGCACTACACAGTTTCGCCACTAAAGGGCGAAGCAGTGAATGCGATACCAAGAAATTAGTTTGTCACACGAAGAACGACAAGCAGCTCGATACTTGCAACGAGCCGCCGCAGCACAAAGAGGACGCACGAAAAGGACGCATAGGTATACACAGGACAAGCGTGAACTAACAACTGTCGCAGTTGTTACGTGTTTGTATTTGGGCAACGTGCTGCGAGTGTCCACAATGCAGAAGCCGACGCTGTTGTTGTTGTTGCCTCTGACACGGCTCATACCCACTCAAGGGGGATTGGCCAAGGATTGATTATATGATTATATGACTTTTCGACTCTGTTTGATACTTCTTTTTCTTTTAAACTGCGGCACGTGGAATGGCCCCTCTGCGTCTCCTGCCACGCGGTGGCGTCTGACGCCAAGTGTGCCCGGTGTCCATTTTTTTTCCTTCTACATCATGAGTGGTACACAAGGGAGCCACTTTTTCGTGTGCATCTCAAGGGCATTTTTCAATTTGAAAGAAACTGTAAGCGCGTTGCGTGATAGAAAACACGCTCAAGCTGTTCCGAGATCTGCGTACCACGAACGGCAAATGGTGCATATGAATAGCTCGCCGTTATATCGCTGGCACGAGCATGGCAATATTTCACTTATCTTGTTGCGCATTATTGTAGGTGCTGATGCTCCCACATACTTGGCTATGTTGCCTCCGAATGTCAAATCACCCAAAGGAGAGTTTGTCTGGAATGACCGCACTGTGACACCATGGGACCAAGTAACTGGAGAAAGGACCAGTGGCCTTTGCATTTTCACGTAGGGGCCACTTGCTGGCCTATTTTGTATTTGTAGACTATAATACCAAGCCTCTGAACAAAAGTGTAAGTCAGGAAAACGTACCTGCTCACATCATTGTAATATGAATGCTTGGAATGGCAGCCTTTTTTTTACGAAGCTAGAAATCATGGTTTTTAAGAAAATAAAAAGATTCGTTTTTTTCACTGCAGGAAATGTTTGCGCGGCTTCGTCTGTTGCCTTATTTGCATCTTTTTGAAGTGCTGTTTGTGGAGGCTAGAGTTGGGGAAGAAGCGTTGCGGACAATTATTTTCCTGTGAAATGTTGCCTGCCCTCAAGGATGACAACACTCCAAAATATACCATTTTTAATTTCAACTGCTCGTGTGGCACAAGCAAGCTTTTATTGCGGCGACAAATAGGTATTCAAGTTGTGAATTTAAAATCTCTAGTTAGAAACTAAGAGGGTTTAGAGTTTCTTATGGCTTGGGTTCGACACCGAAACACAATGTCCAAATTCTTTATGAAACAAACAAAAAATGTGCTGGAATTTGTGTTTACTTAGAATTAAGAGCACGTTAGAGATCAGTATGGGCCACAGTCTAGAACACCCTTTATTTTGTTTTATTTTACTTTATTTGCACTTAATAGTTTGTTCCGCAGTAAGGTGCAGGTATTGAAAACCAATTTGCAGCCTTCTGTTTGGTTATCTCTCGTGGCCAACTGTAACTATTGTGGTGTGAAGGCTTACCAATTCAATAAACTGAATCGAATTTTTGTGTGTGTGCTGTGGCACCAAGTTGCAACCTACACATTCAAGTGTAACAACTGCTTTATAGTCCATCTCGCAAGCTGGTTGCAGCACTGGAAGCTACAGGGCTGCTTAGCCAAGAGTGAACACTCTTCGCGATGTATTCATCCGCGCTACGTCGTGTGCTTGGCGTTCCCTAGCGTCTTCACTCACGCGTTGGGCGAGTAGAGTAAGTACACGGCATGCAGCAATCAACGCTATTTATCGTTGGGCACCAACGGTAGTGCAGGAAAAAAATAAAAACGTGGCGGCACCCGTTGAAGTTGGTTCAATTGTGCCTCGAAATTATATACGAAGTTGCTGTCGTGGGCTTTGTGGCGCGTAGTTCTGATCCGGACATTTTTGTTTGCCTAATATTTGCATCCTGACGCTTCGACAGTAACGCATTCGTGTCTATTTTGCACTGTTTCTAAGATTCTCAAATTCCCGGGGACAAAAGGCTTAGCAGGCGCGGGTGATCTAAAGACGTAACTGATTCTTTGCCCTCAGCGTGAGATGACAAAGCGATAGCTGATTCCATCGTTTATTGATTGCTATCCGTACAGTGGGCAAGCAGAAGCGCGAGTTCGGATCGAAGCGGGCGATCGCGGCTGCATGGGCGCGGCTGCATGGGTATCTCGTGGCTGATCGGCAGTTATCAATACAATAATGAAATCCTCAGAAGGGTTGTAAGGCGGGCTAGTTGGTAGTTCTGTGAATAAATCCAAGTTTCAGTCTGCGCTTGTTTGTGTCCTCTTTCTGTGTCCCGTCAGTTTGCGCTGCCAATATTTCAACATGAATGAAATGCTCATGACATAAATTCGAATCGTGATTAGCATTTCACGCATTGCTGTGACGTAGCACGTGTCCAAACAAAATGAAGTTGTCTTATCCAATTTTTGCAATACAAACAGAACTATGTTTTGCTGCGCAAGCATGTGGTTTGCTTACACTCCGTAGCTTCCACCCTGCTGCAACAAATTTGTGAGATAACTTCTCAGAGCACATGCTGTATATGCTTTAAGCACTAATGTCTTTATCAAGTGTAAAGTGTTCTTTATGTGAAACAGTTTGGAGCGATTATTTCTCATTTTCACCTCGGGTCAGAAAAAGTGCGTAATATTTTAAGGTGTAGCTAATGATGTATGAACAAGTTAACTGTCATACTTTTTTTATTTATTTTACCCTCAGGGCACAAAGTGCTCATGGCGATTCCATGTATCGACAGTAGTTTTGCCTAAGGTGCGTCGTGCTCCTTGCAGAGGTCAGATACAGTTGCCTTGTCTGGCAGACACACGGCCATGAAAGAAAAAGTTGCAGTTTCAATAAACACCTCTTGAACAAGACATCTTCCAGTTGTGCGAGCACAGGAGGAGGTCTCCTGGTGATTGACAGGCGGCCGTTATTGATTTTATTGGACCATTGCTCGGCCTGCATAAAAAAACAAACACCGTTTCCCAAGCTAAAATTACGGGAAAGAAACCTCTAGAGATGCAAAAAACATGACAAACATAAACTGTAAGTTAAAAATATAATCGGGACGAAATCAAAAAAGAGCATTAAATCTATATGAATTTGAAATATGCTGTGCTTCCCTGCATTATCCATCATTGGCAAACTTTTGGCCACACTTACCTCTACGTCTTCAACGCAGGTGTTGTCACGGCTCTGATTGATCAAGTGCATCGCGTAAGCGACACTTAATATAACGATATATCGCAGGGTTTTCTTACCCCACCGAATTCGAATTAACAGAAAATTAGAATGCATTTGCCCTGACTTCACATACAGAAACGCGATTTTCCCTAACGGCGCAGGTGCTAGGGACAGTCTTACCATGTATTGAGTTCTTCGCAGACGCAACCATGGCAACCACTAGGGTATCTACTGTTTGGCAAAAACTGTGGCGGCGCGGGCAGTCGGACGCGCGACGCGAAGGTTCGAGGTTTGTAGTTGCTACTGTTCTCTTCACCGCATAGCTGTGGCATGATGTCATCGCGTCCATCATAGGTGGAGAGTACGGGGGGGGCTCGGGGGCTCGGGCCCCCCCGGGCGGTTTCATGGGGGGCAGAGCCCCCCCTGGCGCCTGCCCGGAATATTTTTTAAGAGCTTGGCTTAGGTCCCCGTCCATTGACAACGAGCGTTTGGCCTCCTGTCTGGCAGCTATTTATTTCACAGGGGGCTGTTGATACCCGCTTTTTCATTTCAGGCTTTTAACATTCCCATCATGGACCAGTAACAAGTGAAACACTCAGTTAATAATTCCCCGCAAACAGATTTGTATGTGCAGAATATGTTGTGTTGACAAACAACTGAGGCGACCTCTTGGTGTTCTATAGTGTTCTAACACCTGACAATTATTTTTGGCCATCACAAATTGAATATTAAAACTTCCTGTACCAGCATTAGGCCACTGTCTTATGTCTGGTGCATATTTTAACAAAGTAATGAATGTCAATAAAGAAAATAGGCGGGTCCCACTCATTGTGGGAATCGATTTTATGTGATGCAGTCGCCGAGTAGCAGCCTATACGGCGTTTTTCGCTTTGAGCCAAGCGTTGCGAGGAGGATCGATGTCTTTGTGTAAGTTGAAAAATAAATCGGGAGTCATCACAAGGGATATTCATACTGATATCGCGGTGTAGGTGCCAAAGAGATTAAGTAGGTATTAAAGTCTTTTTATATATTCTTTAATTTAGGAGGCGGACATTCTCTCTCTCTCTCGATATATATATATATATATATATACCGTAAAATGGGGTTACTTTGTGACACGCGCTCGGTTTTCTGTACTTTAAATCGTGCGCCACGACCAGGCACTGCCGAAAAACTAGCCACTCAACAAGATCGCCTAGAGTTACTGTATATGCTCCCCTAAACGTAGCATATACAGGAACTCTAAGCTCGCCTGACATGCCGTGTCACCTAGCGGCAGCCGGCTGAAGTTCCCACGCTCCGGAGACCCTCTAGACGCCGAGATGTTCAATGGAGTTCTAGCGCGCATTGTTGAAACACCGTAAACTTTGTGCGCTGGACCCGTCCGCACGAGAAAAACAGCGAAAACAGGTATGTACTTGTGATTGTTAATATGTAGGTTAAAATAAACTGTAATATAAATTTAATCAAGTCACGTATGTTGAAGTTTATAGAAAGGAAACTGAAACGTTGATACTTCGCGGGGTAACTTTGTGACACGCCAACTGTCACAAAGTTACCTACTGTGTTTTTAATTTAAATTATATGTTATTTTATTGAACGGAGGAATATGCTCAATATCCCAGCGGGGAAAAGCGTATCGGTGGCCGATGTAGAAGAAGCGAGGAAGACAGGAAAACCGACAACCGGAAAGAAGGGCAGCTCTTCCTCCGGTATCAGAGCTAGACGACCTAGGAAGAGGTCTTTTCTTGACGATAGCCCAGAAGAAAGCACTGATAGTGATTGTACATAACGCAAATAAACTTTTGATGGGGTAACATTATGCGAGCCCTTTTTTCCCCAATCATATTCAGCCAAAAACAACGTTGTCACAAAGTTGTCATATATATATATATATATATATATATATATATATATATATATATATATATATATATATATATATATATATATATATATATATATATATATATATATATGAAGCGACAGGGAGAACAATGTAGAAGAAGAGCAAGCCAGGCCCCGCCCCCACCGGCAAAATGAAAACTCTCCGCCTATGGCGTCCATAGTCGTGCGCAGGGTTCCCCCTTCAGGGTGGGAGGAAGGGTCGTCGCAGCGGCCCCCCACCCTATTAAGTCAATGTATAGGGCAGTTTTTTCGCCTCCCTCCCCCCCTGCCCCCCCTCGTGCGCACGCCTATGATCGCGTCGTGTTGCTGTGGTAAGAGAAACATTGTGTAAACCATTTTCAATGTATGATTGACGGCACTGAAACTGCCGTCTTGGAGCACCAGCATTGGGGAACACGATGTTTGCGGCGATGTCGCATTAGCTAGTGTTATCAAAACAACACATACAGGCTATTTCATTATTCATGCACACAGACGTTCCAGCCTCGTCGTTTTCACATTGATGCAACTTATTTTTCATCAAAGCCGCCATCGTGGAGTGCCAGTACATTCAGAAGCTGCGTCCATGTCTACAGTGACTTAGAATAAGGTATTCTATAGGTCACTCTACCCATGACGCCACGTGCAAGCTATCCATATCGCACACTGAAGAAGACCGACATGTACTACTACTACTTTCCCTGGTACGAACCTGAACGCGCAGTGTTTGTGCGTTTGGTGAACATGCAAGCTGTTTTTGGCTTTGACCCGCAATTAGGTCATGATTGTTTTTTTCTCTCTCTCTCTTTGCCGTGCTCGATTGATCGAGGTAAGCGCCTGCCTTCCGTTCAGGCTATCGTTCATGCAGTCGAAGGCCCGCGATCAAAGTCTTGTGTGCTAGCGGAGTTTTACCTCACGTGCCGCTCGTTCGTGCTCTAATGCACATTTACGGGCGTCTGTACTCTTTCATTTTACCCAATGTGATAACAGCAAAAAGGAACGCGCGAATCTTTTGTGGGCGCGAGGACACAACTGAACACTGTATGCCATCGCCCTCCCCTTCGAAACTCGGGTAGCGACGTGCTCCGTCGCCCTAATGGAGGACCACTTCCGGAGGAAAACACCCTGGGACCTATTGAGCGCTTTGTTACACACAGAGGCAGCCAACAGACGTTATTGTGCTTCCTAAAGTTGACTAAACTTTGCGAACGCATGTGAACTATTAGCGTGTATTCTGTGTGTTCACATAGTACAGTGGTTCTCAAATGAATATCCGCGACGCCATCGCCCGCCAAAAAAAAAAAAAAGTTTTTGGAGGCGAGTTTCGGCCTATTCCCAGTTGCAGGGCCTGCTCTAGTTGCAGGAACTGCAGCAACATTCTGAACAAGATCGCTTCGGCTGCCCCAACGCCTCAATTAAAGACTTGGCCTGCTACATCAGCCACAACAGCGCTGCCTTTCATTCGCCTGTTCTGTCTTCCTCTTAATATTTTAATACGGTAGCGAGCGCGTCTACTACTGAGTTATTTTTCTTTATGCCTTTTTTATATATACACATACATATACATATCCGGGACATGACGGCGTCAACAGACGGCGACAGCGAAAATCAGCCGAGAGTGTCCATATAATTGCTAGCGCAATAAAAAATTCTTGGAGTGCCTTATGCGGTTGCCCAAGGAGACGTAAAGGCGAACGCCATGCGCAGGGGATCGCTTTATCGCCTCGGTGTCACGCTTTCGCAAGATGGAGTCACGCGAGCGCTTTTTTAACCTTTTCGCGACCGTTGATAGTCGTCATGACAGTAGGACCGATGGCGACTATACTCGTCATCAACAAAAATTGGTCCCACGCGTAACCAATGACGACTATATCCGCTGTAGTTGTGTTTTTCGATGCGAGATGGTCCCACTTGTCCATGTTTTTTCAATAGAGTTTATTCTTCCTCCTCCTCCTCCTGTGTCTCGCCTGTCATTGCACTAGCGCCTCTGATACCACGCATGCGGTACCTTTGTACACAATCAGAAAAATAAAGAAACGTTACTTCATTGAAATAATGGTACCGTTTTATTGAGAAAAAAGAAGCTCTACAAAGTGAAGGAAAAAAAAATTTCGGTCATTTTGCCAAGCTTTTTTTTCTTTTCTTTCGGTCGCGAAAGGGTTAAAAGCGGAGCTCTTTAAGCTTTTCGTTGCGCCGGGTAGTGTGAACAGAAACTATCATCATCATGAATCGGCACGCGCTCTCTTCGTCCTTTTTCCCCTCAGTCCTCTTCTTCATTTTCTGCTTCGCTTCCAAAACACGTGCGCCGATTTCTCTGGCGCGGAATGCAGTAAGTCTTATGGGGTGATGGGTGAGAGAAAGGGTACATAGAGAGAGAGAAAAAAGATAAATTCTTTGCGAAAAAGAAATTTCTTGGTGAGGCGGCATTCCAACCCGCCAACACACGTTCCGAAGGCGAGCGTCCTAATCACTCGGACTATCCAGGCACGCTAGCAGAGCATAGCATAGCCCTGTGGGAAAGGAAGGTGAGGGTGACGAGGAAGGAGAGGAGGAGGGGAGAGAGTAAGGCATAAAAAGAAAGAGAGAAACAGTCGGGAAGAAAGGTAAGGTAGAAAGAGAAAGAAAAACAGAAAAAGAGAGAATCAAAGAAAGAAGCACAGGAAGAAAGAGAAATAGAGAGAAAGAAAGGGAAGAGAAAAAGAGAAAGTAAAAGAGAGAAGAAATAAAGGAGGAAGCAAGAAATACAGGGAAAGAGGGACAAGGGAGAAATATAGAAACAGCAAGAAAGAAAAGAACTACATAGCATGGGATCTGCTTTCTTTTAAATTTTTATTGCGATAGCACCCTTAGCTCCTTTCAGCCTCCCTTTGGCTATAGCTGTGCCAACGTGACTTTACCATATGTATTACGCGAGCCACAATATATACGGCGCTGTAGCCTTTCCCCAGTGTGTGTACATTTACAGGTTAAATGACTTAGCGGTTATAAATTATTCCGCAGAATATCGGACAATACGTCAAAGCCCATTCATAGGATGCCCTATTTGGCGCATCCTAGGTCGGACATGATCCTTACTACGTCTGACACAGTTAGAATGCCGTCCAAGCCAACTTGGCAACCAGAAGAAATAAGGCGGGTGATAAGGAAAATCAAGCTAACGCGAACTTCGTACACCTGCGAAAATATCTGCAAATTCCTGCCATTCCATAGCTATACATAAATAAATAAATAAATAAATAAATAAATAAATAAATAAATAAATAAATAAATAAATAAATAAATAAATAAATAAATCACAATTTCGGCGCCCATGCAATCGAGAAAGAGCGTGGATGGTATAATTACTTCCCAGATATTAATAAAACAGATGCTGAAACTAACAACAGCCTCGTCTAAATCAGCGTTCACGCGCGTTGGGCATTCAGCGCGGTGCGAAGGGCCCTCAGTACAGGGAACTTGTTGCCACACTCGCCGAGGTAATCGTCGAAGTCCAGGTCGAAGACGGCCAAGCCGTTGGCCATTTCCGTGGTGAAGCCGGTGCTTTGCGGCCCCAGCGAGGACATCCATCCCCGGTCGCCATCCCAGGCCACGAAGCACTCGCTCACGTTGTCGTGCCACTGGCGCCAACCCTGCTGCCTGCAAATCTCGCGGTACGGCACGGTGCGAACGAACGTGGCCGGCGACCCGACGTCGTGGTGACTACGGTTCTTCAGTTGGAACTTGAGGCCACCAAGGGAGACGCCGATGAGGCAACGAGGCACCGGAGTCTGCTCGTCCACAGTGGCGCTGTCAGACGCGTAGTCCACGTCATCGTTCGCCATGGAGGACAGCAGAGTTCTCGAGAGCTGGTAGATGAACTCGAGGGACGATCCCTCGTGGACGCTCCGGCGAGGGTGTGGGCAGGTGGCGAAACCCAGCCGCGGCTGCCTGCTACCGTAGCCCTGCGACGGCGGCGAGATGACCAGCATGTCCTTGGTGTTGGCGTATATTTCGGTGCGGTAGTAGCGCACCTGCTGCCGCAAATCTCGCGGCAGCACCACCGCCACGGACACACCCCGCACGGCCATGAGGAGGTCGTGGACACGGGCCGCGTGCTTGAGCAGCTCCACGTCCTCGATGTAGACGGCCAGCCCTCCGACGCCCATTCTTAGCAGCTCTTCGGAAAGGTCGGTGGCAAAGCGCGCGGTATTTCCCAGCGCTGCGTCCATGTGGTGCACCAGCAGGCGGTGGCCGCCCAAGGTAACGAACAGGTGACGTGCAGGTAGGAACTCGTGGGCGACGACATCCAGGAACAGCTTGAGTCTCTTGCTGACCACCACCTGGCCTTTGGCGCTCACGTCGACGCAGCAGAAGGCGACGTCCGTGCACAGCTGTACGGGGAAGTCGTAGACCGAAAAGTCCGGCGATCGGATGGTACTGCGGTCGTCGTAGAAGCAGAACAGCAAGCCCGAAGAGGCGCGAGACTTCCTCGCAGCGCCTGTATTCGCTTCGACGTCCACAGCGTGTCCGTCGAAGTGCACGCTGCTGGTGGTCAGTGTCTCTTCTGACGTCTTTGTTGCGGGGGTTCCTCGGTCTTAATATACGTGGAAGACGCCTCTTTGGAAGCCGCCCTCGTTTGTGCGCCCTGACGTCGAGAACCGGTGCGTCGACGAATCCAGCAATGAAGACGACCTCGAAGCCTGTCCGAACGAGCTTCGGTGTACGTCCAAGTCACCCGATCCTTCGGCCACTGTTTCGCTGCCGCGCGTTACGGACACATTGAAGTCAATCGCCCCGTGGTGGTCCTCATAGCTGGTGAAAGCCGCCGTTGCTTTGTTGTCCGCTACGGAGGTACTGTTGGGCTCTCCAGAAACTGGAGCATCATCGTGAGACGTTATGCGGCGCGCTTTGTCCCCGTGTTTCTTCTGTGCGCCACCCTTAATCTTGGCAGCCGATAGCGAAGCCGAACGCTTCGGATGGGCGTGCAGTTCATCGGGCGCTGATCGCGGAGGCGCGGCGTCTCTTCGAAGTGGAGACACGGGAAGCGCGCTTCTGTTGGCAGCGCTGCTCACGGTCTCGTCAGTCACGTCCGGCCCAAGGTCGCGCACGATGAGCGTCAGCACCGTGGCGACGCCGCACACTCCGAAAAGAGATATCGCAGTAAAGATGGCGGCGGCCGTGCCCTTGCTGATGCCGGTGGACTGGGCGCTGCGCCGAGCGGAAATCTTGTGCAGGAACGCGGACGACGACTCTCCGCTCATACTGGAACAGGCGAATATTAATCGAGGGGGGAGGGAGAGCGACAGGAGCGCGTCTACAGCAGATAGCGGCTTCGGAAAAGAATGAAGAAAACCGTCGCGAGGAGAAGCGCGCTCCACGGCCTCGCGCCGCACGAGTGGCATCGCACTTCTTCGTTAACCATTGCCTGTTGCGGTGTACGGCGGTTGGTTGGTCAAACTTTATTAATAGGCCTGTGAGACGTCTGATGCCGACCATTAAAACAAAGAAAATGTAGAAAGTGACTGAACATGCATTGATTTATGCATCCGGCCGTTTACCGGCCTACTCCTAATTTATAAATGCCACTATAAGCGTCATGGTAGAGAGAGAGAGAGAGAAATATTTTAATGAATAGCTAGAGAGGTTTGTCTGGCTTTTCGCCTGACATGCTACTCCAGGGGTTGGGTGATGATTATGATATATACACTGATAGACACATAACACATACAGCCACACACACGTAGACTACACTATTTACAAAGTTTCATTCAGGCTCGTGGCCCGCAAGAAAGTTAGCAGCGCTTTCGTGGCGCGTAACGCACTGGAGCTGGTTTGCCATGGGCCCAGAATGTGTTTTAACTCCAAATTCGAGTCCCGTTGAAGTTTCAAGGCCACCTTCATAGACTGTCTCTCTGATGCGTATAGCCTGCATTCACAGAGGACATGATTGAGGTCCTCTGGGATGTCACATCGCAGACACAATGGTGAGTCAGACAGTCCTATCTTGTGCCTAAAGTAGTTGGTGTATGCCACGTTCAATCTGATGCGGTGCAAGCAAGTTTCCTCTTGTCTCTTAAGGTCTCGCGGCATATCGAAGGCGCACGATGGGTCGATCGTGTAGAGTGGCCGATACTGGTGACTAGCGTCTGTCCAGAGGGATCGCTGGAGGCGCCAAGCGTGTGCCGATGCGAGTGTCGCAGCGTCTTTTCTCGAGAAAGGGATATCGACGACTGCTCTCGAGGCGTCATGTCCAGCTTTGGCAGCATCATCAGCCCGGGCGTTACCTTGTATTCCGCAGTGGCCAGGTATCCACTGCAGAACAATGCGGTGATGGAGGTCGCAGGCTTTGTTGCATAAGTGTTTGATGTCCATGACGAGCTGGTCCTGCGTGCGTGGAGACTTCAAAGACTGCAACGCCGCTCTTGAGTCAGTAAAGATGACCCAAGACTCAGCTGTCTGGTCAACAATGTAGTTAAAAGCAGCCCGTAGCGCAGCCAGTTCAGTGGCTGTAGATGAGGTGCAGTGACTGAGAGTGGCAGAGATGGTGATATTGGCAGATGGAATCCAAACACCAATGGCGGATGATCTAGACGTGACAGAGCCGTCAGTGTAAATATGTCGGTGAGCTCTGTAGCTATTTTCCATGTGCTGTAAAGAGAAGTACGTTAGTGCTGGTCCGGGTGTACGTCTCTTTTTCTTGAACCCAGGCACGGAGGTGACTATTAACCATGAAGGCATTTTCCACGGTGGCTCCGCAGGCATTGAAGCACTTTGATAATGCTGCGGGAGCAAGCTCCGCACCACAGGATCACTGTCTGAAGCAAGCGGATGACCCGGCACTCTGGTAGCATAACGCAAGTTGACTCGAAGAAACTCCTGCTGCAGAAGCACGGGAGCTGATAGGTATACCATAAATGATGTGCATGTCAATAAATCTGGTGGCGTACTGCGCAATCCACGAAGGAGGGAAGAAGAAAGAAAAAAAAAAGCTCTATTTCACACAAAGACAGATGCGATCCTCTAGGTAGATCTGTCTTTCTTTAAAAAACTGTCCGTGGGTTAACCTAAACGTAGGTTTAACCGTGGTAAACCTACAGTTATCACGAGCGAAAGGTATGTCTGGCTTGGTTTTGCAAATACTATGCACACAGTGTTTCATTAAAAACCTTCGCCTGGTCATGTGGTACCGCAGCGGCGAGGCTCAAAGCGAGCGCAACTGCGAAGCCTCTCCGCTCTGTGTCTCTTTGTTGCCTTCTTGTGCCCTGTTTTTTGCGCTACCATTGTTATCAAAATATGCCATACCAACAAGCCCGCCTTGCAACGGATCACGTGGCGTGACGTCACGCCAGGGGTGTAGCCAGAAATTTTTTTCGGGGGGGGGGGCACCTCCTTGATTTCGGGGAGGGCCACCTCCTTGAAATAGGCCATTTTTCGCTATGTATGCCATGGCGGAAAAAAAAATTTCGGAGGGGGGGGGGGGGGGCACGTGCCCGGTGTGCCACCCCCTGGCTACGCCACTGCGTCACGCCTGCCGCCTTTGCGCTCCGGCAGCTCAAGGTCACTGCGACGCGATGAATGACCTTGATAGAAGGACCATGGCGTAGTAGAGTTTTCGCTTTAAGAACATCAATTGTATCAAATATGAAGATTGGCGCGAACGCAACGCACATACCTTACCTGGTCAATCGAAGGATACGTAGTGAACGAAGAAACAAGCCAACCGAATAAACCACTAGATGTACGCGGCAGCCGCTTCGCAGAGGGGCAGCGCTCGCACAGAGAGAAATCACGACTGTCTAGGCAGCGGGGCGTGCTTGTGCGCGAAGGTGGCGACACTCTTCAGTCAGTGAAGTTATGCTTCACAGACCGTACACTGCCGGACAGAAACAAAAAAGTAAAAAGCGGTAGTATTGACGCCGTTTGTAGGGAGTTTTAGAATAGCGTACGCAAAGATTACGTTGGTTGCGGTTGCCCGCTATTTCCGTCACTTAACGAGGGCGCGCAAGAGGATAGTGTAAGACGCATGCGCAGTAGCGGCGAACGCTAACGCGAAGCTTTGCGTACGCTATTCCAAGAACTCCTTGCCACAGCTCTAGCGGGTCGCTAAGTAGGTACCGGAGCTTTACAGAAGTATGCTCTAAAAGCGCTAAAACGTTTTTTAGAAGAAAGCGGAATTGCTGGCAATTATTAAGAAATAAGGAACTTATATTCATATAATCACATGTCTTACTTGTAATACGCACTATTATATGACAGGCATCATATATGTGTGCTGAAGTGCATGTTATGTGTGAATGCTGAAGTGCATGTGACTGTTATGTCCACATGAGCGAATCCATCCCCATAAGGACTAGACATGTTGACTGCTGTGTTGAGCCGGTGGGACTCAATGATGACCAGATACATCATCAGAGACATTATTCATTGGCATTCGGGCATTTTCTTATACGTTGTGATGGTGTTATGTGCGTGTGAGTGTGTTTTTACATATGTGTGCTCTTGTGTTTTTATTTTCCATGTACTGCTCTCTGTTTTTCCTTTGTTAAGATGTATATTCAGTACTCACTCAAGGGCAAAGGAGTAGCCGGCGCCTGACTTGTGCGCCAACATCTCCTTATATATCATATCAATAAAAAAAATAAGAAAATTGGTCGCGTATCTGCGTGCGACGCTGCAAATGTCGTCGAAAGACGATAGTCTTCTGCCGGCCGTACTACAATGTTTTGCCTTGCCTCAGACAGCGCTTTCTTTATGTTGAATCGGCCGCATCTGGCTGGCCTTGATAAAATAGAGGAGGCGCTGCGTTACGCTGCGTGAGACATGGGCGCCATCTGGCAGTGCTGTCGAGAAACATCACCTTGCGCAGAACCCAGAGCAGTTCGTGTAAAGCGTCGCTTTTTGAGCGCACCCTAAGAAACGCTGGGGTCTCCAGAATTACGTATCTATGTATTTTCTTTTAAAGGAACATACCAGCTACTACTTATGTATTGATGTTGCGCCTCAGACATGCGTAACATTTGCTTTTTGATCGACAATGTTCACAAGTATGAACAAAAATACTTCTGCAAGATGGCTGGGCGCTGAGAAAGGGGTTAAACTTTGGCCGCCTAACATAATCGGGTCACGGTCATACAGACAGACAGACGAAAATTTCTGCGAAGAAGTACCCCAAGAAAGACTATCGTCTTTAAAAATAGGGTCTACGTATTCTAGCCACCCTACCACAGCTCTAGCGGCTAAGCGCCACCGCGCGCCGCTATCGCATGGCCACGCCCTTGCATCTCCTTTGAAACGCCGCCACTTCCCGCCGCGTCCGGTCCCAGGTGCGTCAGGTATAAACGCCTGGCGGCATCAGTGCGAACGACGCCGTGCCCCTCCTCCTTCGAAGCGGACAGCAGACGCGCAGCGAGCCGCTCCGTTTAGTTCGTTCAGTCGGGTGTCCCGTTGGCGGCTGCTGTATCCTCTTCAACGAAATCGGCGAGATGTCTCCTCGAGTGGCAGTGGTAAGAGAATACATTGTATCGGCTATCCTGTACACGCAACGCACTTATATTAGCTCGGTGTTCTCGTTTTACGAGTTGTTGGAAAGGCGCTCTCGCGGGGCGATTGCGTGGAGCGATACCGGAAATCGTGTGCATGCGTACGGGTCCCGGAAAACTCGTGGCGGCCTTGAGAGACTTCGCTTGAGTCATTCAATTCATGGATTCTCCTCGTACGTCCTTGCGCGTGCGCGACTGTCGCAAGCGTGGTCAACGGTGCCAATGGTGTGTCGACCGGTTCTTCGCATCGAGATGATATGAAAAAGAGAAAGATACTACCGCTCGCCCTCGCGTTCTGTCCGTTAAGAACTCCTGAATCTCCTCTCCTCGTGTGCGTCCGTTATTGCGCTTACCGCTTCTTATTACGTCGTATCCTGGTGCTATGCTGCTATTTTGGCGCTGCAGTGTTTATCCGCTCATGTTGTGCGCGTGTGCGTCCGCTTTTGTGTGCGGAGGAGAGAGTATAGAGGGACAGGAGTCGATGGTTATCTGCCACCTTCCGCTATACCTGTGTAGACCACTGGCGTAGCCGGATGGGTTCAACAACCCCCCCCCCTCCCCCCTTCCCAAAATTTTCCAATTTTGCATGTCTATATATACACGCACACGCACACACACAAACACAAACACATGCCATACGCATAGAATAGTCATATCCAACCCCCCCCCCCCCCCGGCCCCCAAAGAAAAAAAAATCTTTCTATGTCATTGGTGAAGACGCTCTGATGTACTAACATTTTGCTTTATTTGTATGTGCGTCGAATTTATCACCGTTTCAGATATGTTTGTACACCTACGACACTTTTTTCTCTCTCATCCTATGAACGTACGGACATCGTTGCAAAACTGATATTCGTGGGTCTGTGCGAACATTCGTAACTTTATGACAACGAATTTAGTATTGCGCTATATGCGATCAAGTCCTCGAATCGAAAAATCACTGTTTCACTCTGGTCTTCGAACCGAATAGTATAACTAGAAAGAAATCCCCGATACGTGTCGAATATTGTTTTCGAATGCTTTACGTCGTCCACTGTACACGACAAAACATTAAACACGAGTCGATATAAACGTAATTTGCTTCACGGTGCACCAAACAGTTCACCGGGTGGTGCGTCGAGACATTATGAGGATTAATGCATCGTAATAGAATGTTAGTTCCGCCATTCAGCAACGGTATTCGCCTGACACTGTTCATAGAGCTGGAACATGTTCTGTTCATGAACGTATCGTCTCATCGTGTTAATCATGAAGAAGTTTCATTGCAACGTAGTCTATACAGTAGCATGCACCATCTGCATCGGCTACTCGAACTAATTAAGGATTTTACCCCCCCACGTTCTCTCGTCACCGTGGGCGGCACGCATTCTTTATTTTGTCGCGAACGTATGTTGCCTGTCCGACTCCATGTTTAAGCTACTATGTCGGTTGCCTCTGTTTGCTCTCTGATACTCACTGTTGTCTTTAATTATTATTACGACCAGCATTTATCGTTCCATCCCTGGCTTCGCAGCAAAAATTAAGTTGCTGCCCCATACAAGAATTCCTGCAGAATGCAATGACTGTACACTTTTCTTCTCAATGATAGCGCTGAAACTAGCTTTGTTCTCACACCATCAGATTCGTATTCGTCTTGCTTCTTGAAATTTTTTATTCGTGTTTGGTTCAACAACAACAACAACAACAACAACAACAACAACAACAACAACAACAACAACAACAACAACAACAACAACAACGACAACAAAAAAAAAAGCAACTACTCGCGCAGTCCTAACAGTCAGTGGGGCTTTGTTCACGTCGTTATCGCAGGTCTATGTTCTTTGTTGTCTGCAGGCTTCACTTCGTTTAAAAACAAAGAATGTTGTTTTACGGAAACAAATTGACAATACTTCTCTTTCGTAATGAGAACTAAGAGACATTAATATTGTGCTTAACAAAGCAAACGAGCCCTTAAACTTACACTTCTTTCCTTCTTTTTCGTAAGTGCGTTTTCCCATTGGCCAGCCGGCTTCCCTCATGATATGCACCGCATCGTGATTGGCTAAAATATTCTGTTACGAAAATTTTTACCGTAACACGTTTTTGCGAATACGGGCCATAGTTCTTTCGTTTCGTTTCTCATTTTCCTGAACGGTTCTTCCCTTTTTATGGCTTCTTCTTCTCTTTGCTGAGCGTCAAAATGTGTTCGATCAGCGGCAGAACGCCGACGGACTTGGTGGCCCGCTTGGACCTGATGAATCACAATATATATATATATATATATATATATATATATATATATATATATATATATATATATATATATATATATATATATATATATATATATATATATATATATATATATATATATATATATATATATATATATATATATATAACTTAAGCTGCAGGAGGAATGAAAGACCGGTTCAAACCGGGCTTTCCTTGCTCCTGCAGCCTAAGTTATTTTTGGACATGACCTGCGTCGACTATCGGGCGTCAAGCCTCGCAACTATCGAAGCTGCGGGACGGGCCAAGCGCACAGACTGCGAGCGGTTACGCTATCTTGAAGGATGGACAGTAAATGGCCGAGCAAATATGCGGTATAGATAAGCGGACCCGTCGAAAGAAGAGACTCTTGCAATCTGTGCTGCGAGAGACCGCGTTTGTCGGCCCGAATTCTGTAGGAAGCCGACATAGAAGTCCCTGTGAGGTTCTCCCGTTTAGGCCATGGCTTCTGCAATTCTCAGCCGTAGAGGGTACCTGTTCGCGGAAGCCCGCACGAACGTACAAAAGAGTGTCCAAAAAGGTCAGAATACATAGCACTGTATATAAAAGCAACTCAAGAAATTTTGCGTCAACTTCGCACCATAGATTTATTAATAGACGAGCAAATCTGTCAACAGTTTCACTTTTAAATTTCCCGCCTGAAACTTCGATGGTGACGTCACGGATATCAAAGTATTTTGTCCTACTTTGGCCACATTGGCTCAACAAAGTTTCCTGAAACTCGGCAGGTTAAGTCTTTGGCTCCCTCAGAAGACATTGGACATCATTTTTGCCGATTAGGAACTACGTAGGGCTCTAACAGACGCTGCCAAAATCTATGACGTCATAGCGGCTGCTGCGGGAGCTTCAAGATGGCGTCACCACCCGCATTTTCTTTCTGGTGCGTTTTCTCGCTGACCAAGCGTCTTCTCGCAGTAAGCCTGGTGTTTCTGGTATTGAGAAAGAGCAATTCACTAGTACGAGAAAAATCGCTTATCTCTTTAGTGTCCCTTTAAGGGCATCCACCTGATGCGCGCTTGTTAATTCGAGAAGAAACGCGTACGCTACGTTATCGAATACAACAGAGCATACACTTTTCGGTACTTCTCTTTGCGCAGGTTACAGGTAGCAACAAGGGCATAGGGTTCTGCATAGTGAAGTTCCTGTGTCAACAGTTTGAAGGAGACGTCTTCCTCACAGGTCGGTGGATGGCAATGTGGAATACATGAATACTGCTTTTAGTTAGTTCCGGGACGATGATCCTACATGCGTAACCTCTCGTTAAAAAAGCAGCTTTGCCACGGCACAATTGCGTTAAGTGTTAAAGTTTACACAATGTTGCTGTGAAGCGTACTATGAGGAAAGGATAAACAAGACTTTCCGTTAGGAATACGCACGCGCGCGCACAGCTTCCGGTCACAATATCACGGGGCACAGGTCACAGTAGTGGAAAATCTTCGTAGCTGGTTCTGATGTTAATGTGCTGATTTAAATCGTTGTTTTGCGGGGTTCTTTTTTTTTCTTTTGCGCATAGGGACAGCTTTAGCCAATAACCTTGCGATAGCGGGCCTACTGGCAGGATGCCACGAGAGACAGCATGCGCGCGTGTATAATGAAGCAACGCGTACAGGTTTCACTGCGCTATCAAATACAGGTGGACGAAACAATAGCTTAAAACACCACGTTCACGTCAGAAACAGCCCTGAAAGGCCTGTAAGTGTACTTGCTAGACATCTCAGAGTTCATAGTGTGACAGGAGACTGGGCGTGCGAACTTTTCTAATTGAGCCGCAAGTACTTTTATGAATGTGCCCCCCCTTTTCCTTGTTGGTGTGCTTCACCGCAGAGCACAACTGAACTGCGGCGAAATTAATTTTATGAAACCGAAAATTAAGCTACAATAAAATGGAAAGTTGGACTACTTAGAATTTTGGCGTGGTTGATGCAGCGCTGATAGACGAAGGCTTAGGAACAGAAAGCACATCAGCGCTCGTCCTGCGTTTTATGTTTTTAAGTTCTTTCAGCGCTGTATCAACCATGCCAGTTAAGCTACGCATGTAGGACAACCACTCTCAATGCCTGCCGGCACACATATATTGGACGTCTCCGTGTTCCTGCTATGACCTTGAGATGGCGCATGCGCAGCGAGCGTAGCACACACTACGCCCAGTGACTGTGCCCCCCCCCCCCCCTTTTCACAAATGGCATGCATGCTTCACTGCATAGCACTAATGTGATGCAGTAAAACTTATTTTGAGAAAATGAAAAAAAATGTTCTGCATATAAGACAACCACTTTCAATACTTTCCAGCAAAGTCGCCAGACGTCTCGGTGTTCATACTGTGACCTCAGATGATGGGTGCGCACGTGCATGATTAAACAAGAGAAGCAACATGCATAACAGGCCCGATGAATGTGCCCACTTTTCGCACTTGTGCTTCATTGCACAGCACAATCGTACTGTGGCAAAAGGTGACCTTAAGAAAACGAATATTTAGTTGCGCATAAAAGGCCCTTTTGTTCAATGCCAACGCCGAAATTTGCGCACTAATTTACATTTAGTGTGCGCACCGTGTTCTGGACACAGTTGAACTCTAACGTGCCGTTGGTTGTGTATTACTGTATGGACACTTTGTGGGTGAACCTAAGGGGTAAGGCCAAATAAAAACGCTAGATAGGACTGGATAGGAGGTGGGAAAATGCGGCGGTCCACGAGTGCGCAGAAAATATAACGAAAAAGCAACGCTAGCATACGCTACCTCGTAGCGTCTCCGCGCTTGCAGTAGTATTTCTTCCGGTTTTGTCGGTATGTGCAGCTACGGATGATACCGGCCGCAGTATAAATCGCTACCCATAAAATCCTTTGAGGTGTTCTTAATATCCTTTAAACTAACGTGATCAAATGCGAAGTTTGAAGCACGCATCTCTTAAACGTGGTGATAGATAAGTCAAAAGCTAAACGAGAAGACACAGTCCATGATAAACACCGGAGCTGCGCGCTTCAGCTTCCCTGGTTAACTGGAGTGCTTTGGCGGTTTTCTTTCTTCTGTTTTTTGAAATGAACAGCCAGGGATGAGAAGCGTGGCAAAGAAGCTGTGGCAGAGCTCAACAAGCAGCTGCTGCGCCCGAAGTTTCACCAGCTCGACATCGACGACATCGAGAAAGCATCCGCAGATTTCGCGACTTCCTCAAGAGCGAGTACGGTGGCCTGGATGTGCTTGTGAACAACGCCGGCATCGCTTACAAGGTGAGTGAACACGCAGGAATACGTCACTCTGGAATAACCCTCTCGGAGACGTTCGTTTCGCGGAGACAGCGCGTAAGAGATTACGACTTTTTGCCGGGAATGCCACAACCCGCGATAGACTGTGCATGCCGCATTGCAGTTGTTACATACTAGCAAGGTGTCTGAGCCTGCTGAACCATAATAAAGTACAGTCAAACCCGACTATATCGAACTCAGGGTAAATCGCATTGCTCATTATATCGAACTATTTTCGAACACGACGATAACTTAGCACCAATGCATAAGAAAACCTACGGATACGCCGAACAAAAAACAGGCGGAAAACTTCATCGAACATAGGGCAGGGCGAAAAGCCCCAGGAAGTTGGCCTTCCCTCCCAAAACGCCGGAATTCCTCTTACGGAAGGGGACCTTCCCGCATGAATTAGGGAGTGCGAGAGATGTGACCAGGAGGGCAACGCGCCGAGCGAGTACACGCTGGCGCTTCCCATCACATCCTTTCTCCCGCGATTCCTCGCCGTCACGCCCATCGGTCCGTGGCCTGTGGCGTTTGCTTCTTCGCGATTCTCCCTTTGATCTTTGAACTCTGTTGCGTTGCCCCGCCTTGACGACAGACCCCTGTCGGAACAGTCAGTGCTGGAATGCCGACCCGAACTGTCTTCACAACGGAAATTAATCAAGGCCATATTGAACTTTTTGCGTGGCAGTGACCTGGTGAATTGGATATAATACCCCCGCTCTACACCTCTCTTTTGTTGTTTTTTTTTCTCGCACGCCTGCCCTTCTCTCCGCTTTCTTTTCCATCTTTCTTTACCTTTCTCCTTCCCCTAAGTATAGGGTAGCAATCCGGATGCTACAATTCTGGTCGACCTTTCTCTCATTTTATTATCTTTCTCTCTCTCCCTTTGATAACGCGGTGGCTGCCGTAAAACAGAAGAACCTGCTGTTCTCCGCAATGCTGGCGGTAATAAACACAGTAGAACGGGGAGAAACAAAATTTGATGTCAACGCTGCGCACAGCACCCCAATAAGCCCACTGAGTACACAATATTTAAGAATAAAATAGACATTAAGACCAAGGGGGGACCAAAGGCTTCCGGCGCTCGACGAGAACACACAGATGCATATGAAAATGTTGAGGTTCTACTTGTATAGATACCTTGTTTTTCTCGCGTATAGCCTGCCCCTGCATATAACACGCACCCCCAACAACAAACCGCGGGAAAAACAAAAACTAAACTAAAAAAAAAAAAAAAACAGCGTGTTGCCTTAAGCCGCCTTTCCTTGCATTGTCGTGAAGCGGTGCCGTAAAGCCGACTTGAGCACCGAAATTCGCGGCGGACATAATTAAATTCTTTAAAAGCTTTTGTATCGAATTATGCGATATATCAAACTAATTATCGTTTTTCTTTCGAGTTCGATATAGGCTAGTTTGACTGTATAACGCTTTATCAAGGGTGACCTACATCAACGATGCACGCGTATTTGTCTTCTTTTGGAGCACCCAATTACGCTGATGTAACATTTAAAGGCTAAACGCTGCTGTAACACGAAGGTGACTTGTGCACACATGCGATATGGGATTATCCTTCGCTCGTTTTACACATCCGTGCCTGTCCTCGTTTTATTTTCTTTTTTAGCCTTGAGCTTCTGTTTTTCTTCCGTCTTCAGTTAAGACCCTCCTTGTTGCTTAGAAACTGAAAACCTCGTTTGCGTGCCGAATGTCATTTGTAAAGAGCTGTTTCTCGAAGGCTGAAAGACGACTGCTTTCCTCGAAACAGCCTCGCCTACATATCGACCCTACATTGATGCAACTTCTGAACCCCATTCTGCATTTAAGACACCCGCAATGCCTTGCATGGGACCCTTGTTGTCGCAATACGGGTCTTTATCGCAATAAAACTCTGTTAACATTAAGCATGGGGCATGGCGTTAAACTAATGCAGGGCGAGCTTGCCTGTTATACGTGTTAAGCTCCTTAGGACGCTGCAGTCTTGCTTGGTGAAGTCCTGGACACTCGATTGAAATGTGCGTGGCTATATGCTGTCCTCTACATTTGGCTCGTTTAGGTAAATGAATTTAGGTGAGCTAACCAATAAGCGTCGCCAGCAGCTTTTCTTTTCTCGCGACGTCTGCACAGGAAAGCTATCGCTTCGCTTTGTCAGTAATCCTCGGATAGAATTTCTGCTCAATTTTCATAGTTGTATGGTCGCTGCTTTTTTTCTTCCTTTTAACTGCAGAACGACTCTACCGCGCCGTTTGCAGAGCAAGCAGAGGTCACTGTGAAGACGAACTTCTTTGGAACACTCAATGTCTGCAAGGAGTTCTTTCCCCTGCTGCGGCCACATGCCAGGTTTGTTTTTCTAATCTCCTGCGCTAAACATTGGTGTGTATAGTTGAGCTGCGTTAACTAACTGCGGTAATCCTGCAGTAATTACATGCAGCAATAGTGACTATATGAGGCCTAATGGAAATGCGCCGCTGCAATTTGAAAATAGAACGTGTTTTCGTAACGTGATGCGCTACCCGCAGTCGCACGAGGACATTTTTAGCAGTAACGCTTCTCCGAATGGCTAGATTCGGACGAGCCGGTGCAGCTGTGTTTGCGCAGATGAGTTGGCGCAGCAGCACATCGTGGTATTGGACTTCGCCGAGTCCACCGCCGCGCATGCGTATCTTTCTCCACAGGCCGTCTATAAGGTGGCCTTTCTGCAAGGCATAGTCTCATGGTGGTTAAGCGCGCCACATGTAGGAACGCCAAGCATGGGACTAGGGGGGAGGGGGGGAGCGACTGTCATTGTCTCTCTATCTCTAAGCATGGTTTGGAATAGAATGTGGCATGCTTTTCTAAGGTAATAGCCATACAGAAACCAAAGTGATAACCCCTGAGCAAATGCAAATGCGCTATTCACAGGTGATCTATATGCGAATGTGGAAACTGCGAATTCAGAAAAGATGTTATCAACGGAATGACTTTACACTGCGTACTTAATTGATTTGCTTATCCACTAAGTGTTGAACCTGCAGCCTTCTATGATGCACTCAAGGCATTCGTAAGCGTATCCCACATGAGTTCAATTTCATAGGTGTGCGCAGAGATGTTCTTTAGGGGGAGCCAATTTTCACCGCAGTCACCCCCCCCCCCCACCCCCGCCCCTCGCATTGGACAAGTCTGAAAGGCAATAAGTATCGCAAAGGACGCAAGCATGAAAATTAAGCGATGCAAATCTCCTCACAATGGCCTGCCTTTGGTCCCCAGTTTTCCGGGGCGTAAAGGTAGGAACTAAACCGATCTTGCAATGCGACATCAGGTGTCCTCGGCTGTCATTATGATAAAAAAAATTGGGGGACCCTAATTCGTCGCCTTTAAGAGTTGAACGCGATAGCGATATCCTGTCCCGAGTGCCTACTTCAACCACTTAGTGCATACTTGCTATGCACCCACTACGTGGTGTTAAGGGAATACACGCAGTAAGGTGTACGTGTGCCGTTTGTAATGGGTGGCCGGCTTTAAACAACTAAATCGTTATGATAGTCACATATTCTGACGCCCGATGGCAATGTACGCTTGTACCACGCAATATTCCTGGGATATTACATGTTATATGGCGACGCCTATATAAAGGACGCTTGCGTTTGCGAAGCATGAAAGTTATTTTCACTGTATTTCCAAGCAGAGGCGTGGCTGTGTGGTGGAACACCTGCTTGCCACGCAGACGGCCCGGGTTCGATCGTCACTCGGACCCGGAAATTTTTATTATTTATTTTATTTGCATCTTTCTCGATTTTTCGGTCACGGACAAGATGATGATTTTTCGCTCACAATCAACGACGCCAACGCCAACACCGACGCCGACGCCGACGCCGGAATTTCTGCGACACGAGCTCTTTAACGCTATCGCGTTAAAACCAGCGCGCCCATAATCCCTGCACATGAAAGAATAACGGTACAGGTCCGACTAAGTTAGCTAAGATATGGGGCTGACGTTGCGCTACCCTTAAATTACTGAGGGGGGGGGGGGGGGAGGGGTGGCCCACTGGCCCCTCTGTGCGCGCGCCTATGGTCACACACATGTAATGTGCACCGACATGCTAAGTTTGTGTGTGTGCGCGCGCGTCTTGATTACAGGGTGGTTAACGTGAGCAGCCTGGCCGGCATGCTTCAGAAAATTCCCGGAGAAGAACTCAAGAAGAAGTTAAACAACCCCGAGATTACCCTGGAAGAGCTCTGCGGCCTCATGAACGACTTCGTACAGTGAGCATTCTGCTAGTCTTAGCTGCGGAGTTTTTCTTACGCGTTCTCTGCGTGACTGCGTATTTGTTCTGTGTTGTTATTTTCGGGACGAAATAGGGCCGCTAAGGATGGCAAGAATGTCGAGAAAGGTTGGGGGGCGGTCGGCTTACATTGTGTCCAAGGTTGGAGTCACTGTGCTGACCTTCATCCAGCAGCGTGAATTCAACGCAGACGCTCGCGAGGACCTGGTTGTGAATGCCGTAAGTAGGAACATTTAATTTTAACATGGCTCTTTCTATCCAAACATTCCGAAGTGATGCGACATGGATATGTACGCCTTACAAGCGTACAGCGCACACAGCGATCACGCGCACACACCCTCGCTTACGTGCACTGATGTTCGTACAATATGGCAATTTGCCTTTAGGCTATGCATATGCAGTTATCAATGAAATCAGCCCAAGCGGTGGGCCTGCTCGTGCATACGGAACTCAGTTCTCACACCAGTTGCAAAATTTTCGATGTTGCATATATAGTTGTATGTGTATGTGTTGTAGTTGTATGTGTCCACGCATGCGGGTCGATCAATATTAAGCAACAGATGCTTCATAAAAGAAATGTTACATAACGTTGTGGACACCCAGCAGACTAGGGAATCATTTAGCTGCACTCTGAGCTCTCAACTTTTTTTTTCCTTTTTTAACAAAGGTGCATCCAGGATTTGTGGACACTGACATGACAAGCCACAAAGGGCCTTTAACACCTGAACAAGGTGAGAACCTATATCCGTTCCCTGCGCACTTTTTTTTCTTCCACTTCATTTTGATAAGTTTCCTTTTTCTTCTCCTATTTTTGAGTTGTTGCATACAGTTCATTTGCTTACCTATCTCAAGAGCTTGGACATGTACGCATAGCAGGCTGGGCTGGTCAGTAATTAGGCTTACTTTCTTCAGCAGTGACGACAAGTTGTCATGGTATACGTTGACGCAGCGCCATTGCCTCTGACTCTTAATTTACTGTGTCTTCCTAAGTCTTCTTAAGTGCGAAGCATTTCTTAGCGAACCAAGGGCGATTTGACCGTATATCTAGGTAGGCGGGTATGCGCCTCTGGTGATTCACAGACTGTAGCAAACCAGACTTTGGAAATCTTAACGCGACAGCGTGAAGGAGCCCTAAGAAGGGGGGGGGGGGGGGCGCAAAGTCTGCCCCATACATTGACTTAGTAGGGGGGATGGGGGGCGCTGCGATGAACTTTACCCTTTTGCCCCCTCTGATGGGGGACCCTGCGCCCGCCTATGGTTACACGGACAAACGTTCCTTTCCCAATTGCGGCACGGTGGAAGGGATGCGCACGGGGTCCGATTACGCTATCGTGTTCTACTCTTGAAGACGAAGCTCAAGCGTCCTCCAAGTGTTTTAAACCTATATGACTCCTTAAGTTATAGTCAAGCATTGCACGGAATACGTCTACGACTACCACTTATGATGTGCACATCAGTGTACACTTCGCGGCGATAAAACTGACGTCTCTGCTCTAACGTGGGTGCCGACGTTACAACGGGCCACCAGCCGCCCTTCACACGCCAGCCTACTCGCCGTGCCTTGTAACTTGTAAGCCCACAATATGCGCGCAAATACTGAATTTACACAGATACGTCGATCCACCTCGTAATGCTTGACTCGAAGCAAAAAAAAAAAAAAATCTTGCATATGCTGCCACTGGCTGATTGCTTCGCATGAAAATGATTCCCACAATGCATGAAATCCACCAGAAATATATATATATATATATATATATATATATATATATATATATATATATATATATATATATATATATATCAGTCTGTCTCGTTCTGGCAGACTTGATGCCTTCAGGTGGTATGCGAGGGATTACTAGTCAGCTGCCCTCTCGTAATAAGATCACGTACTACGTGACGCCTACAGGCAAAAAAGAGTGTTCCACACTCGCCGTAATGGCAACAGGCGGCGCTGACTGACGCTCCCACGTTTAAGTACACATATATACCCCATAAAGTGGACGGGGAGATGACCGCCACCGTAGCTCAGTGGTAGAGCATCGGACGCGTTATTCGAAGGTCGCAGGTTCGGATCCTGCCGGTGGCAAGTTATCTTTTCGTCCACTTTCATTTCTTAACATTTACATTACAATTACTTCTAATAGCTTCCCCTATACTTTCCTTGGCATCTTTGTCTGTTAGTTCTCATTAATACTATGTTTAACAAAGCAAACGAGCCCTTAAGTTTACAATTCCTTCCTTTATATATATATATATATATATATATATATATATATATATGCTTAAGTGGTTTCACATTAATGTGCAACATCCACTCACTCTTCAATGCAGGTGCCGATGCTGCAGCCTACTTGGCTCTCCTGCCTCCGAACATCCAGTCACCCAAGGGGGAGTTTGTGTGGCACGACCGCGCAATTACTCCATGGGACAAGTAAACAATGAAGGCCACAAATCACTGCCTTTTATTTTGTACAACCTGGCGTTTCCTGCACCCCCCCCCCCCCCCAAAAAAAAAAAAAAGCGTCGAAAGCTAGCAAGAGCGTGCACACAATTGCAGATAGCACTAGGAAACGAAAGCGACCTGTATTGTTCCATTGCAAATAAACCTTGATTTGAAGCATTTCTACAGCGGAGCTCTTAAGGTTTTCGTTCTGCCATTTCGCGTCGACAGCAAATGAAGCGGCGCGCGCCTGCTGCGTCCTCTCCTTCATTTTCGGCTTCGCTCCCAGAACGCTTGCGCCGAATTGTAGACCGTGGGATGCAATAACTCTGATGGGTGAGAGGCACAGAGAAAGAGAGAAAGAGATAGAAAAAGAAAGAGAAATTCTTGGCGAAAAAACTTCTTGGACGAGCTGTGATGCGAGCCCGCGTACTCACAATCCGAGGGCGAGCATCGTAACCACTCGACCGGCCATTCAGGCAAGCTAGCAGAGCAAGACATAGCCTTCGCAGAGTATAGTATCGCAATCGGGGTGGGAAAGGGATGTGAGGGTGAGGAGCAGGGAAAGGAGGAGAGGAGAGAGTAAAGCATAGCATAGAAAGAAAGCGAAAGAGAGAAACAGAGAGGAAGAAAGGGAAAAAAAGAGAAAGATAAAGAAAGAAAGAGGGAGAATTACAACAAGATAAATATATAGTAGACAGGAAGAAATAGGATATGAAGAAGAAGATGTAGTTGAAGAGAGCGCGTGCCGGTTCTTGATGATGATACTTTTCTGTTCGCGATAGCCATACTACGGCCGGCTTAAGCGGCTCCGCTGTGAAAACAGGTAACCGCGGAAAGTTGCTTCTGCATACAGCCTCGCGCGGAAGCTTTTGTCCTGCGACGGCCTAATTATTAAGAACCTGGCGAGTGTCTGCATGAGCTTTATGATCTAAACGAGATGGTGGTCGGATATATCAACGTGGACTGACCGTTCCCCATATCTCGAAAGCAGCCGTACTTATTTATTTATTTTAATATTTACGCTTTCTCCCCATTGCCGACGCATTCAAGGATGACACAGCTGTTTGTATAATATACACAGACAGGGCCTTGTGCGCCTCTTAGTGAAATTACTTTATTACACATACAATTTCTTTCTTTCTTTCTTTCTTTCTTTCTTTCTTTCTTTCTTTCTTTCTTTCTTTCTTTCTTTCTTTCTTTCTTTCTTTCTACGTAAGCTGTTTGAAAGGACTGGAAACTTTACTTCCTTTACTGTATGGCTATGTTATACTCTACCCTCCCCCCCCCCCCTCACTTACTTCCCCCCCCTTGCTATGCTATACTGCACATGACTATGCTACGCTTTACTCTTTTCCTCATCCTCACCCTCACATCACTCCTCCTCGCCTTTGCTATACTGTAGTACACATGGCTCTGCATGCTTTTCCCTCCCCTTCCTCCTTTTCTTCCTCACCCTGACATCTCTCCTCCTGACCCTCACTTCCGTTTTCCACCCATCTACTAAGTATACTGAACACGGTTATGATATACTTTATCCTCCCCTCCTTTCTCCTCTTGTTATACTGTACTATCGCGGCTATGCTATGTTCTACCCTCCCCTTCGTCATTTCTCTCCTCACTCTCACATCACGCCTCACCCTCACTTCCCTTTCTCACACCTTGCTATACTATATTATCTGGCTATGCTATGCTTTACCTTGTCCCATCCTCATTCTCATACCCCACATCCTCACCTTCACTTCCCTTTCCTGCCCCCCTTTCTACGCATGGCTATATATTCATGGTTTTGCTGCGTGACGCCATACAAGGCTATGCTATGCTTTACCCTCTCCCCTCCTCTTTTTCTTCCTCCTCGCCCCTAATTGCCTTCCCCGCATCCTTACTATACCGTATGGCTATGCTCACGGCCGGACTGGAGGAGCGGCACGCGCGCACTCTCTTACGGCCTGCGCAGAGCCGTATATACGGCTCTGGGCCTGCGCACCCAAGGAGGGAACAATAGGGCAGATTCTTGACTGCTCGTTGCAGGGATCGCCGCGTGGGGGGAGCTTCGACCCGACCCTCTTCCCTCTCACTCCTCCTTTTTCTCAGTCGACGCCTCGCTTCTGACCGAGTCAGCCGACCACGCGTGCCGCACGTGCTTTTGATCTGCCGCGGAATATTTCAAGTGCGCGGGCGCCGCGCTCCTTCCCTCCTGCAGCTGTACTGGCGAGGGTTGGGCCGCAGCGCCGCGAACTTGCGGTGGTGAAAGGTGGGAACTAGACACGAAGCGCAGGCCGTAAGAGAGTGCCGCTCCTCCAGTCCGGCCGTGCTATGCTATACGTGGCTTTGCCTTCATGACACCAAGAGGCGACACGAGATGGCAGCATACGATGACAGGTACTCCCTTCCTCCTCCCCCCTCCATTCCTCCTTTTCCTCACCCTCGCTTCGCTTCTCCTCAGGCCTCACTTTCCTTTCCCGCCCCCCTTGCTATACATAGCTATGCTATAGATGGCTATGCTGTACCTGGTTTTGCCTGCGTAAACCAAGCAACATGAGACGACGGCGACAGCGTACGACACCCGGGCCCCTAAAGCGCTCCGCACTTAAAAATGGGCTGAGGTTTAACTCTCGTAAACCTAGTTATCGCAAGCAAAAGGTAAGTTTGGCTCGGTATTGCAAAGACAGTGTTTCATGCACACAGTGTTTATGCACACAGTGTTTCATTAAAACATTCGCCTGGTCACGCAGTACCGTAGTGGCGAGGCTCCGAGCTAGCGCAGCTGCGAAGCCTCTCCGCAGGAGATCACGTGGCGTGACGTCACGCCTACCACACTTGCGCTCCGGCAGCTCAATGTCACTGCGACGCGATGAGCGATCTTGGGAGAGATGGCGTAGTAGAGCTTTCCGCTCTAATAAAGAACATCAATTGCACCAAATATGAAGATGGGCGCGGAAACAACGGATATACGACGCACGTCGACTTTAAGGATACGCAGTGAACGAAAAAATTGGCGAAGCTTTCACTAAGCCGCGCAGGCCTTGCGACAGCGAAACTGGATGATTCTGAATACTAATCTGGTTGATTCTAGGTTGTTTCTAGGCCTTAGCTAAGTGATGCAGGTTGTTTCTAGGTTGCTTCTATAGGTCGTTGCTAGGCTTTAGGTAGGTGATTCTACGTTGCTTCTACTTTGATTCTCAGCGCAGGGAGGTTCGAGTTAAAGTACAGACAGTCACAGACACGACACGGGCACGCCGTTGGCGTAGGCTAGTATACTCTCGTTGTGCGTACTCGGGGTCCATAGTATTCTCCCTAGTATTCTCTCGTTGAACGTACTTGGGGTCTCCGGCTCGCCGCGGTCACTTCACAGCCATTTGTTGGGCTAACTCTTGCCGTCTTCCTTTTTTAGTGGAAGTTATGAGTAGTGGGATTCACACAGTTTCTGTGGCACATACCCGTTTATGATGATGATAGTTATTTGATAGGCCGCACTGTGGCGCATACCCGTTTATTTGGCTAACTTGCCTTCTTCATTTTAGTGGATCAGTGGCGAGTAGTAGGACTTACCCAATATCTTTGGCACATACTCGCTTATGAATCGTGATACGGCATACAACTTACAGCAAGCTTAAATCGCTTCGCTTAAAAAAAAGAAAAGTAAAATAATCGTAAGAGTTATGCTCAGAGGCACACGGGGACCGTTTGGCAGCGGTGCAGCGCTCGCATACTGTGGAGAGAAATCGCTACTGTTCAAACAGCGGAGCGAGCCGGCACGCGAGTTCACGTTTGTGTAAGTGAAGTGGTAGTGTTTCTGAGGAAAAAGAAAAAGGCGCTAATTTCTGTCTCCCAAGTGGGGACACGGCTAAGCGTAATCAGACCATACCTCCAGAGCAGGCCCGTAGCCAGGGGGGCGAAGGGGGGGGCCTCCCCCCCCCCCCCCCCCGAAGTTCGGAAGGAAGGGGGTGTTTTACCGAGGAAAAATAATAAAAATGGGTGTTTTTCAAGGCTTTCAACAAGTGGGCCCCCCCCCCCCCCCTCCCCGAAAAAAATTCCTGGTTACGGGCCTGCTCCAGAGAGAGAGAGAGAAAAGGGAAAAAATCAGTTGTAGTGACGTCGTTAGCGTTGCCGTGGTTGCAGCGGCTCACACGACCACGCCCCTGCATGCCCGTTAAAACGCCGCCACTTCCCGCCACGTCCGGTCCCGGGTGCGCAAGGTATTATCCCCTGGCGGCGGCAGCGCGAATGACGCCGCGCCCCTCCCCCTTCGAAGCGGACACGCAGCGAGCGCTCAGTTTACTCCGTTCACTTGGGTATCCCGTTGGTTGTTGCTGCGTCCTCTTGAACGAAATCGCCCAGTTATGTCATCTCCTCGCGTCGCAGTGGTAAGAGAATACACTGTATCGGTCATCTATACACGCCTAGTTATATTAGGTTGGTGTCCATGCTTTACGGATTGTTGGAAAGGCGCGCTCGCGGGGCAACTGCGTGGCGTGGTCCGGAAAGCGTACACACGTGTACGGAACACGGAAAACTCGTGGCGGCCTTGAGAGACGTTGCCTGTGTCATTTAATTCATGGATTCTCTTCGCGCGTCCTTGCATGTGCGCGACTGTCGCAAGCGTGGTGAACGGTGCCGATATCGCGTCGAACGGTTCTTCGCATGGAGATGATCAGAAAAAAATATTTGTTACATCTTATCCTGGTGGTTATCTCTCAGTGCGTGTTTATGCGCTCAGTTCGTATGTACTACGTCCGCTTTTCTGTGCAGAGGGGAGAGTAGGGAGGGACAGCAGTGGACTTTTTCGATGGTTATCTGCCACTGTCCGTTAGCTGTGCAGATCGACACTCAGATGTACTAACAGCTTTGCTTTATTTATTTGTGTGTCGAATGTATCACCGCTTCAGAGATCTTTGTACACCTACTGCACTTTTTTCTTTCATCATATCATCATAAAAACATCCTATCATCATAAAAACAGGGGTCGCCCCCCCCCCCCCCCTAGTCGCCTGAGAGGGGGGGGGGGCGCAAAGTCTGCCCCATACATTGACTTAATAGGGAGGAACCTTCGCCCCCCCCCCCCCCCTCCCCCCTTCTGAAGGGGAGCCATGCGCACGTCTATGCTCGCAATAGAACACTGGTTAGAACCGCTATTCAGCAAAGCGTATTGCTTGGTACTATTTATAAATGTGGAACAAGTGCCTTATCGTCGCGTTAAATATGAACACGTTTCATTGCAACATAATTTATACAGCAGCATGCACCATCTGCCTCGGCCATTCGAACTAATTAACCTAGTTTTTTTTTCCCCCTTTTTTCATACAGTCGGCGCTCACTTCTGCTCTGGTCGCGAACGTATACGCATATATTAACTGGCCAACAAACGCTACGCCTTTCTAAACATTATATAACTATACATGACCGCGTAATGCAGAGAGCCAGAACAATTGCAAAAATAAATGATTAAATAAAGACAACTCCTTAGTCGGAAATATTGTCCCATTGAGCTTTCAATTAAGAATGCGTTGTAATGTGCAGCTGTTATGACAGAAAAACAATTAATGTTGTTTATTGTACTCATTATCACCTTAAACCTGCACTTTATCATCTGCTATTCTAAAAATATTCGATTCGATTTTCTTCTGGCACCATTCGGTCCGCATTCAGTCGGCGTCTTGCACTTTTCGATTCGTATTCGGTTCAGTTAAAGAAAAATACTTTACACGCGTCCCTGAAAGTTAATGGGGCCTCGTGCACATCGCTGTCTATGTTCTTCGTATCTGCAGCTTCACTTCGTCAAAGAACAACGGAGGTTGTTTTACACCAACACGGTTCTGTAGTTTCATTTCCCTTTTTTCTGAATGGTTCTTTATTCTTTCTCCTTTCTTGTACTCTGTATCGCAGCGTCAGAAAAATGCTCTATCAACGTATGAACGTTGACAGGCTTAGTGGCCCACTTGGACTTGATGTACCGAATACAGATTTGTGTGTAAAAGCTTACAGGAACCGGAACAAAATAGTCGTAGTGAGATTTCCGCGCGCACAAAGGACACAGGCACAGCGAAAAGGAGAAGCAACTATAGACTCCGAGAGAATAACCAACTCTCCCAACTTTCAGTTCTACTGATAAAAATTTACTAATAATTGTTGATGCTTTACGTTCCAAAACCACGATATGATAGAGGCACGCCGTAATGGATGCTTCCGAAAATATCGACCACGTGGTGTTCTTTAACGTGCACTGACATCGCACAATACACGGGCCTCAAGCGTTTCGCTTCCATCACAATGCTAACGCCGCGGCCGGGATCGAACCCGCCATCTTCGTACCAGCAGCCAGGATATACTTACAGATAAGACTGATTACTGGAACTAGGCAATACTTGCAACACTTCGGCAAGCTCGGCAGTGCCGAAGGTGCGTAGCCAACTGACCTCAAATTGGGTCCCTGTAAATCGTTCCGGACTTCGTTTTAGAAGCACTTGAAAGTTCAAGAATCGAACCTGCGACCGACCCTTGTTTTTCAGCAGAACGGGGCGTATAGCGACCGGGTCGATCACCGCGGTGCTTGAACCGTTCTATCAGCAGTATTCTGCACTCGCAAAGAACGGTAAATGCTATAAAACACCCCGCCTGAATATTCTCTGTCTAATTTCCACCTTTCAAGCCATTGTCATCGTTTTATTTTGCAACTCTGATAGATTGAAAGGATGTAAGAATGGGGTTGTTGGTGATGATTCATGGCGAAGCTTGTAGCTCATTACGAAGGACACGGACGAAGAAAGTAAACAGTGAAGACAGGGCGATGCACGCACGCACGCGCGCACACACACACACACGCACACACACACACACACACGCACGCACACACACACACACACACACACACACACACACACACACACACACACACACACACACACACACACACACACACACACACACACACACACACACACACACACACACACACACACACACACACACACACACACACACACACACACACACACACACACACACACACACACACACACACACACACACACACACACACACACACACACACACACACACACACACACACACACACACACACACACACACACACACACACACACACACACACACACACACACACACACACACACACACACACACACACACACACACACACACACACACACACACACACACACACACACACACACACACACACACACACACACACACACACACACACACACACACACACACACACACACACACACACACACACACACACACACACACACACACACACACACACACACACACACACACACACACACACACACACACACACACACACACACACACACACACACACACACACACACACACACGCACACAGCAAAAAGTAGTGCTGGTGGTTCGAACCGGGCTTTGTTGCTCCTGCAGCTTAAATGTCTTTTTGGCCCTGACCTGTATCGACTATCGAGCGTCGAGCTTCGCAACCATCGAAGCTGCGGGACGGGCCAAGCGCACATACCGTGGGCGGTTAAGCTGCCACCTATCTCGAAGGATGGACAGTAAATGACTGAGTAAATACGCAGTACAGATAAGTGGATCTCTCCAAAGACGTGGGTCTCGCAATCGATGCTGTGAGAAACCGCGTTTGTCGGTCTGAATTCTGTAGGAAGCCGACATAGCTGGCCTTACGAGGTTCTCTCGTTCAGGCTGGCTTCTGCAATGCTCAGCCATAGGGTCCCTGTGCACGGAAGAGTGCGCGCACATACAAAAGTGTCAAAAGTGACAGAGCAAATTGATTTATTTATGAGTACATAGTCAAGCACTGATGGACTATTGCAGGAGTGGGTGTGAATACAAAGCACTGACAAAGAATAGAGATAATGTGAATATAAGCAAACAAATTGAAATAAAAGCTAATACTGGTTTCCAAGAACCAATTTTGAAGGGAGAGAACGAGTAGAACCATGCAAGGAAGTCCAGTTTTTTATTAGATAAGGAAAAAGAAAGTTGTATTTAAAAGTGTCTGTAGGGGTGAAATAAGGCTCGATGTTCAGGTGACGGTGGCTTTTGTAGTATTAGATGGTATAGCGCGAGTTAGGTAGTGATTTGAACACTGTATATAAAGCAACTAACGGATTTCTGCGCCAACTTTGCTAAGAAATTATTCGTTAGCTCGCGCCTTGCCTAACATGACCTAACAGTGTCCACGGATATCCACCGAAAGTGATACGGAACATTTCTGAGGACGCCTATATAGTATATATACAGCATACGTGCTGTATATATGCCCAAATTCAGGTCTACTGTTTGAGAGAATTGCTTTTCTCCGTGCTCGAAGGTTCACATGATGCACAATTAAGGCTGTACGTACAACACAGCGCGATAGGAGGCCAGCTAAAATGTCTTGCGCATATAGTACGGAATCGTGACCAAAAGTCTCCGCACCACAGATGGCAGTTTTAAACAACCAAGCCTACAGATGTAGTTGGAGAAAGCTTCTACGCGAGTAAATCTTTTCACCACACAGGGATGTCATGGGGTGAGTCTTGATGTGTAAACTATTTCAGCAATCAACTTAACGGCATCCTTCTAATGTACGCTTGTTCCTTCGATAAGAAACGCGTACACTACGTTGTCAAATGCAAAAGATAACATATACTTTTCTGTACTTCTCTTTGCGCAGGTTACAGGTAGCAACAAGGGCATAGGGTTCAGCATAGTGAAGTTCCTGTGTCAACAGTTTGAAGGAGATGTCTTTCTCACAGGTCAGTGGATTGCGTTGTGAAATGCATGGTTACTGCTTCTAATTAGTTCCGAGGAGACAACCTTACATGCCTAACTTCTCGTTAAAAAACAGCTTTACCGCAGCGCAATTGCGCTATGCGGTAAAGCATTGTGTTGCTTCACTGCAACACAATGTGTTGCAGTGAAGCATATTAAGAGAAAAGGAGGCACCGTCAGGTATAAAGACGCGCACGCACAGTTTCCGGTCACAGTATGATCACAAAGACTTCTGGTATAAATGGACTGGCAAGTCTTCGTAGCTGTTTCTGGCGTGAATGTGGTTATTTAAGCCCTTTGCTTTGCTTTCCTTTTTGCGCATAGGAACATGTTTTGTCAATAACCTAGCTATGGTGAGCCTAACGGCAGGATCTTACCAGAGAGGGCACGCACGCGTGCGTAATGAAGCAACGCGTACAGGTTTCACTGCGCTGTCATATACAGGGCGAGTTAGGTGCGCGAATCAATGGCTTAAACCATCACGTCGCGTCAGCAACACCTATCAAAACCTGTAAATGTACTTATTAGACATGTCAGAGTTCGTACTGTGACAAGAGACGGTGCGTGCGCACGTTCGTAATTAAGCAACACATGCGCTACTGATTGTGCCCCCCTTTTTACTGTTTGTATGCTTCACCGCGTAGCAGAACTGTACAGCGGCAAAACTAATTTTATGAAACTGAAAATTAAGTTACGCGTGTAAGACGACCGCTCTCAAGGCCTGCCAGCACAATTATTGGTCATCTCGGTGTTTCTGCCGTTTCCTGAGACTGTGCGTGCATACATGTGTAATCAATCAAGCCAAGCAACACATAATATGCCTAGTGACTGTGCTTGCTGTTCACACTAGATAAGCTTCACTGCACTGCAAAACCGCACTGCGGCGAAGGTGACTTCAGGAAAACAAAATTTTAGTTGCGCGCAAAAGCCATTGCTTTCGACGCCAACGCAGAAAATTTAGCCGTAAACAACTTTTAGTGTGTCCCCCTTAATGTGCGCATAGTTGAACCTTGCGTGGCGTTGCTTGTAGATTATTAAAACTTGTTGTTGGGCTAGTTGGTAACTCGTCATATTGTAAGAAATTTGGCGCAACTTGGTAATCCCTCGAAACACTCACACATTCACACACGCTTACACACGCTTGCACTTGTGTGTGGTGTGTGTTTCTTGAGCGTAAGCGTGTGTGAATGTGTGAGTGTTTCGAGAGATTACCAAGTTGCGCCAAATTTCTTACAATTGCTTGTGGATTAATGCACGACACTCTGTAGTGAACCGAGAGGGTAAAGTCAAATAACAAACGCTGGCTTCAGCATCCTAATAGTAGGTTGCGACATATGGCTACAAAAAGTACTTATCTATTGCGGTTATCGCACCCTGCTGCGCTTTGTGGAGTGTATTTGTGTAACGTGATGAGTCACTGTCGTTATGTGTGCTCGTAATCCCATTAAAGAAGTTCAGTCGTTAGTGTCAGCGCCATGTGTTTTTCAGATTTATTCTTATTCAGTTTGTTTCACGCTTCTCGCCGCAAAAGAGTCACCAGCCAGCTCAGCAAATAATTATTCTGAAAGAGTAATCACTGATGAAAGGAAAGTGGAGAATGGCGAGGAGCGATGATGAAGTGTTATTGTGCAGTAAGCATCTTCTGTCCGTTTAGTCCAATTTGGTCTGTGTCTCTGACAAAGGCATGAGAAGCAGGGTTGCCGTTGGGTAGATTTCAAAAGGAGCCAGAATTCAAGCTAAAAGTAGCCAAAGTAGCCAATCAATTTAACTTTGTCGCCAAATTTGTAGCCAAATAGAAGAAAACGGTATTATGACTCGAATTCTCATAAAATAAATATGATTTTGAGTAAGCAAACGCAGAAAAAATAAGACCATATTGCTTTCCAACTTGCTCTGCAAGCCACAGGCGAGTTGACAGTTGCCAAAATTTATTTATTTATTTATTTAGTTAGTTAGTTAGTTAGTTATGTACCGCAAGGCCAAGAGCATTGCTGAGAGTGCATAATACACAACAAAAAAATGAACAGAATATAGTGAGTAAAAAAGAACATTGAAAAAACTTCCGACAGACTAGTGAGCATAGGGTTTTACAAAACAGAGTGACCTCAGAGCGATAAACAAAAGGATGACCCATAGTGCGGTAATAAAAAAAGTGGGTCGTGGATCACGCTTCGCTAGTATATTCTACGAAATAAGCTCAAGCGGCAAAAATTTCGATGCGCTGCTAGAGAGGGAGCGGAAAGGTGGCATTTCGTGACTCTTATGTTAGCAGAACGGTTGTAGTCAGAAATAATTTTATGTTCTTCCTGTTAATATTGTTGCTGGACGTGGCTCGACGAAGATGGCGTCCGCTGCGGAGTTCCAGAGCCGGGTTGTTGTCTGGCGCCAGTTCAGCGGCCGTGCCGGAGTAGCATTTCCACACCCATGACAATATTACATGTTGTATATGAGCATATAAGTAATAGCAAGTCACAGGTTATGAAATGCAACGCTGTTCAAGAGGTAAATAGGTAGTATGTTAGTGTTTCGAAAGAATAATAACCAAGCTTGCATTTTCTGACATTTAGTTCCATAAATCATATTTTGCACCCGGTGGCGCAGCAACTAAATTGTATTAGTATAAGTTCAGTGTATATGCAGGATAGTTATTCCCAGAGACAGGGTAATATTGGAGCATTCCCGCCAACAAGTCAGTAGGAATTTTAACTTTTAAACAGTTTTTTCTTTAAGCCACAGACCTAAATGTATTACTAGATTTGCCATAATAACAGACCAGCTTCATTTTGGTGCTGATATTTGTTTTGCGGGGGTGCCTTTGGTGCGCATGAGCCTGTTGCTGGGGCCAAGACATGCGTACGCATGAGCTCAGGCGACAGAAAAGGTTGAAAACAGTGGCTGATCTTTAGGCTCTCATGATCTTTAACCTGCAAATAATAGGAAAATTGGCTACTAAATGCGCCTAAACAGAAGTTCAATGTAGCCAAAAAAGTAGCCATGGCGCCAACCTCAAAGTTTTGGAGCCAAACGGAGTCCTAATGTAGCCAATTTGGCGCAAAGTAGCCACCAACGGCAACCCTGATGAGAAGGCACATACTGTAAATATATGTATATGTAAGCACATGTACTCTGTACATCTCTGCAGACAAAAATACATATGTTCATTTAACGCTAAAAGCAAGCAGGGCCTTTGAAAAAACTGGCTCACCGCCGCCGGCTGGGTACCGCGTACACAAAACACTCTTTACACAAAATTTCACGAGCGGAGTGTCCAGAATGCGCATGTGGACAAGTGGATGAAGATGTCTAACATCTTTGATTGGAATGCCCGCGATATCAGGACGAAATACAACGGCTAATAAGAGATTTAATGGCACTGAACCGTAGGCCTTTGTCTCCGAAAAATCCTAGGTCCATGGCCAACCCGTTCCTTACAAAAACGCGCACTTCTAGCAGTCAACAAATTCCTAGAAGGGAGCTGTAGACTTGGAAATTATTGAGAAAACTTGTCTAGACAGATTTTATACATATGATTTGACTTTACCGTGAAGCGCTTTGTGTCACCTTCATGTGCCAACCCATACTGCATCCCTATGACTGGACTTTCCCCATTGCGTGCTGTTATGTGACTGGACGTTGTGTAGTGTTCTTTTACAACGTATATGGTGTTCGTGTAATTGCATTTTAGGTGAACTACAGTGTTACGTGAGGGGACTGTATATTGCGTTTTACCCCGTGTTGTTATGTGAATGGACTTACATGAACTCTGCTTAGCTATTCTTTATGAAATATTTTTTTGTTGCTGTGCTTTTCACATATCCTGTCATGCGTGAAAAGGAGTAGCCGATGCTATACAAAAGCGACATCTTCTAAATATTATATAATAAAAAAGACATATATGTACTAGAACCTTAACTGCTGTATATAAAGACATGGATGCACATATATTATTACGTACATCATAGTTTCGGTTCTCTCAGCTCGCGTAAAATATGGTAAGAATCACCAAGGCTAGGTATTACATCATCATTTCAGAACTGCTTGTCAAGAACGGCTTCAGATAAAATGTCTATAACACAGATTTCGTTACTCGTAAGCCGTCTTCGGCATCTTGCCAAGCATCTAGTAAAGCTTTCCCAGAAAGATTCAGGGAGGGTAGAGGTGACAAAATTCACTATACATTATGCAAGACAACATATTGTTGATGGACTTTATCAATTCAGCTTTTAACACGTCGTGAGTGGAGAGTTTCGTGTTCCATCGCTCATAAGTGTTCTCATCTTATTAACAGCCAGGGACGAGAAGCGTGGCAAAGAAGCCGTGGCAGAGCTCAACAAGCAGCTGCTGCGCCCGAAGTTTCACCAGCTCGACATCGATGACATCGAGAGCATCCGCAGATTTCGCGACTTCCTCAAGAGCGAGTACGGTGGCCTGGATGTGCTCGTGAACAACGCCGGCATTGCTTACAAGGTGAGTGAACACGCAAGTAGGTTATTCTTAAGTTGAACGCTGTTGGAGTAAATTTTAAAATAACGCGGAAACAGCGCGTAGGAGATGACTTCGCCGGAACTGTCACCACCCCCGATATGGCTGTTCAGGCCGCATTGCTGTTACATAGCAGCAAAGTACTCTGAGCTGGCCCGTAGCCGGAGGGGGGGGGGGGGGGGGGGGCTAGGTTCTCCCCCCCCCCCGAAATTCTCATGGAGGGGGGGTGTTTTACCGAAAATAATTAAAATAAATAGTGAAAATGTTTTTTTTTTTGCAAGTGCCCCCCCCCCCCCCCGAAAAAAATTCCTGGCTACGGGCCTGACTGTGAGCCTGCTGAACCATAATGAAGTAATTTAAGTTTTCCCGAGGTTGAAGTATATTAACGATGTACGTGTATTTGTCTTGTTTAGTAGCACCGAATTACACTAATGTAACATTTAAAGGCTAAAAACTAAACGCTGCTATAACACGAAGGTAACTTGTGCAGAGATGCGACAGGCGATTATCCTTCGCTCGTTTTACACATCCTTGCTTGTCTTCGGTATTTTCCCCTCGTGCTTCTGTCCTTTTTTTTCATCTTCATTTGTTGAGACACTCTTTGTTGCTTAGAAACTGAGAACCTCGTTTGCGTGCCGAATGTCATTTGTGAAAGGTGAACGACTCGTGCGTCACGCTTTCTTCGAAACAGCATCGCCTACATATCGACCCTTCATTGATGCAATCAAGCTGTAGTAAACTATTTGCTTGCCTTCAGCTGTATTTCTCTTGTGGTTGCTGTCTTTCCTTTAACTGCAGCAAAATTCTACAGCGCCGGTTGCAGAACAAGCAGAGGTCACCGTAAAGACCAACTTCTTCGGGACTCTCAATGTCTGCAAGGAGTTCTTTCCTTTGCTGCGCCCACATGCAAGGTTCGTTTTTCTAATCTTCTGCGCTGAGCATGAGATTTCGTAGAGCTGATGCAGTAATCCTGCAGTAATTACATGCAGTAAGCAGCTAAAGTAATCGTAGCTAATGATGCGTAACGCAAGCGTGTCGCTGTGGTTGGGAATAGAACGGTTTTCCGTAACGTGATGCGCGACCCACTGTCGAACGACATCGTTTCAAGAGAAACGCTGCTTTGAAGGACCAGTGTCGGAAGCGCCTGTGCAGCTGTGCCCGCGAAGTAGAGTTGCCACAGAATGGCATCGCGGCTGCGGACTGCACTGCTAAATCGCGTCCCCTGCCGCGCACGCGGTTGCACCTTTTTTCTATTTGACGACGATAAGATGGCTTTTCTGTAAGACATAGTCTTTAAGGTGGCTGAGCTCGCCGCTTACTGAAACACGCACCAGGGAGCGAAGGAACTTCTGCCATTTTCTCTCTCTCTTGTAGCGTGGCTCGGAAATGTTGGTTTGGTTATAGAAAGATAGAATGATTAGCTCTAATAAAGAAAACGTTACGATGAAGGGATTCGTATGCAGTGGACTAGTGCAACTATCGCGCCACCACGGGAAGCTTTCGGTTGTCATATCGGTTAATTGCAGTCGCCATAACCGCGAACAAGAAAATTGGCTGCCACACTTCAAACACTGCTACTCTCAGCACAAATGGACAAATAAATATAATAATCTTCTCTGGCTGTTCTGCGCTTGTAGTAATGCAAAAACTACATCGAAATGGTCTCAGGAAAAAAAAAAAAAGAACTTGGATGAAGCACTTGTCAGTAATGCTGGAACATCGTGCTGTGAAAAGTGAAAAATCGCATTTTCAGTCGATTTTGCCCTCCATCCCCCCCTTAACCTTCGCCTTTAAGAGTGGAACGCGACAGCGTTATCGAGCCCCGTTTGCATTGCCTTCTCAATCGTTTGCCATACTTCGCTTCACGTGGACACCTCAACCATGCCGTGATGGAAGGAACTTCTGTGCGCGTGACACTGGACATTGCTAACTCTGTTGGGGCGCCTTCTGCGAGTTCTATCGCTAAGTGTCCACTGCAGCATAATTCATTATATTGTGAAGCGTCCGCTATGCATCTGTGAGGCGACGCGCACACCTGCGTAGCTGCGCACTTTGTTGATGTTGTGGGTTATGATGATGAATGGCTGGGGCCTCTGTAATGGGTTACGCAATTCACCTGGTCTGACGCCTAGTGCAATTCCTACGCTTATACCACTGAATACTAGATCAGTTAACACGATCCCTTGCCCGACATGACGCCTGTATGAGGTCTCTTTCCGAAAGCAGTTTCAAGTACTGGCGTGGCTGTGTGGTGGAATACTCGACTGCCACGCAGAGTGCCTCGGTTCGATTCTGGCTCGAACCGTAGGCTTGGTATGCATTGCTGCTCACCAGGTAACTGACCCGCTGTCTTGAGCATTAGTGAATCCCCCGTCTCCCTCCCAATGCCCCCCCCTTCCCTAATTTCCAGACGAAGCCTTGCAGAGAGAGAGAGGGAACTCTTTATTGAAAGGCAGAGAATTTATCCAGCGTATACAAATCGCTGACCTGCTACTCCGTGAGGGGAAAGGGAGTGGGGAGAAAAAGACGGGAGGAGGGAGGCGCAAAAAAATATAAAAAGAGTAAGTAAAAAATGTTAAAATGGTCTAAAAAATAAAAATAAAAATCACTGACTTTTCTAGCTCTTGGACGATGACGTGCGCTAGTAGAAACATTCATTTTGTACATGCAAGGTACAACTAAAGTTTGTCTAGCTGACCGATACTACCCAAATATGCAAACTAATTTCATAGCGCGCGTCTGTTGCGTAAGGCAAGCTAAAGGGCCTAAGACACAGTCAAATGATTAAAGTTCTCTGTCACACACAGTACTTTAGCCCTGCAGACGGCGTGCTCTTCTGACTTTACTCTGAGTGCCGTATACTATAGTTTTATTCATTCACCTCGTACCTCAATCTTTTCTTTTCGTTTAGATCTGGGCAATAGATGCTTCCATCAATGCATTTATAGTTATGTACCATATGGGTTCATAACTAAATGTGTTCATATACATATAGGCGTATACATAATGTGCCAATACGCTAAATGTGTCCGTGTGCGTATCTTGTTTACAGGGTGGTTAACGTGAGCAGCCTGTGCGGCATGCTTCAGAGAATTCCCGGAGAAGAACTCAAGAAGAAGTTAAGCAACCCCGAGATTACTCTGGAAGAGCTCTGTGACCTCATGGAATGACTACGTGCAGTGAGTATCCTGCTAGTCTTAGCTATGAAGCTTTTCTTACGCGCTCAGGCTCTCCACAACTGCGTGTTTGCTCTGTATTGCAATTTTCGTCACAAAATAGGTCCGCTAAGGATGGAACGAATGTCGAGAAAGGTTGGGGACAGTCGTCTTACAACGTGTCCAAGGTTGGAGTCACTGTGCTGACCTTCATCCAGCAGCGTGAGTTCAATGCAGACCCTCGCGAGGACCTGGTTGTGAATGCCGTAAGTATATAGATACTCAAGGCAACCCTGTTATGAGTTACAGATTTCCGTGGCGGCGTTGTCCTGCGCGCGTGTTTGTGTGCGACGTTTTGGTCTCTTGCTCATGAGATCGTGGACTTGTCGGCGATCAGGCGTTTATGATGGTAACACGATCTTTTATCGAGGTCACTTGTAATTTCACGCTGCCACATTTCATTGTGACCCGGATATGAATGCAAGACCTCACGTATCTGGCGCCGGCGCCGGAACGCGAGTCCCGTCGTTAGGCATACTCCAACTACGTTGGCGCAGTAGGCATCGTGCCTACAAGAAAGAAAGAAAGAAAGAAAGAAAGAGAGAGAGAGAGAGAGAAAGAGAGAGAAAGAGAGAGAGAAAGAAAGAAAGAAAGAAAGAAAGAAAGAAAGAAAGAAAGAAAGAAAGAAAGAAAGAAAGAAAGAAAGAAAGAAAGAAAGAAAGAAAGAAAGAAAGAAAGAAAGAAAGAAAGAAAGAAAGAAAGAAAGAAAGAAAGAAAGAAAGAAAGAAAGAAAGAAAGAAGGAAAAGTAGCAGGTCAGGCATGCCAAGCTTCGTTTGCCCCTATTTTACCTATAGGAGAAGCTTTTTAATCCTATAGAAGCATACAGAATCAATACGCAATGGACACTTACTGCATACAAGCACACGACGATGCCCACGTACGTAGCCACGCTTACGTACTTATGTTCGCCATAAAAGTTAAAACCCTTACCACTTAAATCATCTTAAGTTCGTGCATACGAGACTGACTTCTCACATAGCCTAAATTGCAACGTGTATCGTGTTGTAGTAGTTACAGAACTAATATGCATGCAGATTGATAAATTTTAAGGCACACGTCAAGCCCGTAGCCAGGGGGTGGGCGAAATTCGGATGGAGGGGGGGTGTTTTACCGCGAATAAATAATGAAAATAGGTGGTTTTCGAAGGTTTTCAACGGGTGCCCCCCCCCCCCCCCCCCCCGAAAAAAATTGCTGGCTACGGGCCTGGCACACGTAATATATATATAGAAGAAATGTTCAATAACATTACGGGCACCCAGCATAGAGGAAATCTAGCTTCAAATCGATCTGTCAATTCTTTTATTTTTAAATCAAAGGTGCATCCGGGATATGTGGACACTGACATGTCGAGCCACAAGGGGCCCTTAACACCTGATCAAGGTAAGCAGCTTTATACGTCCTCTGCGCACTTTTTTTTCTTTCACTTCCAGTTTCCATTTCCTATAACTGGGCTGTTGTACAGGCTTCGTTTGCATATACCTATTTTAAGAGTCTGGCATGTACGTATAGCAAGCAGGGCTGGTAAATATGTCAGGCCTACTTTGCTCAGCAGTGCTCAGCAATACCAGTTAACTGCAGATACGCATGTAGCATACAAGCTTACATGCTCCTGGCCGAAATATGCTTTATTTTCAATATTATCCCCTCATCATCCGGCATAACATTGCACGTATACTACATAGTATGTGCACTATATATACGTATACTCATAAAGTAGCATAGCTTCCACTGGCACTGCCAATGCCTGTCGCTGAGGGGTAGAATAAAAACAGGTTAACGGTTCTTTCTCGTTTGCTTAATTGGTTTTACGTTTAGCTGTAACAACCGATATTTATCCTTCTCAATCATCAATACAGGTGCCGATGCTGCAACCTACTTGGCTCTCCTGCCTCCGAACATCGAGACACCCAAGGGAGAGTTTGTCTGGCACGACCGCGCAATTACTCCATGGGACAAGTAATCGAAAAAAGCGTCAAGGCACTGCTACCTCCTTGGGCACTACCTCGTTTTGTATTCGTATAACCCGGCGATTCCTGCCCCAGCCCTCATCTGAAAAGAAGAAGACAAAGCTTGCAAGCGCGTGCACATATTACCGATAATGCCAAGAAAGGAAATAGCGACCTTAATTGTTTCATCGCAAATAAAATGTTATTTGAGTCATTCGTTGTTGATGCTGCAACTTCTGATGGAAGTTGTAGGCTCGATTTAACGAACGAAAGAGCCGCGAAGTTTACGTTAGCTGTGTCATTACAGTAAAGGTATTCTAAGAAGATTAAGTCGATTATATTTCTCAATATAACGTCGTGATTTTACATCGTAGTCTCAATTGAATGTGTGGCGAAGTGTAGCTGCACAGCGCGGTCGGAACGTCTTGGACAAAAAGTAAAGCAGATTTTTTTTTTTTTCAGACTATACAGATTGTTTATAAAAATGCTATTGCAGTCGGGCCCGTGTCGTCTTCGCAAACGAACTATACACCGAGGCGGAAAAACTTCGCCCCATCTAAAGTTAAATTCAAATGAGTAATCAACAAAAACTCGTTGATTACCCTTTTTAATTATTAACTTTAGGGCCGTTCTTTATATCGAAGAGTTGTAGGGCGTGGCAATTTATGGCATGCCCATTTTTCTAATCGCAAAAAAACGCACGTAACTTGAGATAATAATAATAATCGAAATTCAATGCTCCGATCGAGGTGACACCGAAACTGAGCGCATCGGGCGCGCAGAAAATTCATCCGTGTTACGTCAGACCGGAAGCTCACGTGACGACCTTTCAGAAAAAAATCACGCCATATCCACGAAGTGAATGATGATGAGTGGGCGAAGCTCGATCGTTTTCATCCATGGCAGAAAGAGAATGTGTGGTCTGGAACGCGCTTATACTTCATGGTCATCAGCGTCATCGTCATCGTTATCACGTGTAGTAGGCATAGGTCGGCGAACTCGCTCATGAGTCGACTCACTCAGACTCAGATCAAGCCATGAGTCTGATTCTGAGTGAGTCCGGGTGAGCGATATTTTCGTGAGTCTGAGTCCGAGTGAATCCGGCTGAAGAAAATTTTCGTGAGTGTGAGTCCGATTGAGTCCGGCTCAGGAAAATTTTGGTGAGTCTGAGTCCGAGTGAGTCCAAAGCGCAAGAAATATTTCCTGAGTGAGTCTGAGTGAGTACCACTTTTTTTGCCGACCTGTGGACCTATCCATTCATCTTCTGGATTACTATAAGCCTTGCCTGTATTCACGTTTTTACTCGCGTCTACTCACATCTGTTCCAAAGCAGTGTCGTTCATTCACCATTTAAATATTTATTGATCAGAGGCGCGAATTACGCAGGGGGGTCCCCTGACCTCCCCCCTCCGCCAGCTCTTCCAGGGAAATTCTTGATAAATATATGTTATCTTGTCATCTCTTTCCATAAAAATGACCTTGCTGGTTTGCGAGCACACATAACTCGTATTCGAACGTACTATATCAGAAGGCGTCAAGAAGAGCACCGATTACGTGAGATATTTGTGTGAAAGCGCATTGACACCATGGTCGAAAAAACTAAATCTAGGCTAACGGACTCATGAGTCGACTCACTCGGACTCACTCAGACTCCGATCGAGTCGCGAGTCTGAGTCTGAGTGAGCCCGGCGAAGTAATGTTTTGGTGAGTTTGAGTGAGTCCGGTCGAAGAAAATTTTCGCAAGCGTGAGTCCGAGTGAGTGCGGCTCAGGAAAATTTAGGTGAGTCTGAGTCCGAGTGAGCCCTAAGCGGAAAATATATTTCATGAGTGAGTCTGAGTGAGCTCCAAAAGTTTTGCCGACCTATGGTAGTGGGTACATTCCACTATGCTGGAACGCGCTTATACTTCATCGTTATCACGTGTAGTGGGTACATTCCACTATACTGCGTCATCGTCATCTTTATCACGTGGAGTGGGTACATTCCACTATACGTGGCTACCTACCTACTACTACTACTACTACTACAGAGGAGGGACAGACCCACACCCTAAGGAGCTTCGCCCCTAAAAGGCGCGTCAAAAACGGCAAGCCGTCTCAAATACCGCTTATTCTTTGAGTTTGCGTGGGCAGTCCTTACCTGTTTCTTTCGCGCTGTAACCAAGACAACCGCAGTTTCGACGGCTTGCCGTTTTTCCTGACCATGTTCTGCTGCGACGCCCCTTTTTTTTCAAAGTTCGTCACGTGACTTCCGGTCTAACATTACAGAGATGGCGGGTTTCCTGCGGGCCCGGTGCGCTCAGTTTCGGTAACGTCTCGATCGGGACCTTGGATGTCGATGATTATATTATCTCAAGTTACGTGCGTTTTTTGCGATTAAAAAAAATGGGCATGCTATAAATTGTCACGTCCTACAACTCTTCCATATAAACAAAGACGCTAAAGTTAATGATTAAAAAGTTAATTAACGATTTTTTGAATGTAACTTTAGGTGCGACGACGTTTTTCCGCCTCGGCGTAGAGATTCGTTTGCGAAGACGACAGGGGCCTGACTGTAATAGCATTTTTATAAACAATCTCTAATTATCCCCCGGAACGAGCAATGGACCGGGGCAGGCGGGTGTTGTGGCACGTCGTCTTATGTCAGATAGCTCAGTTACGCAGGCATTTTACCCGTACGGACGAGGCAGGTATATAAATAAGAAAACTAAGGTCATGAACACCTTCTTGTGTTCTTCAACAGTTCCACGAAGTTCAGGAAAAAAATTATGGCAGCTTCGCACTAGTGGTGCCAAGCCTGAAGGAAGAGGAAGGAAGGAATACAAAAGGGAGAAAGGCAGGGAGGTTAACCAGACAGCAGTCCGGTTGGCTACCCTACACTGGGGGAAAAGGGAAAGGGGAGTAGAAAGGAAGAGCGCAACTGGGTGGCCTTCCTTGTTTCTCGTTATTTTTCTTTCTTTCTTTCTTTCTTTCTTCCTTTTTCTTTCTTTCCTTCTTTCTTTCTTTCTTTCTTTTCTTTCTTTCTTGTATCTCTTCTTTGTATTTGTTTATATATTTCTTTCTATTTCTCTATTTCTTTCTCTTTCTCGCTCTTTTTATGTTCATTTCTCTTTCTTCGCTTTCTTTCTCTCTTTCCTTGTTTCTCTTCATTTTTTTCTTTTCGTTGTCTTGCTCTGTTTTTTCTATCTCTCTTCCTTACTCTATGTCTTTCTCTACCTATCTCTTTTTATGTCTTCAGTCCCTCTACTTCTATTTATCTCTTCCCGCTTTCTTTCTATCGTATTCTTTCTCCCCCGTTTTTCTCTCCATGTCAAGGTTCTTGTTTTCTTATCTTTGTTTCCTTTATTTCTATTTTTTCTCTTCCTCTATCTTTCTATCGCTTTCTCTCTCTATTTTCTATCCCTTCTTTTCTCTATTTCTTACATGTTCGTTTTCGTTTGACACAGCTGCTATACACGGTAGTGGGCTTGCTCAACTCCAGCGGCGCATACTCGCCTGTGGAGTTTTGCACGACGGAGCACATGTTACCGACAGCTTAAACAGCTTCGCCGTTAAAAAAGAGCTGTATATCGCGTGATATCATTTTACAAACGTCGATGTTATATACTAGTATACGCTTATTGTTTATTATTCAGGGTAATCTGCTCTATGGACGGTTTACGGTACATAAACAAAAAAGACGGAAGAGTTCAATGCGACGTAAGATATTGCTCAGTTTGTGCGAAGATGACGCGCGCAGTCGAGAAAGCCGGTGACACCGAAACCTCCCAACTGCGCACACTTCTGCGTGTTTCTTAAGCAGCGCTACACGTTCGCTTTCGCAGCGGCGTCTTGCGGGTCCAGTATTCGCGCTCCGCGTCCATGGTGGTCAGAAACCGCGCCTATAGCTTAAACGCCGCCTCGCACTTGGAAACGCTCGCGGTTGTTCGGGTGCAGCTTGGTGGGGAAGCGTGACCCGTCGCCCAGGCTGGTGGGCACGGGGAACAGCCACAGGAGCCAGCTGTGGCCGAACACCTCGACGACGTTGTTGTGGAGGCCGATGTCGAACGTGTCGCCTTTGTCCACGAACCGGGGGCTGCGCAGGGATTCCAGCGTGGTCCGGTTGTGCGTCACCAGCGTGAGGTGGAAGTAGAAGAAGGGGCCGACCGAGAAGAAGAAGGCCACCGACACGATGACCATGGTGACGACCTGGGCGCGGGTTTGCCGAGCGTGCAGTTAACGAAAACTCATAGGCGTGCGCACAATGTGGGAGTACACTCAACCATCTAAGGATGGCGCGAATTCTGCCCCTATAGCTTCACTCAGTCACAGCTGTCCCGCCAGTGTTCGATGTGCACCGGTTATGGCCATGCAGCTTTTTGGAGGTTATGGCGGCCGAGAAAACCTTCGATGTTACAATATAAAAACTGTTTGCATCCCATTGCTACCCCCGAAAAGTCTGCGGACCAAAGGCAGACCGCCGTGAGAAGAACGTCGTCGCTTCATTCTCAATTCTTGCTTCTTTAGCGATACTAGTTTTCTTTGAGACTCGACCAAAAAAAAAAGGGGGGGGGGGGGGGAGGCACTGCGACGAAATTATACCGCCCACCCCTTCATGGAGAACCTATATATAGTACACGTCTATATGCTCACTTCCACCATTCGTTTGTTGGAAACCGGTGGGCGGCTCACTGAGGCTTGCTAAGATTGAAAGTCGCAACGGGGCCCACTCGAACCATTTATTCGTGAATAACGTTAGACGCCGCTGTATGCGGTGGTACGATTAAAAGCAGCTGCCGCTGTAGTTGTTCGTTCTAGCCAGCGCCTGTTGAGGACACAGCACGCGGAAGCTCTTATCCTGCGCCGGCCTTCAAGCGTATGGCGTGCGTCTGTATACGAGCTTGATGATCTATACGAGCTGGTCGTCGGATATATCAACGTGGACTGACCATTCGTCATATCTCGAAAGCAGCCGTAATGATTTATTCTAATTTACACTTTCTCCCCATCGCCGACGCACTAGAGGACGGCGCAGCTATTTTGTATAACGCTGCAGATGGAACAATGTGCGCGCAGCGTAGAATTCTTACTCATACATCCTTTTTTCCGATCTATACACAAACTGTTTCAAAAGAGTCGATTAATTAATACTTGCTGTTGGTCTACTCGGTTATAGTTAACTGTAGAAATCATGTCAGTGCAGTGAAATGACAATACATTGGGGAGAAAGACGTTGCGTGTCTTTTAGAGAGGATAAAGTTCGTCCTGTACTCCCTCATGTCTTTGTTTCGCGAGTACGCATCCAGATCTATATTTCTTTAAGCAGGAACGAACGGACAAATTATGCATTCGTGACGTGTCGACGTGGCGAATACGTCACATGTATAGGAGTTAACAACAGTTGAGAATGGTGCCTTGCCCGAGCTCGTTTGTTGCACATAGCGAGGAGGGTTCCAGACACTTGACGAGGACAGAAAGATAGACGACACAGCGCTGGACCTAGACACTACACGTTCATTGAAAGTTTTTATTTTTCATATTTATACCAGTTATGAACGAATGCATTGCTCACTGATTGCCAGATTGTTTACCTCTCCGGCATGAATCGCTCAGCTGCTAGACCAGCGGTGTGTCGTCCTTCTTTCCGTCCTCGTCCTGTCCTTTCTGTCCTCGGCTGGAACACTCCCCGCTCCCAACAGTTGTTTTTTTTTTCTCTTCCTCTAATAAAGTTTCGTAAACATTTGCTTATACCTCTGTTCAAACAGCCGCTATTGTTTTCTTTCCTGACCCTTGCCGCGGCACTGACCTGTACCGCGGGCCCCGTTATACGCCAGTGATTCCAGGGCACCTGGCGGATGTGGCTCCCGACAGTCAACAAGATGTAGGTGCACAGCAGGATGACGTACATGTTGGTCAGCAGGAATGCCTTGTAGGTGCTGAAGCAGACGCAGTTGTTGAACCACGGGCAGTGGTGGTCCATCTTGAGCACGCACCGCCGGCACACCGAGCAGTGGTGCGCCCGGTCGGGCTTGATGCGTTCGCACACCTCGCAGTAGCTCACGGCGCCGTCCAGGCCACGAGTGAGGACCCCGCGCTGGCGACCCAGGATCTCGAGGAAACCCTTGCGTGCCTCTTCGGTGCGCGCCTCCTGCAGAAGCCTGAGGTCCAGCTCACTCAGGCTGAAGTAGGCCGGCACATTCGGCACCGGGGTGGCAACGGTCGTCAGCTCGGACCAGAGCAGCAGCGCCATCAGCACGTGGAAGCCCACGATGAAGGCTACCCGCACCGCGTCGTCCTTAACAACGGAGCCGCAGAACACGATTACGTAGGCGTAGTAGCTCCAAGCCTTCAGCAGCCAGCCACCCACCACGGGAAGCCAGTCGACGCACTCAGCTGTGAAGCACATACGTGTGGGCGCTTTCGAGGCACTGCGCGCGTAGTTCCTTCTTCTGAGACATAGAATTAGATCTTGAGATATATACTGTCGCAGGGCGCACGCGACGGTGCATGCAACAGCACGCGTTGCTTTACTTCTTCTTCCTCTACCGGCCTCGAAAAACTGCGTGCAACAACAGCGGAGGTAGATGCTCGTTGTTCTCTTTAAATGCATACACGGTACGGTACACCCACCAACACCGTATGTGATCGGTGGCCCACGGAGAGGAATCCCTCACGCAGAGTTCGCACAAACGAGCCCAGTGTACGAGAAGGGCTAGAGCCGAGGAGTATGTATAGATGTAGATCTTGGATTATAGTAGCACCTACACGCTTTTATTTCGTCTTTAAATTACCATTTGTAATCTTTTTTGTGCCCCATTGCAAACTTATAACGTTTTATGACCACCCGATTCAAGGCCACTTTCTCTCTGTGGTCGTGATTCACAGTTCACCAAACCACGCATACAGTGTATTTTCGTGTACTTGTCACGTGGTTGAATAAACTCAAACTCAAACCTTCAAACTCAAACTGTAGGAGGAGGAAAAGAAAAGCGGAAAGACAGGGAGGTTAGCCAGTTCACTGTAGGCGAACAACATATCTACAGTGATTGGTCAAAAACCAGGCAGTTCTTTTTTTCTCTTATTAAGGGCCCCTGATCAGTGTAGGAAACGTCGCTGGATGAAATACATCCGGAATCAGGCGGGTACAGAGAAGTGCGTGTGGCAGGTCTTGTGCATATTTATCCAAAAGGACATGGACCGTGGCATGAACCGCCGTAAGAAGATTGTTGTCATATGACAAGGACATTCATATGCCTATAATATAGAACAGATATGAACTATATATGTACAGCATATATAGAAGATATATCGAACCGTTCGCAGGCGAATGGTGGGATTTCTCCGCTCACTCTATATTTACACATTTTAACTTTTCAGCTTCCCCCTCTGGAATCTATTCAGCACCTTACCCTCTTTGTGAAGAGCAGCGTGTAAGCAGTCGTATATGCACCCCCTCCTTAAAGTTTTAATGTTTCCTTTACTGCTGCATGTTTTCCATGTATTCAGCGCTTTTTCTCTCAACATGCAGAAGAAAGAAAATGAAAAGTAGCCTCTCTTTCTTGTCCAGACAACACTTTATTTCGAAGTTCCGTGTTAAGGAGCAATATGCGCATTCGAACGAGTATATCCGAGGAAAAAGAAAAAGAAAAAGAAAAGGAAGAAAATCGATGGAAAAGTTTCTTCATTCTTTTTTGGAGGGGAGGGGGCATTTACTTCCTGTTTATGCAAAGCTGACAGATGCACTATTGTGAGTGATTTATGTCTTTGTCAGGTTGTAATTTGCATATCTCTATATTACTTATTTATTCTCATAATTGTCATTACCTTTCATAATAGCCAGCTGACCCCAGCTTATCCCCGTAGTGGGTTCATACCATTAAGAAAAAGAATCATAATCATTATTACTGTAAACGCGGCGCGAGCCCCATCAACGTCTCGCCCGTACTCGAGACGGTTGAGCCGCCATGGCGCTGTCCGACGGCAGCGGAGAAACCGACGTCCTCCTCCCTCCACCCTTCCCACGCAAACCGCGCACTGGCTCTGGGCGGAACCCCTGCGTCGCGGTCACGGGCCGCTGCGTCGCCGCCCTGGTACGGCTCGTGAGGGCCTTGCTGTGCCCTATAGCTGGCTGCCGCAAGCGGTTCCGGGGCGCCTTCGCCGTGATGCGGCTCATGCCCATCGTGATCGAGTTCATCGTGCTCGCCTGGGAGTACCACACGTACGTGCTGGTCATGTGCTGTCAGCTGCTGGCCGACAGCGGGCCGGCCTACAGGATCTCCCGCCTGGTCGGCTTCCACGTGACGCTGCTGGGCGCGCTGTGGCCCTTCGAGCGGCTGCTTCGCACGCCGCTCAAGCCGGTGCCCGTCTGCTTCTACGTGATGCAGCGCATGGACACCGCCGACCGGCGTCGGCGCTACTGCTACCAGTGTCACGTGATCAAGCCCGACCGGTGCCACCACTGCCAGGTTCATAGAGTTTCATTAGAGGAAAATCTCGCCATGCGTGTCTATGGGAGCTGCAACGCATGACGCTTCAGCCAGCATATAGTAGATGGATTTCGCCTAAGCTTCGTGGTTGCGGCTCCGTGTGGCCTGCAGCCGCTTTGTCGCAAGAGAAAGTTCAGCGAAAATTGAGCAATCTCACTTCACCACTCTATTAGGTTCACCAATTCAAATCAGCTCACCGAGGTTCACAACGAGCCATCTTTTCAATCCGAGACAGAAGCCAAAACAAAACAATACACTGAGCCACAAGCGAGTTTGAAGCCGTAAGCACGAAGACCAGGGGCGCTACTCCGGACACTGTCTGATTCTGCCATGTTGTCAAATTTCGTAATGGCGGCATTTTAAGCCAATAATAGAGGCCGTAGCAGCCCTCCGGGAGCCAATCAAAACTGACCAATGGCGGAATTTAACAACATGGCGGAATTGGGCAATGCCCAGAATGTCGCCAGGCAAATCCATGTACTAACCATCATTCCTATGGTGGCTGAACGATCACAGCGCCACAGTTTTCTCTATCGTAGGAAACTCTGGCCAAGCGTAACGAGGGTTCATTGGTCAGCTTCCAGCTCATATTAAGATCACGAGCTACATGACGCCAGCTGGAAACAAAAGATTGTTTCACACTCGTCGTCATGACTGCGATCGGGGCTGGCAAACACTCCCAAAATATATCACACACAGATAATAACCAGTAAAGTGGATGAGAAAGCGACCGCCGCTGCAGCTCAATTGGTAGCGCGTCGGACGCGTTATGAGAAGGTTGTAGGTTCGGTCCCTATACCTGCGGCAAGTTGGTTTTTAATCCAAGTTAACTCCTTTTCATTTATGTTATAATTACCATACGGCAGTTAAGACATACTAGTAATGTCCCCGACAGATAGCTTGCAAGTGACGTCATGGACGCGGCTTCTGAACGTACTGGTACGGCACGATGGTGGCTTCGATTACAAACAAGTTGTGGTTAACCTGCTTCAATGTGACAAAGTCGTGGCAGGAACGCCTCTGTAAGTGAATAGCGAAAGAACATACGTGTGATGTTTTGATAACATAAATGTGACATCGCAAACTTCGCATTTCCTTCATACCTCGGTGCTCCAATACGATGGTTTCAGATGCGTCAATGCAAGCACCTTCCTTAGCTTAATTCTCTGTTGGCTTACAGGTTGTGTAACAAAATGAGACGAGCCCTTGAACAATATCCCCCCCCCCCCCCCATCTTCCGTTCACTACCAGGTGTGCAACACGTGCGTGCTCAAGATGGACCACCACTGTCCCTGGTTCAACAAGTGCGTATCCTTCTCCAACTACAAGTACTTCATCCTCTTCCTCTTCTACTCGTTCGTGCACTGCGTCTACGTGTCGGCCACCACGTACCCCCCACTTCGGCGTCACGACGCGGCTCGTGCTGGGCATCTGGCCCGAGGTCAACCTCACCTTCCTCTTCCTGCTGTCGCTCTTCTTCGGCTTGGCCTTCGTCGGACTGCTGCTCTACCACCTGTTCCTGCTGTGCATCAACTGCACCACGCTGGAGATGATCACGCGGCAGGGCATTCGCCGCTACGACGTGGGCCTGTGCAGGAACATCGCGCAGGTGATGGGCCCGCGCAAGCTGCTCTGGCTCGTGCCCGTTTTCACCGGACTCGGAGACGGCGCTGTGTTTCCACTGCGCGCGGACGCCGCCAAAGCTGCGTGGGCTGTGTGAGCACGCAGCGGCCGGGCGCACTCGTTCTCGGCTTGTGCCTGCAGCTGTGTTATTCGTGACGATTTGGGAACGTGGTGACGCGACCTGGTCCGGACACGTAGTCCGTGAGGTTAACTGCGATGCGCGTACAGCGTGGAGTTATATTTGCAGACTGCCCCTTCGCCGGCATAAAGCGAGGAGTAAACGTGGTTTCTTTCTTTCTTTCTTTCTTTCTTTCTTTCTTTCTTTCTTTCTTTCTTTCTTTCTTTCTTTCTTTCTTTCTTTCTTTCTTTCTTTCTTTCTTTCTTTCTTTCTTTCTTTCTTCCTTTCTTTCTTTCTTTCTTTTTCTTTCTTCTGCGCTGCCTTGTTGAAGCGCTGAAGAACTGAGACAAAAAGGGTGCGTCCGCCTAAAACAGGTTCATTGGCGACTAGACTGGCGAATGCGCGAAGACCGTAGATAGAATACAAGTTTGCAATAATATGTAAAAGCATAACTGAATAGATGAGACTTGGGGCGCAACGGCAACGTTAACAAGGAGACATGATATTTGCAACGCAGGGGCTTATCCAGAAATTTTTTCGGGGGTCGGGCGAGTGGGTTCAACAAGGCTGTATATGTATAAGTTCGTGCGTACGTTTGTATGTGTGCGTGTATTTATACACACATGCAAAATTTAAAAAAAAATCGGGGGGGGGGGAGGTTTGACACCCCGAATTTTTAAAAATTTTTCAATTCCCGGCAGTGGAGGAAGGAAACAGCTAGGAGGTAGCATTGCGCAATGCGATAGAAAGATAGAAAAAAAGGTCACCGACGTTTACGATACTGCCAAATGCGAATTCTGAGCGCAGCTGTTGAGGTGTTTTGATTTTGCGAAAAGTTGAGGCGCGACTGCCTCGATAACCGGGAGACCGCATAAGGCAGTGCGTGGGCGCGTTCCACAACAGCCGCCGCAGACAAACCTCCGTTCATGCAGCGCTTTATTTCCATATGTGGTATCGGTGGACACCCTCGCCGCTTACCTTAAGTGATGATGTCATCGGCGATCGCACGACGGCGCGCAATACTGTGGAGCCGCGGGTGGCCGCAGTGGAACCTGTCGTCTCGCCAATGTCGTTCCCTCCCCCCTCGCGCTCTCCTCGCTATCAGCGGCCTTCATCCTCCGCTGCACTCCGCATTCGCTCTCTTTCGTCCTCGTTCGCTCTGCCGGTTGCGAAGACGCCAACGCCGCTCAACGCAGGAACGGGTGCCTCAGAGTTGCACTCTAAAATAGTAAGACAGGTACGAAAAGCTTCGCTTGCCCCCCGTTTTCCCTACAGGGCAAGCACTCCTAGAATTTTTTTTCTACCCCTTGAACACACCCGAAAGCGAACAACAAGAGTGAACGTGAATAAACTAGGGGTATGCGAATATTCGAAAATTTCGAATAACGAATCGAATAGCTTTCTATTCGATTCGCTACTCGAATCGAATAGTACATATTCGAAATGCCGAATATTTCTCGAATAGGTTTTCGAATAATAAACACCGACGGAAGAACCCCAAAACCACGAAACTTTGGACGAAGTAAAGGTCATTTTTCTTCTTTTAATTACTAAATTACCAATGTGCACACAGCCCAAGCTTTACGAGACTGCCGTAATTTATTAACGGATGAAGGTGTTTTTTTTTTTCCTGAAAACTTCACCCTTACTCGGATTTTACCATGCTGCAGCCGCATCGCATTAACGAGTTTCTGTCTTCATCTTGTAATAACCGAACATGGTTACCACGAGGGCATTCAGCTTCATGAATAACAACAGAAGCAAGTGTTGTGTTTTCGTAAATTGCCTTGCAGATAGAGTTTTCAACACTGATGTTTACATGCTTTCGGTGCCGAGGTCCATGTTGTGACAACAGGTTTATACGCTTCATTGGTAGCTTTAGCTGTATTCGTGGTGTTCGGTTTATAATTGCTTAGTTTTTTAGATGTGAAGCATCTTTTAATCCGGTGGTGGTGGTGGTGTGCCGCGTGACCACCCTTACTGCGCATGCGCAAACCCTTAAAAAAAATAAAATAAAAACCTCCTATCCCCCCTCTCTCTCCTCTAGGCATCCCTCCCCGCGGCAACCACACCCTCACTGCGCATGCGCCTCCACTCCTCCTACGCTCCCCCCCCCCTCTCTCCTCTAGGCATCCCTGCCCGCGGCGTCCACACTTCCACTGCGCACAAGCGTCCCCCCCCCCTCTCTCTCCTCTCCTACGCTCCCCCCTCCCCTTTCTCGCCTCGCGACGCCGACGCAGGCAGCGTCTGCTAGCGAGTTTCTTGGTTGAAAAAACTGACTGCTCGCGCTGCACAACCGTTCACTGGCCACCCCGTATATGGCACTGGATCTTGACCTCCAAGGTGGTGCCGGTGGGAGATTTCTCCTGTGCGTTGTTGAACAATAAAAATTCGCAGGGTACGTTCACAAAAGCGGACTGCGGGTCTCTGTGTCCAGTCGGAGTCTTCTGTCTCTCATTGCCCATTAGCAGCGATTGGCATGTTCCAGTAGGAAACACCGGTCCATCACTGCGTGCTTTGCGCCTCCCCAGTTTTCTCCTGCGCAACCCTGCGAAGAGCGCCAGCGTCAACGCCGCCGCCAGCGTAAGCGTTAGCGCCCGCTGCTTCACATCTACACATGGTTCCCTTTAGCGGGAGATGGTGTAATTTTTTTTGTCTCAATTTTATTGACTACCGTAGTCACTGTCATATACGAGCTTACCTCAGTTATTATAATCGAGATATTTTGAGTCGGTCAGAAGTAACCGTAATGTTTTTGGGTGAAACCTGGTGAATATATATATATATATATATATATATATATATATATATATATATATATATATATATATATATATATATATATATTTCAAATGAAATGCTGTGGAATTCTAGGACTGCTTTCAAAATGGTTGTCTTACTATTCGAAAACTATCCGAATAGTATTTTATCCGTATTCGTATTCGATTCGGTTCCAAAATTCACTATTCGCACACCCCTAGAATAAACGCATACAAACCACCCGCCAAAAGCCCGTGTTGCCTATCAGATTGGACTGCGGGCATACGCTCTCAGCGAACTCGCGCAAGCGTTTAATCAGCGAAGAGTAATGGGAAATAAAAAGAGGCCTTGTCCCGCACCACGATCGGAAATGCGCAACATCCCCAATAATCACATCCGGGGTTTAACGTTCGAAAACCACATGAGGCACGCCGTAGTGTAGGGCTGCGGAAACTTTGACCATCTGGTGTTCTCTAAAATGCACTGACATCGCACAGTACACGGGCCTCTAGCATTTCGCTTCCACCGAAATGCGACCGCCGCGGCGGGGATTGAACCCGCGACCTTCGGGTCAGGCGGATAGTTGTGCCCTGAAGGTAAATTGTCGAGTTTTTCTATTCTAAAGCGAAGTCAGTGTACATGGCTAAATCATTCAAGGACTTTTACAAAATGATTTTATCGGCAGCCAAGTAACCTCGAAATTCTGCTAATAAAAATGCATAGCAACGGCCCTATACATAGAAAGCACGATACAGAATTAAAAAAAAGAAAACAGAAATATAAAAATCAGGATGTAGAAACAAATAAACAGGAGGTAAAGGATTACAATGTCCTTAAACTCGGCCTCGTTATGACGTACCACAGCAGATATTCGAGCGCGTATGCATCACGGCTGTTCTGACGACAGAGCGCAGCGAGGCCCATTTTAACGCGATAGCGTTAAAGAGCTCGTTTCGCAGAAATTCCGGCGTCGGCGTCGGCGTCGTTGGCTGTGAGCGAAAAATCATCATCTTGTCCGTGACCGAAATATCATCATCTTGTCCGTGACAAAAAAATCGAGAAAGATGCAAATAAAATAAATAATAAAAATTTTCGGGTCCGAGTGAGGATCGAACCCGGGTCGTCTGCGTGGCAAGCAGGTGTTCTACCACACAGCCATGCCTCTGCTTGGATATACTGTGAAAATAACTTCCTCTGCTTGGAAATGCAGTGAAAATAACTTGCATGCTTCGCAAACGCAAGCGTCCTTTATATAGGCGTCGCCATATAACATGTAATATCCCAGGAATATTGCGTGGTACAAGCGTACATTGCCATCGGGCGTCAGAATATGTGACTATCATAACGATTCCATAGTTTAAAGCCAGCCACCCATTACTAACGGCACACACATTACTGCGCGTATTCCCTTAACACCACGTAGTGGGTGCATAGCCAGTTCGAAAACATTTCCCACATTTGCCGCGCATAATTTCTCCTGGTTTAAACCATACTACCCATTACATAGTATGCACTAAGTGATTGAAGTACGCAGTAGGGACGGGATATCGCTATCGCGTTCAACTGGGTCCCCCCAATTTTTTTATTTTTTTTTATTACTTTTATTTAACTGAAATGTTAAAATAACTCGCTGGACACTCAATTGGAGGAATGAAACAGAAAGGGAACGCCGAGGTCAAATCTACAGTGGGCGAAAGGTAAGGAGTACGAAGGTCAGATTCCAAAAGCTTGCACGCAAGCGCACAATACACGCATAAAGAGGCGCGCACAATACACGCAATATGCATGGACTGCAGAAGCGACAGGATTGTGCCTATATACCGGATTATACGTGGGTATACAATCACTCCTTACACATTTAGCACTAAGAATAATTGTTGGGGTTTTAGGTCCCAAAACCTCGATATGATTATGAGGGACGCCGTAGGAGGGCTCCGGGAATTTCGACCACCTGGTGTCCTTAAAAGTGCGCCTAAATCTCAGAACACAGGGCCCTCAAGCATTTCGCCTTCGTCGAAACGCGGCCGCCGCTGCCAAGACTCGATCCCGCGACCTTCGGGTCAGCAGTCGAGCACCACGCATAACAGCTAGACGCACACATTTAGTAAAACAAATTGGTATACAGCGCCCTCGTAAATGTGGACGAGGAAAGTCATACTGTAATATGCAAATGTGCCGCAAGCAGTCGCGCGCACACTGCCTCGATGTACCCACATTCTAAAGTAGGTTACTGTATTTTTAATTCTCCTACCTCCATCCTTCTCTACACCTCAACTACACACACACACACACACACACACACACACACACACACACACACACACACACACACACACACACACACACACACACACACACACACACATATATATATACGCTTAAAAAACTGTTTATTTGTGACGTTTCGATCGGAGACCGATCTTCAAAATCGGTCTCCGATCGAAACGTCACAAATAAACAGTTTTTTAGAAGCGTATATATTTTTCCTATTTATTCTACGGCAACCGAAGCCAGACTCTTCATAATCTACGTATATATATATATATATATATATATATATATATATATATATATATATATATATATATATATATATATATATATATATATATATATATATATATATATATATATATATATATATATATATATATATATCGGAACTGCTTTCAGCTTCAATGCGTGCCCCATGCAGCCTGTCCACGTCCTGTATAGAGTGCGCATCACTGCAATGCTGCTGGCGGAAATGAAGAAGCTGCCTTCATAGCCTGACTACGACTTCACAATTGAAGCATACTCGAAGATACCGCTTTGTTCCCACCAGCCAGATCACTTGAAATTTGCGCATCTGTCTGCCTTTCATTCTTTGATTCATTCTTTCTTTTTTTCTATGAACGCGACAGAAGCGCACAAGAAGCAGGGACTAGCGCTATGTGTGTGCGGGTCCAAGAACCGGGGACTAAAAAGTGGCACACTTGTAGCGCTAGCGCGATGAGCGTGCCTCTTTTTAGTTCCCGATTCTTGTACGCTTCTATACCGTTCTTAAAAATTGGACTGACAATGTGCACAGATTGCCACTTTGGTAAACTTCGTTTTTCGTGGCATATGAACACCGAATGACATGTCTGGTTCACTTCCAAGCCCTTCCGGTCGAGCAATTACTTCCGGTTTTGTGAATATTAAGCAACAGTATCCTAAAAAATAAAACGGTCACAAAATCGATCATTCTTATTTAAGTTAAGAGTTATATTGGATTTAACATAAGGGCCGGTTAAACTTCAGGATAATTAATGAAGATTAATTGGACGAGTTCATTGAAAGAGCGGACGCTTTTCTTGTGAGCAATTGCGATCGCTGCGGCACCTGGCGGAGCAGATCTCAACCACGCACTTCCTTCTGCGAGGCCTCTGAGATAAGGTTCGACGAACCATACGTACGTGCGGGTGCCACTACTAGACACCTAAGGCAAGGATTAGCGTCATCTCCATTTTTTTTTTTTTGCCCCGTTGTTTTCATATGAAAACAACAGGGGTTGAATGGAATTATTGGTCGTTCTCGCCGTTCCATTCCTAATCCTAATTCAAGGTATAAACAGCGCGACTTCTTGAAATGGGGACCAAAACGAAGATGACGCCAAGAGCAAGCGCCGACTTTTAACATCATTGCGTGCGAGGAATATACTATATAAGTGTTGCGGAAAGAAATAAATTAAAATTAGCGCAGAAAAAAAAAAAACATTGGTGAAACGCCATTTGCTATGTTGCACGTACTAATAAAAAAAAAGAGAAAAGAAAAAGATAGAGAGAGAGAGAGAAAGAAAGAAAGGTAAGAACAGTTCTTTCTGCGATAAACTGACGTATAATTTACCAATATCACGTTGCGTACTTTCATGCGCCACCTGGGCAGCTTTTTTTTTTTTTTTTTTTTAATTCGAGAGTTTGCCCAACGGCATACATAGTTAAATATACAGATAGAGGCCGGTTTCCGCTATGTACACACCTGGGCAGCTTCGACGCGCCAACCCCGATATCTGCCGACCGCGCACAGATCTTGATCTGTTCGCGTTCTCTTCTGCAGTGGGCTTTGCCCACTGCAGACGAGAACGAACTGTTAAGGAGAGCGCGCGATTGGTGTGCAGCATTGAACATGTGCTCGGTATGGACGTGTGGTTTCCTCTTCGAGATATTAAAATCTCTTCTCTACTCCACTGGCGAACACACCTTCATTCCAGACATGTATTAGAAATTATTTTTTACATTCATTAAAACTATTTATTCAGTAGTTTTTCCTTAGACAAAAATTTCGATATTCTATTTCTAGAAATGTGACTTTTCCTTCTGTCCTCCCTTTGTCTGAAAGGTTACATTTACATTAACCGGTGGCTTCTTGGCTAATCCCCCGTAGCTGGTAGGAGCCAGTACTAAGGCGCAAGTAAGCAAACAAGCAAGGAGGTGGAAGGGCCGATTTCACCGTACCCTCCACCATCCGCTTAGGTGACGGCTGCTCGATTTCGCAGGCGTAACATCATGGAAGCTTTCGCAGACACAGCACTGACAAATTCCACCGAATATCGACACCAATTATCTCCAAAGCGGAAATCATTTTGTCAAACCCGTAAACTGGAAGTGTCAATAACGAGGCTGCGTTGTACGGTGTCGAAACTAGATATACCGACACAGGTCTGGTCAGGCACCTTCTCCATTGTGCGCATTCTGTGATGAGATGGAAACTATCGATCATTTCCTTCTGACCTGCAGGCGGTTTACTATTGCACGAAAAACCCTCCCAGAAACAGCTTTACGTGCTATTGGAATGGATTTATCTGTGTCTGTCATTTTGTCTTTTGAAGCCTCCATTTCTGGGTTCTCCAATGCGAAGGTATGCGTGGCTGTGCGGAATTATCTCAATGAAACCAATCGGCTAATATTGATATCCATTTGTGTCGACGCATGTATAATTTTTAATAGGGTTTTGATTTATTTTATTGTCTATCACGAATAAAAAAAAGAGCACTGTATTTTTTTTTGTTCATTTATACAATTGACCGAGCACCAAAATTTCATTCAAAATTTACAATTATACTATGTAACCTTCCTTATTCTAAAGTTCCATAACATTTCATGAGACCACTCAATTCTTGGCCAATCCCCCTACAGTGGGTATGAGCCAAAGTTGAAGGCGAACAAGAAGAAGAAGTCAACGACGTTGGTCAGCTCTGGCGTGCTGGAAATATTGTCTGCCGATTCCCGTCTGTGTCAATCGCGTAACATGCAAGTCATTTTACATGTTACCGGTGAGTGCCTCCTATACTATATGACTGGTTCGTTGGCAATATCGCATACGCAATGACAGCAACGCTGGCCACAACCGTTTCGGGAGGACGCGGGCTCCGGTGCGATTGTGAACTCCTGCTCTGCTCTTAAGACATGGTACTTTTAATTCAACGAATATTTGCTCGTGTAGTTCGCAAAAGTGCTACTGCATGTTGAAACTTTGTATTAAACGCTATAGGTATACACTGCAGGTGCTTAGGCTTCGTGGAAATTCGGGTTAAGGAAAATCCGCGACCCCTAAACTTGCACTGGATGACCGTACCGTACGTCAGGCCCACTACTTTCATAAGATATTTGCATCGCGCATTTCTCAGTCTTCGACGCAGAATTGACGACGCATACGCTGCTGACAGGGGCGTAGGCAGAAGTTTCTTTCGGGGGGGGGGGGGGGGGGGGCATCATTTTGATCTGAAGTGGCGGCCAGGCACGCAGATGTGGTCGAGTGTCATTTTGCGCTCTATATTCTATGGCGAAAAAAAAAATTCGGAGGGGGGGTGGGGGGGTCACGGGCCCGGAGTGTTACCCCCTGGCTACGCCACTGGCTGCTGAACGCTCCAAATCGACTCGCCGACGATGTGCGTGGAAGCTGTATAATGTGGTTTTTATTTATTTATTTATTAAGAGTGCTGCCATTGTAGAGCACTTCATTCAGCAAACTATTCGAACTGCCGCATGAATTAAGTCCAGACAATGTGAAGCGCACTTTCCGTGGTATGCTCGTTTATGCGATACTTTACTCACCGTGAACTCCACTTTCGAAGAGTCAACTTTGCTCGCGAGCGCGTCCCGCGCGCAACTATGAAACCTCATGAAAGTGGAATTACAATTACTCCAGCAAAAAGCATTGTCAGCACTCCCTTTGTTCTGTTAGGGACATCGTACGTTCCTGCAGAGATTTTGATTCGGGTGTAGCGCAAAAAATAAATAAATAAATAATAATAATAAAACGGTTCGCGTACAGAGAGTGTCAACCAGCTAATTTTTGGTCAGTATTTAAAAATAAGCCGAAGTTCCCTGCAGCAAGGGGGGGGGGGGGGGAGGAAGGGCTCGACAAAACTTTCGTCGAAGCAAGTCACCCTATTTCTTGGGTTTTGTTTATTTTCCGCAATTATTCAAGATCATTTCACCAACTTTGCAAGGGCGTGCAATTGGCTGAAGAGCGTTATAAAAATTCTCATATTTATTAACGCGGAAACAAGTGTATCCTGTAAGAACTTTTCTAGCTTTTGTGTGCATATGACGTGCTATTACTGCCCCCCCCCCCATGTTTGACGTATTAGAGCGGAATGCTAGCAATTTCATACGCGTATATGCATCATGCTCACAAAGCTGAACAAAGAACGTGACAAAGGATACGTGTATGGCCTTTGCAAAGCTTTGTGCGCAATACCCCGATGATTTATCGTCGTGACGAACTCACCCGGACGTTATTCTTTGCCGGAAAACAATCTTGCGCTTCTGAGTTGCACATGCGGGTGTTTTCGCACGTATTTTTGTCGCACACACTTCTTATTGCGTTGGAACACCGCGCGCGTAACCAGGCCACCAGGCGTTACTCTCTCAGGGTCACCGGGCTCGGAGGTGAGGCATCTGCGTTACTAAAGAGCAGGATTAGGAAGTTCGGAAACAATCCATCATATTTAAATTTCTGTGCACTGCTTTCTGACACTTTGCACGTCCGTTAACTCGCAGCGATGTTCTTTTTTTTTTTTCATAACAACAAAGATTTAATCTCTAAGGCCATGCTTCTGCGCATTGCGAATGTCAACAGTAAAAGCGCAAAAGCCACGTGACACCACTTGTTACTTTTTTTTTCGTTATTCTTTACGCAAATAACAAACTTTTTGTTTCTTACACTGTTTCTTAGGGCGCCACGCATCCCGAATTTTTATGACGTCATTCTGTGACGTACCGACGCGATCGCGAACAGCGACTGGGCGACTGCTACAGCAAGAAGCAGAAGAAGGTTGCGAGTGTGAGCGAGGGCAGGGGGTAGAGGGTAGAGGGTTGCTATGCTTCATTGGAATTAAACAGTTTACAAGCTTTGGAGCTTGAGTATGCTTGCAATGTAAACCACCGCCATGTCTAACGATAGGAGTGAGGGCATCGACGCTGCCAGGTCATCGAGCATCTTTAGTCTCCTGGAAAATGCTGAAGCTGGTGCGTTCAACGCTCGACTTGGTTGTCTCGTTAGCTGACACGCCTTCAAAATGTTCATTGTTTGTCGCTCGCATTGTTTGACGTGTTATCGGCTCACTTTTACCTTCAGGCCGTGCGGCCGTGGAGCAGAATTTGCGGACGCCGCAGAGAAACTCAAATCAATTGAGCGAAGAAATCCTGAGTGGTATAGTTTATTGTTCTTGAATGGCATAGTGCAAATATTTTACTGTATGTTCGCTACCGTTCATTCTTACTGTTTATATTTTTTTTCTTTTCCGCAGCGCAAAACGAACTCGGCGCTTTGAAAGTACGACAAAATCGTGCTTTAGGTGATGCTACGCTCTTCGAATTCTATTCATACTGTGCCCTGTTATTCTTGTTCTGATTGAGGTGCGTCTTTTTAAAATCCCAGATGAACTTCGCACATGTAAAGCTGCGACTAACAGCCTCCAGGCTCACTGTGAACAGTAAGTTTGCTGTACGTTATGAGAACGTGACCACAACTTCACGCACCAATGACCGATTCTCACGTCGCAGGTTTGTGAAAGCGAATGAAGGAATTTCTACGAGGATTACAGACCTTTCAACGAAAATTTTTGAAGACAGACGCTCGAGGCTTGAGAAGATGTGAGGTTTCTCTTGCTTCGATTTCACCCTCGATTCGTACGGTAACGTGTAGTTTTTTTTGCTCTCCCATTTCAGAACTAGTGCTGAGCAGTATTTCAGTGGACTTCATGCAGCTCTGGAAAAAATTGTATGGGTGAGAAAATGTAACCTTATCTAACATAACCGGAGCAGCGGTTATACTAATTATGCTTTTCTTGCTTGTTGTGAAAACACTGAATTCATTTGCGACACTACCTCTTTTTTGTGCGTGTTCGCAGACCCCAGAAGCGCTTCAAAGGTTGGCAGAAGCACTACAGATGCAAGTTCCGGAGTTAGAGCAGCATTGTAAGTGAGCTGACATTGGATTGGTAATTGTACTGACCATTTTTATACAGTTGTTGTGCATGGGCAACATTCAAGATGAGGGGCAAAAATAAACAAAGAGAAACATGCAACTTCACAGCGATTTAATTTGGAGCTTCATATTCTTCAAATAGGGGATGATAATTGAAGAGTTGTCCCACTCTGTGAAGGTAGATGACCACTGGAGCTGGTTAGCACAGACACAGGGGACACAAAATTTCGAACCACAGCCAATTACATACTCCCACAACTGAATCCGAAATGTCTGTAAAGTCCCTCTTTTACTCAATATATACTCCTTTAAAGTTATTTATTTGAGCAGCATGCATCTTTCTGCCGCGACTTGCGTTGTCTTGCCTGGCTCGCCGCATCTTCTTGGCGTCCGTGTACAATATTGAGGAGCCATTTGAGTAGCGTACGTTTTTTTACTGCATTCACTGTTTCGCGACATGCGTCGTCTTGTCTGACTTGCTGTGTATGCTTAGAATATCGTGCGTGATCTTAATCGGCGTTTGCTTCCCATGTGTTTATTTCTTCATATTTAGTAGATTTCAGATTTAGCTGCAGGGTGTATGATCGGCTATGGTTCGAAATTCTGTGTCACCTCTATGTCATGTGCAAAGCAGCTTTGTTGGTCGCCCACCTTCAGAGTGGAATGGCCTCCTCAATGTGTATTACTATTAAAGGTTGGGAAGCCGCACAAGTAATGTGGCTGTAAATGTTCCGTAGTGCTCACTTTGCAGTAGATTTTATTTTATTTGCTGTGATTTTCTAGGGAATAGCTTTTTCAAGTTGTGAATTTCAGCGTCAGGTCACATCAAACAGTCTGTTGTATATTCACATTTGCATTTCCCAGATTCGACGTTTTGTTTTGGTCGTGAGCAGAAGCAGTGCATTTCAGCTGGTGATCATTGAAATGCAGTACACTGGCCATTTTCTGGTAAATAAGTTTAGATCTGTGATGTCTTTGGCGTCATAATTGCACCATATTTCGCATGCTACAATTGAGGTTTAATATTGAACTGCACGGCATGTACTGTCATGCTCAGTATGCGTTTGCAACATGGGAGCCTGTGCCTGAACTACACACTCTGTCAGTAGTACCTTGAAGCATTGTGGAAGCTGGCGGGCTTATTAGCCAAGAGGAAAGGTGAAAGCCCCTTAAGATGTGTTCATCCACGTTGTGTCGTCTGCTCGTGAACTCTTTGGCGTTGACTCTCCTGCAGTGTCAGTACTTGCTCCCTGCAATTAATATAGCACGCAAGAACCTTTTCGAGAATGCCATCTCGCCGTTTCTTTGGTGTTCAGAAACCTACTTCTACAGGGCTCGATTGCTAGCGTTTGTGAGGAAGGCGGTACTTTTTATAACAGCATTGAGTTCTTTTTTGACAGCGCCAAACGCATTTAGTGCTACTAACCTCGCTTCTTTACAACAATACTGGATGTTTGACCTATAGTGCTCCAGAGATTCAGTCGATGCACTTTCATTAGCCATCACATACTGTTCTTGAGCGGACCAGCAAATTGTTGGCGCGGAAAACAACATAGGCATTCAGGGCGTTTCACATCGTCATTGCATCACCAGCACTAATGTTGTGGCCCCATTTGCTCAGTTGACATGAAACCATTTTTACGGCTTGGCACCACCTTGGTAGTCCTAGCAGCATCAAAACAAATGAATGGTCTAAATAATAGCGAGAAAAGATACCTGATGAATTGCCCTCAGCGTTAGATGAGACGAAACAATGACAGATTATACTAATTTTTTTCTGTCGGGGCAGGCAGCCAGTAAAAAGCACGAACTTGGATGGAAGCGAATGGTCTGGGCTGTATGAAGGCTGCTATGTTGCTACACGTCATCACGGTTAGGGTGACCAATACAGTTACCAGCAGGTAATTGCTACAATAATTTGGGAATTGTGAAGTGCATACGCGGAGGGCCTAACGTACCACTTATCGCTGTAATGTGTCATGTAAGAAGCACAGCTGAAAACCCTTGTATGTCGTTGATAATGAAACAGTTATGCCTGGAACTTATATTATATGCTGCGCAAGGATATTGCCTGTGCACTCCTCGTAGCTTCGGCAGTGATGTAAGGTAGTTGTCAGATGGAGTATAGGTCCAAGATCGCGCATGGTGGTCAGTTGCCCTTATTTCTGCAATAATGCCGTCCTAAATGCTGTTCTCTTATTTTGAGAACAGCATTTAATTGTGGATATAGGAAGTCATGTGCAATCTTCGAAGCATGTTTGGCCGGGATCTCCAGTGTACCAAGTCGTAGTGAGTACAATAGTTCCTATGTAACATGTGATGCTCGGTTTTATGGCCATGAGTGTACGCAATGGGAGAAAAGTACCCGATAGGTCAGGGGTCTCAAACACGCGGCCCGCGAGGCTCTTGGTTGCGGCCCGCACATATGAGTGTCTTCGCCCCACTTATTTTTTTCTTATCAAGTATGTTCGTGAGCTACATAATTGATTGGTTTAAGGCATTGTGTCAGTGAGGCATCCCCCCTTGTTCCCCGTTGTTTTGAAACATAACCATGAAACGAAAATTATATTTCACAATCGGCGTCCTGATTTGAGTCATATTGGAGATCGGTATCAACATGTTGGAATCTTTGCACCAAACCTCCTTCAGAAATGACCTGTATATGAGATATGGGAAAGCTTTCTTTCAAATGACAGTGTTTTCTGAAATTGTACACCCCCCCCCCCTATCCTGCTCCTACCTGTATCGTCGGAACAGACCCGGCCCTTGCGGGACTGAATTGCGCGACTGCGGCCCGTTGGCTGAGGCGAGTTTGAGACCCCTGTTATAGGTGATCTCGTTGTGTGAGAAATGGAGAAAAGAAAAACTAAGACAAGCATCTGCAGACTGTGCTGGCCACTTGCCCTCCATAACTTGCTGACGTAGCTGGTGAATGTTTGCAGGTTCCAGACCAATGCTTGACGTTAAAATGTGATGAAAACTGCACCTGATGGAAACTGTGAATTAAGTTCTGTGTATGACAAAATTAAACAGGGTTTTGCATGAGCGACCGCTTATGGTCCATTCAGTTCTCACCTTTGCTTGGTACTTTGTACTTGCACAGTGGTATTCGAAGGGACCGATAGCCTTTGTAATGCATTACAAAAAGCAGCTTGTGGGATATTATTCACTGTTAAAAACGAATAGATTTTTTTGTTGGAAGTTGTAAAACTGTTCTTATGTATTCGGGCATATTTATGCCTTTTGCAGGTTTTTGTCACCCAATGAAAGATGCAGAATCATCCTACAAATTGTTGACTTAGTCCATTGGCATGTAATGGGGACAGTTAATGTACAGATAAGTCACATTGCACTTATTTTTATCCTTTGCAGCTGCAGACTTGGATTCAAGTTTACAGCGCAAGAGGACCAAGCTGGACCACTTGCAGGCGCAGAGCACCAACAACAGCATGGCAGGAGATGTCACATTCCCAGCTGAGGAGCAGCAAGCAATGCTGTGAGTCATGCAGCCCACGATGATCAAATCAGCCTATGGCCGTGAATTTGGGTACATGGCATCCTTTGTAGAAAGAAGAGGGAACGATTTCTAGCTGACTTTGAAAATTAATTGTAAATTCCAGGTCATGTGCTGCGCTATAATGTTTGGCTCGAGTGTTCTCAGGAGCCTTGACTACCGATTGGCAGTGTTTTCTGACTATCCTGAAAAATTGGGGGGACCCTTAAGCTTCGCCTTTAAGAGTTGAACGCGATAGCGATATCCTGTCCCTAGTGCGTACTTCAACCACTTAGTGCATACTATGTAATGGGTAGCATGCTTTAAACCACGAGCAATTATGCGCGTGAAATGTTGTCAAACTTGCTATGCACCCACTATGTGGTCTTAAGGGAATACGGGCAGTAACGTGTGTGCCTTTTGTAATGGATGGCCGGCTTTAAACCACGATGTCGTCATGATTTTCACATATTCTGACGCCCGATGGCAATGTACGCTTGTACCGCGCAATATTACTGCGATATTACATGTTGTATTGGGACGCCTGCATACAGGACGCATGTGTTTGTAAAGCATGCAATTTATTTTCACTGCATTTCCAAGCAGGGGAAGTTATTTTCATTGTATTTCCAAGCAGACGCTTGGCTGTGTGGTAGAACACATGCTGGCCACCCAGACGGCCTGGGTTCGATCCTCACTCGGGCCCGAAAATGTTTATTATTTATTTTATTTGCATCTTTCTAGATTTTTCGGTCACGGACAAGATGATGATTTTTCGCTCATAACCAACGACACCAATGCCGACCCCCGAATTTCTGTGAAACGTGATAGCTCTTTATCACTATCGCGTTCGTGTTGCAATGCCCCTTTAAGCAGCAGTGGTGGATGAATACTTGAGACTGTCCAAAATGCCAATACGCATTCTCATCAGCAGCGCTTTATTGATTCAGGTAAAAAAAACTAAATGTAGAATAGGGACTGCATAACCCCAACAGCACATATCAGTATTGGCCCCATGACGCAGTGCATACTCGACATATAGTTCCGTCACTAGTGCTCAACCACTCGGAATAACAAGGTAATTGCAGCGCATTGTGAGACAGAATGAAATGCTAGCTATGCACTTTGACGTGATCATTAGGGGAAATATCTCTGACATTGTCCTAGGTAGTGCACAAACTCTTATCGCAGCAATGATTTCTTTTGAATAATAGCCACCACTATTAAAGGCTATTCATTTGTGTGCCTAGATTGCCAGAGCCAGTGGCGGGAAGCAGAAACTCATCACGGCCGCCGTGTTTAGGATGCCACTTTTGACAACGATGTGGGTGATACGAGTTGTCGAAAAGTTTTGCAGCTTGCGTGCTTCCATTTAATTAGTTTCATTAATATGTAGTGCATTGGTAGATCCTTTATTTGCATAAAAGCTCCAATAATCTCATGGCAATATGTTTCAATTAATGAGATAAAAATGTCAAATTGACTGGCATTTACTACTTTAACCCGCATAGTTGGGTCCTCTCTTTTATAGCAGCAATCAAATAGCTTGAAAGAGCTGTGAGGTAAAAAAATGTTGCGCAGCTATTCCAATCTCATAATAAAGCAGCAGAAAGAGAAGTTGCGAAAAATAACTGTTCCTTTGCTTTTTGTAATAATGAAATATATACAAAAATGTATATATATATATATATATATATATATAAAAAATTAAAATATGTAAAGGTTCTCGGGAAATGTGCTTCGGTGAAAATGAATTTAGATAGGTGAAATTGAATAGTTTAATCGATCAAAGGCAGGAGGCCACGCTCTGCACATCACATCTGTTTCATTGGGCATTACCGAAGCCCACACTTAACTCAGCCTGAGCCCTTTGCTTGAAGAAAAATATGACGTTGGGCCACAAAATGGGGTCAAGGGGGCAGTGGTGATTGGCCTTCAAGGTTAGAGGGAAGTGCCCTCTATGCAATGGAATCCTTGCCAGCGCGTGCCTCCACAGTGACATCCTCACTGCCCCTTTCTTCTGGAGTTTACGAAAAGTTACATTTAAGCTTGGCATAGCACTGTGTTCACCGTTTCTGGTTATTTGTGTGGTTTATGGTGAAATGTGCACATGAAACCAAAACATGTATACCAGTATTGCAGATCTTTGGGCTTAGTGGTAAATTGTTGTGGTGTTGGTCTCACGTCTTCATCTTTTTTGTGCCATATCATGCTTGATTGTAAGCTGTGCTTGTTAAAACAGAAAACTTGTGTAACGCCAAGGAATACTGGGTGTGGCAGCGAAGCAGTACACAAACACAGTATCTTGTTCTTTCAACCGTTTATGCACGCATGACTAACGAAAAGTGCATTGCCCTAATTTCCACTGCTGACAGTGCTGAATTACATTTTGTTGTGTGTTGCTTTTTCTTTCGTACTGCAGACAAATCTTCAGAGACGAGTTCAGCAAACTTCAGTCTATGCTGAGGCATCTCACATCGCAGAAGGAGCTCTTGAAGGAAGAGGTTGACCGTCTTTCGCGCCTCGACAGTTAGCTTACCAGAAATGACCATGCCCAACATGCCAAAGAGCCTGTGATACTGCCACCAATCACATTTTCACTGGTGTACCTTAATTTATAGTCATATACTGGACCTTGCTGTACTATTTTACTTTCTATAGATTAATGTAACACTCGACTTTTGCTTTAATATACGTCATGGCAAGTTACCATGACGAATGAAATAAAACATTCCAACCAAAAATTTGATGACTATCGCTGCTTTCTCTTTATGAAAAGGCTTCCCGATGTGTCACATCACTTTTAGTACATTTACTGATGTGTGCCCCGTTTCCATAGCTTTCCTGAATCTCCGCTTTGCTACTGTCCACTTCAACATCCATTGAAAGAACCAACTTAAAGACATTTAAGTAATTGTTCAAAGAGTAGAGATGTTCTGAAGTATAGCGGTTTACGTCATCGAAACACCAATTGTCCTTCTCCTTGCAGGCTACGTTGTACTTGTGCAAACGATGCACTTGTGTGTTTCAGGCATGCCACGCCCCGTTTTTCGGTGTTGTGCCCCACTGTTCCATGGCACTTGATGTCTGTTTCTTGTGCCTATGCACTGTGTTGCTGTGCAACTATGGCATGAACAAAGTGAGTCTACATCGGCAATGTTATGTTTGCATATGTTTGCATAGCAATTGCTCTGCAGATATTGGCACTTTCATCCTGCTAAAGTTCTGAAAGAATGTGCAAGAATTTTCACACTTAGGCTGCAGTTTTTGGAAAATTAATTTCGTCACTATGAGCTGCCTCTTGGAGACTGTCTGTTCTTCCATGCGATAATGCAGGACAAGGGCAAAGCAGAAATTTACATTTGCAACACTGTTACAGAAACAACTTGGAGGTCCTCGAGCACTTTCAGAAACTGTTTTTGCATAGTGTCTCATTTTGACCAGCTCTTCAATGGTGAATTTAAGCCAACTTAACCAGTGTGCTACTGTTATCAGCTATCCACTCATTATTACCCTACTCAAATTGGCCTTTTTGCTCTTGCTTGACACTTCTAATTCATGTCGCTTTTTGCTGCACATCAAAATAGTATTTCCACAAATATCATCCTTGGGAGAGTTCCTAGGGTTTCCAAGACCTGCAATTAGGACCACCCCCCAGAGCAGCAATTTTCCATGTGGCATCCCACAGCGTCTTGTATTAGGTAGGGATGCGGTCAGCTTGGGGAGAAACACCAGGCTGCTATGGCTCCTGTGCAATGCTTGACAATTTGGATATACAAATTGGGCGGCTGGCATTTCTCATATCATTGAACTCAGGCTGATCGCTGGAAGGCCTAATGCACCTTGGCGCATTGCGTTGATCCTCGCTACTGTAATGTATTGGTTCAATGTCCCCACCTACCATGGTGGTGGCTGATAAGGTGCAACTGCCATGCTGTCCGAGTATATCATATCGATTGATTGAGCTCAGTACCTAATTTACCAGTAGGTACCTGACATCAGTTAAGACTCCCACAGTTGTGGCAGAATCTATGCACCAATGCTTAAACACTAGAAGAGGTCCATACTTAGGACTGTGCAGCGCTCACAAAAATAAAGAAGCCAGCTTCGCCACAAGGGAAAGGTATGAATGCGATAGCAAGAAATTGAAATGTCGCACGAAGAACTACAAGCAGCTCCATACTTGTAGCGCGCCGCTGAAGCATGAAGGACGCTCGACAAGAACACGCAGGTATAAACACAAGCGTGAACTAACAACTCTCACAATTGTTACGTCTTTGTGTTCAATAACGCACTGCAAGTGCCAACAATGCAGAACCCAATGCTCTTAGATATTTTTTCTTTTAAACTGCGGCACGTGGAGTGACCCCTCTGCGTCTCCTGCCACGTGATGGCATCTGTCCCTAGGTGTTCTCGGCGTTCTTTTTTTTTTTTTTCATTCCACATCATGAGTGGGTACAGAAAAGGGGCACTTTTTCGTGCGCGTCTCAAGGGCAGTTTTCAAAATGAAAGAAAACGTAGGAGCATTGCGTGATAGAAAACACTCTGAAGCTCCTTCGAGATCTGCGTGCCACCAGAGGTAAATGGTGTATAAAAATATCTCGCCGTTATTACGCTGAAACATGAATGGCGCATGGTTGAGTGGTCTAACATAGTGTTCTGCGGAGCAAGAGGTCGCTGGTTCGAATCTCCGGTCGGGTGCTTCAGAATATTTTGTCTGAATTATTTTTCTTTGCGCCTATATATATATACATATATATATATATATATATATATATATATATATATATATATATATATATATACACACATACATATACATATCTGGGACATGACGGCGACGACAAAAATCTGCCAGGATTGTCCATATAATTGCTATCGCAATAAAAGACAAAGGATGAAACAAGTAAACACTGAAATAATAAGCACTAAAAGCTGACCAACACAAGAAGAAGAGCAGACACAGGACAGGCGCAACTAACAACTCGCGTGTCTGCTCCTGTGTCTGCTCTCCTTTTTGTGCTATTCAGTTTTTAGTGCTTATTTTTTCGGTGTTCGTGGATAGCCAATAGCCCAACAGTTGCTAATTACATGAAAGAAGTGCCCATGCAGAAGTTGAGAAGTTGGTGCACTTTTTTCATCCTGTCTTTTTTGTGTGCGGTCCGCCGCGGTGGTATAGCGGTTAGGGTGCTTGGCTGCTGACCCGAAGGTCACTGGGTTCGATCCCGGCCGCGGCGGTCGCATTTCGATGGAGGCGAAATGGTAGAGGCCCGTGTATTGTGCGATGTCAGTGCACATTAAAGAACACCAGATGGTCAAAATTTCTGGAGCCCTCCACTACGGCGTCTCATAATCATATCGTGGTTTTGGGACATTAAACCCCATATATTATTATTTTTTATGTGTGCTGCACAGTCCCAAGTATGAATGCATACCAAATAGTTATTTCTAAGACTAGAAGCAGTGTTAATTACTGGTGGGCAAGAGCCCATATATCCAATAGCCATCATCTGTGCTTTATATAACTAGAGATAGAGAGAAATAACATTTATTTGCACCCATTGAGAATGACGGGGGAGAAAGCTTGGGCCTCTGAAAAACTAGCTGAAATCTTAATGTAGGCAAAGAACACACATCAAAAGGAACAGGCACGTAGAGCACTTGTACATTCACTTTGTGCTACATAAATAACATCGAGAGGGCATATGAGAGATCACATTGAAGCACTCGCAGCACGTCAATCTCGCCAAACGAAACTCCTGCTAACTGGAACACAGTTTTCCAGGCCCCTGATGTTCCATTTAACAAGATTCCACTGTAGAGCAAACTACTTGGTTGTAATGCGTTGCATTCTTGCAACTTGAATGCACAAGCATAATTGCTGTGCTAAGTGTACAAAGTGTCCATACAGTTCTATTGTAACTGTTTGCTGCCATCCAAGATACTGTTAGAAAAGTAGTACTTCAAGTCGGAGCTTTTGATGCATTCTAGCATTGGAGCATAGTTCAGAATATAGTAAAGAGGAGCACAACTATGATTTTGTTTTGCCACTTTATTTCCCTTTTAAAGGGATCCACACATCACGCAACAAAAAATGTGTAAACAATAAATTAACAAACAATCCTTCATTGGGTGTTCGAAGTCATTTCAGAAACAGAAGAAAAGTGTGCACCTCTGAAGTGGTGCACAGTCACGCCTACAAGTACGAGGGACTCCATACAGGAAAGGGGTGGGTGGATGGAGCAGTGAGGGAAGGGGGGGAATTGAAAAGTTTAATTTGGCCATAGATGCTGGCATACTTGATAATGCTACAAGCAGGAAGTGCATACAAAATATCATATTCACTGAAATCAAGCATCTGCATGAAGAAATACGCAAGGGTGTTCTCAGCTGACTAGGATATTTACAATGTACAGAGCAGGTCATGCTTGTTTACACAGTGAAGATAGTGCAATGCGGAAGAGTGACACTTCGCAACTGCTGAGTACGAAGTGCAACGGTCGTTTGTGCGATCAGTGCAGATGGCCGCACAAGAGAGACACTGTACGCTCCATCGCTCGTCACATTTGTAAACAGAAAATTGATCACAAATCTAACTAGCACAACTTCGTACTCTTGTATGGCACTTGCGTGTGCCTTGCTTGTACATCCAAGCAACTGTATATTTAGTGCAAGGACACAGCCACCTGACAAAACTGATCATCTGGAGCAAGACCGGACACTTGCATTGCATTGCACCAGTACTTGAAGGAAAATATAGTTACCTGCCTTCCACGCTGCTATTGTTGAATGCTAATGCAAACAATGAATGCTTAACGCTTCAATCTCCACAATAAATATTAAGTACTAGAGAATGTTTGCATTACCAAAAGTGGCAGCGATAAGGCTGACACGGAGCTGGAGCTTTTACAAGACACCGTAGTGGACCTGAACCCAGCATTGTCTTTACGGTTGTGCAATATGTCTGTCACGATTATCGTTAAACTCCTGCTCCCCATTCTCAATAAGCAGTAGCAAGCTCCAGTATGCTATCCCAAACTGACTTCTCTGCCCTTCTATAAGTTCTCTCTTGATGAAACTGGGTCACTGAAGCATTGAATTATCATAATCGTAACACGTACATATTTCATGCACTTTCTCACGTGGTTTCAGGCGTCTGTACAGGCACCTTAAACCAACAAAATGTCACTGACCATATCAATGCTCACACATTACACACCATTTCTTGGCACTGTTTGGCGATAACTGGTGCTTGTGCTGCAAAACATCACATATCATCATCAAAGTGTTGCAGAGAACGAAAACTGGGAAGGTTATGCAGCGAGGCACGCTGCTTGCATCTGCTACAAGTAGCTTGCTATCTTTAAGTACACATACACTTGAACAATGCTTCGATGCAGGTTAGCACTGCAACTGTTAAGCCACTGTGGCAATGGTGGGAGGCTGGCCAACCACCTGCAACTGACATGGCTAACTACCATACGCAACAGAAAATTGCGATATTTAGTGCATGGAAAGAAGCAAATTACTTAAAGGGGTCATGAACCATCCCTCAGGCTTGGTTAAAAAACACATCCTGCGGAAGGCAGCCACTGCTATGAAAAGCTCGGCCAAATCTTGCTGCCATGTGCAGCAAGGAGAGTTTAGAAGTGGAGCGCGAAGTTGCCATTTTATCATGCGCCCTCTTTTCATATAGAAGCCTGTGCTCACTCTCTTTGGAAGCGCTGGCACCTCCTGCTTGACGTCAAATAGCAGATAGCATGCTACTGGCTAATAGCCAACAAAAACCAGGAGCGCCGTTTGGGTCAGATGCACTTCTTGACATGAGGTGCCGCCACGTATTGGCACAGCGCTTCGTAGCTTACTTACATAACACAGCAGCCACACTTACGCATTAACAAATCACAACGGGAAAGAGTGATCGCATTTCATCATGCGCATTCAAGGTCATCATTTGCTGTGATAACTTCTTTCCTTCTTGCCATCCTTCCTCGTGCAGCTTCCAGCACATTTGTTGGGACGAGAGAAGAGAAAAAGCACGCAACAATCCCCGTAACTCCGCTCGTTCTAGACGAATTCAAGAAATTTTTGCGGCAATCGATTCGTGAGGCAATGAACTCTGATACTGAAGTTATTTGACGATTACTTGGAAAAATGGTTCAGGACCCCTTTAAATAAATACTACAGACAAGATGTCATTGCATAAGCAGGTCAGTTCTGTGCTGTGACTACAACAGCTTGGAACACAGTGTGGCAGGCTCCTCCACGGGAATGCGGGGACTTGCCTGCCGTTTCAGTTGCATCCTATTCCTCAATTTATAAGCCCGAATACTTGCCGTCTTTCAAGTGGTGGCATTCATGAGCAGAGACCACGTACAGAGTTTCAGAACACAATCACTTAAATAACAAGTGTCTGGCAATGAACATGGCTACATCTGGGCACTATTTTAGATGTATTGATAAGTACATTGTCTCACATCCGAAGCCAGAAATTGTGTAAACATAGCCAAATGGTGCCACTTGGGAAGCTCAGTTTGAATGAATACAAATTTTTAATAAAAAGCCGCTTCAAGGAAGATGCGCTAATGTTGTCGAGAGGAATAAAATTAGCTCTAGTAAGTAACACATGGATGTATAACCTTCTGTATGAACATGATTTCTGTGCAATTTTGTAAGTTATAAAAATTGTGAATCCCTGGCTACAACAGAGAAGTGTCAAATTTAAAAAACCTAAAAAGTGCATGGTAGGTGGGCTGTCACAAAGGCTCCACCAGCAATACTTGTTGCATTGAGATCATGCAAGTCATCCATAAAGTTTGTGAATGGCTAGACACGATTAACATATGAAATTACACTTGACTAGTATGAGCATGGGGGGCTGGGGAGGGGCATCACAACTGCTGAGCGTACCACAGTCATTGTGTTCGGCCGAAGCTCATACTTTATGAAGAAGAGAAGAGGATTATTTGTTAGAAGCTAACAAAGCTCTAAAGATGACCACACACCTTTTAAGTAGCTACATATAATGTTTAGGCATAGAAAAAATGAACTGTGGCAAGTCTAGGGCTTCTGATGTTTAGGAGGAGGTCATTTCGCTATTACTCGTATTATAATTACAAGTTCCAACATGAATCTCTTTATGGGGTTATCTGTTAAAAAAGGCTAGCTTGCTTACATCTACTGTCGCCGAACTGAAATATTTAGCCGAGAGGGAAACTCAACACTACATTGCAAAATTACAACTAAACTCAAACTACAATGCATGTAGTACTGTCCGAGTGGAAAAAGAAACAGTGCGCCATATACCAATGGTTTTTTGAGCCATGAGCTTAATATTCGGATTCACCTTAAGAAGGCAGGAGAGGCCCCCGCCCATGTGAAGAGTCGCAGCAGACTGCCTCTGTGACCAGGGAAATAGACTAACTCATGCACTCAGTGATGTTCTCCGACAGTGGGGTCAACGACCGTACGGTTTATGGCGTCAGACATGAGCGTGCACTCCTCGTTGCAGGCTTGTGTGCATTCGCTTCGAAAAAGGAAATGCCACTGCCTTCTCAAGTTGCACCCGACGACAGAAACTTGAATTTGACAACTATTTTGTGAAATTGCAAGTCATGACATCTTGTTCGTTTTGTAGGGTCAACAATGCACATAAAAAACACGCACTTTGGGAACTTCAAAGCATACAGCTAACAGTTTACTGGGACACTTCATCATTATAGATTGATAAGGTACCATTTCAAGCCTGCTCACTAATTTTGCAGTAGCATGTCAGTCATTGCAAGAGAAAATGAAGGCCAAATATCCATTTCCATGAATACTCCAGCGCCAGTATGCAAGTGCGACTTTACCGTTCGCAAAATATTCCATCATAATATTTTGATCGTTACGGCTCAACAATTGAACCAGCCGAGTCTTTGGTTTTAGACCAATATGCAGTCATGAATAATTATAATAATAATAAAAAAAAACTACTGCCTACAAAACACGGGTGATAATCCCTGACTTCGCCATGACAATTTTCCAGGTGTTCTGCCACCAGTCTTTCATTTTTGAATTTTTAGTAAGAGTGGCGCTTTTGATATGGCAGAAGGGTAGTTTACTAATACAACTGAACCTATTTCTCCCTGTTATGCCCACTTAATGAAAAAAAAAAGTGGCCGTTTTAAATCTTCCTTCACTGTATACAATATTACCATAATCAAAAGAAGCTTGTAGGCACTCGAAGGTGTCACAGTCCGACTGCAATATCACGACCCCTTTTCAATGATACCCCTTCAAAAGCCCCTTGACGTTTCCAGCTTCACACGTCTGCTGAGCACTCCACCTAACACAAGAAAGCGGGCGCAAAGCTAAACCTCGAATCAACTGCATTGAAGTTCAATATATCCACAGGAGCTATTCTCAGCCGCCGCTGATTGGCTATAGCTCAGTGAGCAGCACGCCCGTTTCCGGTTCTTCTTCTGCAACGTCATTTTGACGTCACGGAGCTTTCACAACTCTTGACAAAAAGAGGGATGGAATGCACTCCAGCACAACGAATGCAGGCTCCACAGATCCACTTCTGGCCTCATGAATCTCAGAGGCAGTGCATGAACTGATTCTGTGATTAGGTTAACCCTCAAATTAGATTTAATGTGGCTGCCTGACTAAGACACCTTTGAAGGTCACTATACCTTCCCTGCATCGTTCTCAAGCATCTGAAACACCCTCATATGAAAGGACAGACTTGTCAAGTTTATGTGTTCTGTTCATTTTGCTGTACAATTCGTCCACTTTCTTTCTCCTTAAACTGGGAGTGTGCTGTGCGGGTTCGGTGCGTCAACGTGGCCGAAAGCGCGACGACATCACGGTGCGCCATTTCTGGAGTAACTGAATGCACTTTGCCAAAACAGACATGTCCATTAGATGGACACATCAAGAATAGATCCCCAGTATTGCTGCTTTGTCAAGCAAGGAAAATATTTTAAGGTGCTCCCAATGCCTGTTGTAGTTGGGGTACAGGGATAGAAATGCATTCATCAAACGAATCTTTATAGCTGATATATTACTAAGGAGCAGTGCCTACTTTAGTCTAGAATGATGCTGTACTATGTTAGATGGAGCTGAGAAAGAAATTCCTAGTAGAGGTCTGTCTGTGAAGCGGGGGTTTAGGGTCATTAAAGACATTCAGTGAACTCCTTCACATAATCTCCGTCGTGTTGTTAAAATAAAACACTTGCCATTTACCTAAACAAGTGCAGCTTTAGTGACTTAGGGGAGTGGAAAAAAGTGTGCGTTCACTTCATGGATGGAGATTTGGATCACTGAGCACATAAGGCTAACCAAAGAAAATAACACGAAATATCACGATCTATTGTTTTGCCATGTTCACTGCCAGTAGAAATTAAACTTTCAATAGAACTACGTCACGCACAAAAGCTACATCAGAACAATAGATTGTGTACGCTTTCTATAAATACAAGTAGCTTTCAGATGATGGTCACTTGCAAACACTCTTCCTTGCCTGTGCTGGTTGCCTAAAGTCAACTTATTACATATGTGGCTGAAGTCATTTATGACATGTAGGTATGGTGCTAATTTTAGACAAAATATAGTTTATGTAAAGACCACACAAAATAAATTTGGTTTTAGGATTCCGACTGTCACTTGAAAAAACAAGGACAGAGATCAGTCAACAAGCCATTCAGCTTGTTCCACGACTAGTTTGGACAACGCTGGTCACCACCAGCGAAAGCTATAAGCTTAATAGATATATGGACAGATGCACAGATGATGCTACTATATGTACAATATGCCTTTTGCATCGCAATGAATCTACAGTGCTGACATGAGAAACAGCTACAACGTTTTGTCACACAAACTTTACACTTGCCTGCAATAGTTTTGTGGTAATCATCAGCTGACATAGTTTCCCGACACTGTACACTGTCAAATCTGCATAGACAGCAACGTACCCACTGGGGAAAGAAAAAGCATTGTATTTTACTTTCGAGTACTTGGTGACTGCAAAGTTCTGCACTTTGACTGCATCTTAAAGGGCCAGTAAACAACCCCTGAGGTCCAAAAATTGTAATGAAGAGGAATATGCGCCCTTTTGCTACGTGAACATGCAGCCACAAGAATTTTGCGAATATGTGCTATAATAAGGAAGTTAAAGGGGTTAGAACATCCGTTTCAACTGGTTTCAAATTTTCGTGCGGCCTCGCCACCCTTCTCCGCCATAGGGAGGGGAAGGCATAGCCCGTCGTCGTGACTCGGCCCACTTAGGCAATGTGACACGTCAGCGATACCGTCATCGGCGCGCATCCAACGACCAAGCAGCGCTTTCCCCACATGAGCACATGTCATAGCGGTGCAGGGAGGACGCGTGGTGCGAGGTGCACCCTTCCCCTAGCAGTAAAGTATCGAGACGCCTCTTTATCTCGGAGGCTTTCGTTCTGGCAATACCGCTTCTCCCGGTAGTCTCGGGCTCTACAAAACGGCAGAGGGCAGCACAGGAAAATGAAAATGCAGACTGCCCGGCCAGAACTGCTTCACCGCAGGGCCAAGGCTCTGTTTCGTAGGGCAGAGGACCAATTGACGAGCTCGGTGGTACATCAAGTTGCCCATGGGCAAGCTTGCGTCACTGCGCGTACGAGGGGGATTGGTCAGGCGAAGGAAATAGGCGAGGGAATTGTTTTTCGAAATGGAGGGTCTGCATGGCACGCAGCGCTGAAATATTAGAAATATGTGATCGCCACAGTCTACTGTAGGAATTAGCGAGCTGTTTGGGGGGGTGTAAAAAAAAGTCGGAACCTGTTTACTGGCCCTTAAAGAAAAATGTTTATGTTCATTTCAAGACTAGAAGCTCTGACAAGCTGTCCAGCAAGCAATGACACACAGTGCAATCTTTCTGGCCCATTAAGCAATGTCAGACAGCTCGGCTACACTATGTCCTCAACAGCACTGCTGCACTGTTGTCCCATATATAAGCATCTCAATGAGGCCCAGCGATCTAAAGATGACAAAACTCCATATTCTATTTGCGGTACATATGCACGGGCCACAAAACATTGCTCGCAACACCAAAGACCCTCACATATCTGGCACATTCTTATTATGCTTGACCCACACAACCTTTTAACAAATGTGTTAGCCTTGCCATGAGAATGTTCAGTCACCCCCCCAAGGTTCACAAGAGTGTAATTTCAAGTGCGCAGGCATGGGAGGCGGTTGCTTGGCAGGCCGGTACGTATTGTCTGTCCGCTACACACTACCACAGGTTTGCGGACACAGCCATCTCCAGAAGACTGCTACATCCAAAGTTCCGAGTAGCTACAGTCACGGGCAGAAAAACAGTGCTCACTACATTTGTGGGGCGCGCAAGTCCAGTTTTGGCTGCTCTTCAATAAATAATAATTTAAAAAAAAAGAATTTAAACCGGTACATTCATTTGTTCTTTGCCTTCTTGCTTCTAGGTATGTGACTCTGGTAGTGTGCCATCATGAAGCAGAGGATGAAAGTGTTGGCTACGAGGAACATGAGGCCAGCCACCCAGACGTGAAGGAAGAGGGGCTTGCCACCAAACTCGAGGTAGTAGGCCTCCACCAGCCACAATGCCTGCCCTCCAAGCCACATGAGCAGCAGGAGCACACTGCGCCTCATGCTCAGGCCCAGCTTGGGCAACACCAGCGGCAGCAGACACAGGTACCACAGGAAGTACTGCGACGTGCACACCTTATTGAAGCTCACCAGCACAAACGTGATGCAGAACAGGGCAAAAGGCAGGTCACTCAGCTGGCCGTACTTGAAGGACAGCAGCAGCATCAGCAGGAGCTGCGGCAAGAGTGCAGCAAACGTGCTGCCACCGCCGGACGCGTTTTCGGTGGCTAGGTAGAGCGGGTAGAAAAGAGGAGAGAAGTTGTGGCGGACGTCCCTCCGGGAGACGTGGTAGAGAAATGCCTCCTGAATGTACTCTCGACTGTAGGCCATGTAACAAAGGAACGTTGGCAGGAAGAAGGACGCTGCGCTGGAGCCCAGGAAGATGAGCTTTCGCCGATTGGGCAACAGTAGTCGAGACAGGTAGGAGCGCCAGCTCTCCAACTCTCCCTTAGCTGCAGACCCGGAGGGCAGCCTCGTCTGGAGGGCCAAGTAGATGGGGAGCGCGTAAACGGCCGTGTACATCTTGAGGTGAACCGAAAACCCGTAGGCCAGGCCGGCAGCCGTGTCCCTGCTCTTGAGCAGGGCGAAGAGAGAGAACACGACGATTAGTGCCAGGATGGAATCTGAGCTTCCACGCGTGGAAACAGCGAAAGTGATAGGGTTGTAGAGCCACAGGCAGGCACAAAGCACGGCCTTGCGTTCGCTGAACTTAGCCGTACGCACGATGTGGTAAGCGTAGTAGCCTACCAGGACGTCTACCGCGGAGAAGAGGACTTTTCCGAAGGCCGGATGTAGGAGCACGTTGGGAACGAGGAGCATGGCCAGCAGGGGACTGTAGCGGTACGTTTCCCGGAGGAACGGTGACTCTCCCTTGGCCACGTAGGCGGCGCCGTCAGTGAAGACGTGGTAATCGACGTCGGTGTACTTCACCTGCAGGTTCTGGTCTTGCCACTCCCCGACGACGATCAGGCCGGCGCGCATGAGCCCTGCCAGCACGAGGTGGTGGTAGAGCTTCACTTTGCCCACGCTGAACCTACTCGACTGCTGCACCATCGCGGCACTTGAATATCTAAAAACTCGCGGGATACACAATCTGCGGGGAACAAAGACGGCTGAGAACAGCTCCAAAATGACAACACTACGACGGTCGCAAGCTACTTCGACTTGTCTTTCAGGAACCCAGCACAGCAGCCAGACATTTCCTTCCACTTCTCACAGCACTTCAACATCTCCTTGATGAAGGACGAGCAGGCTTCTTCTTTGTAGTTGTTCACTTCGGAGGACGAAAGAGAAGCGATAACAAATTAGTTAACTAAGGATCACAGGCTTGAAATCGGGCACGCCTGTGCACTAAAGGTGGGGCGTTTTGCGCCGCGAAAGCTTCCCGAAATCCACGCATGTGCACCATGCCTGCCTAGCCTATCGTGTGCAAGTAGCAGATGCTTGCATGCAACGGTCTAGCTACAAACTGTTTATTATTCACACGCGCGTAGCTAGGACGCATGCAATGGAGGCGCGAAATCGAGTCATCCAAAGCGATCGATCGCAAACCCACAGTGGCCTGCTTCGAAGGAGGTACGATAACAACACCTTTCGTTAACCTTTTTTGGCATGCGTACGCTTGCAAGAAGAAGAACGCTTATTAATGTAAAGGTTATAGTGACTTACCTTGCAGGCATTTTTGAATAGCACATGCCTGTTTTTGGCAAGGATCGACAGCGCCTTTCATTTTCGTAATCGCCGCAAGTAAACAAACAAGCAACACAGGCAACTTCTAAAAAAAACAACTGCGCATTTTGGACACAAAGATATCTAGCGCCAATTTCGAGCTAAAGCACGCATTTACAATCGAAAAGACAAAGAAAAGATTTTAATGCCAGGCATCAGAAGAATTAATTTTGTTAATGATTTGTGCTTGTGACCGACGCGAAGTGGTGCGGCTGTCGCATTTACTTCAGAAAGCGCAAACTTAGCAGACAACCAAGCAACGAACGATCTAACAACCCATTAACAGGCATTTGTTCAAGCGTCGACAAATATTAGTTAATTACGACAAATATAGCCAGGTATACTACTTTGCTTAGGGAGTTAGAAAACAGTACGATTCTGCTGTCCCACCTGTAACAGTACTGTAAAGTAAACTTCAATCTACATGCTAAAGTCGTGCTGCAGCAAGACCTGCTGTTAATTTCGCTCGTCATTTACTTCATGACACGTTCACGATTTCTCAACACGTATAAACAGTGGGAGTTTTCTGGCGATATGTCGCGTAACCGGAAATTATTGCGAAAGTGAGAGTAACAGCTAGGGAAAACCTACGAACCACTAAAATATCGACACTGACGTTTAACAACTTCTACTCTAATAAATTACGAAATAAATAGTAAGTACCTAAGCCGTTAATACTACCTCAGAACAAAGGACTGCTTTAGAGGTACACAAAGCACGTCTATCTACTGTAATCTTTTGTTTGTATCGCCGTGCCGCCGTGCTGGCCGTGCGCTCTCATGAATGAGCTCCGCTGCTCTCGCGATTTCTCGCGTAGTGACGGGATTTCGTGAAGTAAAACATGGAAGATGGCGGCTGATAATGATGTGCGGTTAATAGAGCGATTACGCGTTGTGATCGGTAAGTCATTCGTTCAATTTTGGTTTTTCCGAACTCTGAATGCATGCTGTTACGGTTTAAATCATAGTTAAGGCTAGTGTGTCGCTATACGCTGTTTCTCGGCTCGTTCAGAAATGGGAGCTTCGAGTAGGCCTATCCAACAGGTTGTCGCTTGCTTCGTCGTAGCGTCAGTTCTCAGTACTTTAGATTCGTCCGGTCCGTTCCGCGTGTCTTTATATCATAATTGGGCCGTCCACAGTTGCGTTTGATGCCAGCGCTTGCCGGCCGCGTGGTTGGCGCCAGGAACGACCTTGGGCTCTTATGAATGATCCCGGAAAAAAATTTTTTTGCTTCCTTCATTCATTCATGAGAGTTGTAGCGAGGATTTGTGAATGGGGTTTCGCAAGCTGCTTCGATCGTCACACCCCCGCTCTTGCCTCGCGCTGGTGACTCGCTGCCGCGCCCCAAGATGACTCTTCGAAACTACCCACGGTTTATACAGGTACCCGAAAATGTGCCAAACCGAAAGCAAACAAACAAAAAAGGCTTGCGATCGTCCCGAGCTGCGCGTTGTGGCGTCGTCCGAGAAAGAGGCCTAGTGTGGGCATTTTTCTTTTCTTTCTCGGTGCTCTTCAGGCGAAGCAAAGAACCTGCCGCCTCGGAGTCATGGCTCGGTGGAACAGCGTGACGTCTACTGCGCCATCAAGCTCGACCAGGAGGAGATATTTCGAACGACGACCAAGGAGAAAACCCTCAAGTGAGACCCCCCCGTTCTGTGCTTTTATTGCTGTTTTCTTTTGAAAGCGGTCCTTTCCCACGCGTTGCGCTAGATCCGTGCTGCACGCGTGCGTGCCGCGTTTCCGGTCCCCTTTGAAGGCAGATCGCCTTAGATCGCCTCACCGCTTTCTTACGCCCGATAAGGGGCACGCAAAAGTGTCCTCTCCCCGTCTTCTTTTATCGGCGCGCGATGTCACGGCGCCGGACAGACATACACACCTGTTATCTTGCGGGGGAGTCGGGGAGTGGATGTGACAGTCTTTTTCACCATTTAATTACGCTCGCCGCGAACCCCGATAAGGGTGACCTGTTTTCGCCGGCAACCCACACCTGGGTTCTCTTTTCCGTCTGGCTTTCTCCGCTTGCACGCGGATGTGTGCACCTCTTGATTATGCAGCACACGTCTCTGCGCCGCCAGCATCCGTAGTGTCTGTTGTAGCGGGACTAGCCTGCGCTGACCCGACGCTCTACTGAAATCAGATTGTCTCAAATTGCTTATAGTCGATAGGTTCCAGTGACCGAACTGCTATCATGACTGGCCCACCGCGATGTTAATGCTCAATGCTGGAACGTTTATCTTTTGAACAAGCTACGCCTTCGTCACCAAAAATGTCTGTGATAACAAGAAAATAACTAATAGTTACGATGCTGTGGCATCGGTATAAGGAGGTTTTAGCGTAGTAATATGTCCTATTGTAGTGTCATCTTGAAGTTTCATCCTTGTATCTCATCCTATACTTCTGTGAGAATGAGTTCACTGGCCATTAGCCTTTGTGGCGATTTTCATCACACAGTTGCATGACATGTATTAGTTGTCAGTTGAATCCCTTCGTTGCGAATGCCATTTATTATAATAGTGAGAGTTGTTGGGTGTGGCTACAGAAGGGCCGTAATTCACCTTAGATGGTTGTTCATGATCGATAGAATAGTGCATAAGCAACTAACTCAGCTGGCTAGTCAGCAGAACCCTAATATTTGTGCTTTTATCATTTCAGCATGCCAGGTAAAACATTACCTTGATCTTGTTGTATTGATGCATTGCATGTTGTGGTGTGTAAACTATGATCGTTGTTTGACTATGACATATTGTAAAGGCAGTGGCTTGTTCCGTGCAAAGCTTGACTTGTGACTACTGCTATGCACCACAACACACTCTCAGAACAGTGTGTAGAGTGCCTGCTGGTTATATACAGTGCTTACTCGTTCAATCAAGCAAAGCAGGCCACTGAAGTTGGTTGGTATACTGCAATTTAGCCGTCTTTGAGGAGTGTGTACAGATGCCTTGATGTCTTAAATTACAGATGTGTTTTTCAGAAGTTGGCTCTCAGCATGTCTCTCTCTCTTTTTTTTTTTTTTTCCCCATTACATTTTTCAGGTGTGATGCAAATATTTGTTTGTGTGAATTTCACTATGGCGCTTTTCCGCAGCCAACAAGCACTACATTTTCTTGAGAATTTGTCCCCTTTACATGCTTGCATGTATTAATGCATATCTATTTCATTTGAAACAATTGAAACTAGGAAATATTGACATGCATACTTTATTTTTCCTTTTGATTGTAACCGGCTTTCACAGTTTAAAGCATGTGCTTTCGCTCTGTGTGGGTCCATATTTGGGCGTTTCAAAGTGTTCACGAGTGTTCTTGAATGTTCTGGTTATATTACATTCATGGTGTGAATGATTGAGTGAACTTGCATGAGCACCGGCAATGACACTGGAATGCACTATGATACACATATAAAAAAGCCAGTACTGGTGATGACACTGGAATGCACTATGATGCATGTGTTTCAAATCATTCTTTGACAACCAACGACTTCGCTTGCTGCTATCATTGTTCTGTGAATGTTCGCTTTGCTAGGCACAGGTTTGCCTAATATCTAGTTCACTCATTACCAATTCGGCTGTGGCATTCTTCACCATAAAAACTGCATGAAAATATTGTTTTCACTTTCTGCTGCTATAAAGTTTTGTGGAAGCAAAGACTGGCCTCACTTTCCTTCAAAAGTGCTGGGCCTCCAATAGCCAGGCATTGGCCGGTGTTGTACATGGTGTTCGGATAGTTGGTACGTGCTGAACTCTAAATATTTTTGTGTCCGTAAAAGCTCGAATCGTGCAGAAGGAAGTGCGGGATGAGTGTTTACTTACTAACATTACCTTTTAAAGGCATCGAGAACATACTTATTTTTTAAAATTTCATGTATGGACCTAATTTCACGCCAACAAAAACTTCCGAGATAACACATTCCTGAATCAGCTTTAATGAAGTGCCACTTATATCGTTGTGAACTTTGGCTTATTGTAATCCATATAACCAGATAATGCACCTCACATCTCGGCAAGTTCACATACACGCTTAACTGCACAATATCCTGCATGAATAACTTTATGCATCGTCACTTCAATTTGCTGCTCTTGAAACATCATTGTTAAAGGAAATGAGAGAGGAAGCCAGCAAATTTGATTTGCGAGTAGCTTTTCATTTTTCATGCACATTAGAAATTTATGAATGAGCACCTTTTATTGATGGGCACCACTTAGCTTTAAAAAGTTGTTCAGTTGACCCTTTAATGCTTCTTCACCTGAAAGGCACCATGGAATTGCTTATTGCCTAGTCGTTTTGCATGTTCTGCCAAATTGGCCTTCGCACAATGAACGTGATAGCATGCCCTTTGCAAGTGTAGTATACTGAATTTCGGTTTTGTCCATGCATGTGATGTTGAGGTACTACCTAGATTTGGCCAGGTAGGGACCCAACTAAGGCTCACATTGCCAATGTTGCATGTAGGGTTCAGGGAGCGATCATGTGGCTGTTCGTGCAAAGTGACAGGTCGATGAATCGCTCACACATACTTGTAAGCATGCAGTGCTTCATTTTCTGGCTTAGCCACTGTTTTCACTTCATTTTTTCATACCAGAGGCGTTCATGTTTTTCCTTGCTTGTAATAATCTCCCTTCTACCTACTAATTCACCAAAGGACATTAGTCCTGAGAAGGGGACTTCAAATTCTTGAAGTCGTGCGGAGCTGGTGTGGGAATTCTCTTGAAATGGTGTCACTTTACTTCTTTCACTTTTGCGTCCTTGCTGGTGTAGTAATTGTGAAGTTGCAGTGATGCTGACACTTCTGTAAGTGGTATTTCATTCTAAATGAAAAGAAAGGACAACTTTGAAAGTTCTAAGAGCTTTTTTCATTGCAAAGATGGCATGGGTAGGAGTAAATAGTTCGAAATTCATTGCGTCGCACAGGTGTTCCGAGGCAGACATTTATGTAGTGAAATTCATGAAAGGAAAATTTCACCTTAGTTTTCTACTGCTGTACTTTTCCTGCCTAGTGAGTGGATGCAGAATTTGGAAATAATATTGCCTTAACTGATATACTGCTTCTGTTTCTTAAACGTTGACCCATAAAAATATCTTGCCAAACTTTTGGTAGCCTGATGCTTTTCCACTGTCTTGAAAGACGCTCTCATAATGTCTTTTGCGCAAATCCTCCTTGCAGTCCATTCTTTTCTGAGGACTTCCAGTTTGAAGTGCCAAGGGAGTTCCGGTACCTGTCAGTCTATGTGGCTGAGCGAGAGCGGGCCTCCAACAAGGACAAAGTCCTGGGCAAGGTCTCTATCAAGAAAGAGGGCATGCACAAGTTCTATGGCAAGGACAACTGGTTTCCTATCATGCCCGTGGATGCCGACTCAGAAGTGCAGGTAGGTTGAAAGTTCGTACGCATAAGTGCAAACTGTGAGAAATAGAGGTACAGTGGCAATCAGTATGAGTTGCAACACGGTGGTCATGGTTGAAGGGGCCCCAAGCCTACACTGTAACACGGGCAAATCTGACATTGGCATTACAAATACCAGCAGTCAAAACAGTGTTTACGTCACTGATTGCTTCTATGTCACCGCCACCGTGCAGTGTTGGCACCACTTTGACCACGGGTGGCATGCTGCAACTCATATTGGGTGCGTCTGTACAAATTAGGTACAGCTAAAAAGAGATGACAAAGGCGAGCAGAAAAAAGAGGCCTCTTGATCTGCGTGGCAGGAATGGCTTATCTAACTGCCCTCTGTTAGATAGGCTGGTGGCCTCATTATCTTGATGCTCGAAGTCGGACTGTGAGGATGAATTGTACAGCTCACTTTGCTGACTTGACACCTTGACGTCACTTGTTTTGTAGGAGAACTATGTGCGAGGTCTGAGTGCCCTGTCACTGAAAGTCAATATTTCCGAGTGGATTTTGCTGCACTTGGTGTCAGCATGAAAGCAAAAAGCACTTCTGCTTGCAAACAGTGGGATATATTCCAGTTAGATTTAAAATGTATGACCGCAATACAGTAATACAGTATGGCGCAATTCCTTGACATCACTGCTTGGTCACTATATAGGTGACAAGGCACTGGCAGTTTTTATTGGGATTATTGTCTGTGGCATTGAAAGGGGATTACCAGTCATTGCTTACGTGGCAGAATGCGAGTGTTTATTTGACACATTGGGTGGAGGCTCCAAATCATTTTGGAGCCCCTCCGCTACAGTATCTTTCGTATCCCCTTTGTGGCTTTAAGATGACAAGCTTGATGTTTAATTTTCTGCCCCCCTTTTTTTCGTGCTTGCAGGGCAAAGCCCATATCTCAGTTAGGTTAGAGCCGTCAACAAAGTCTTCCATATATGGACCCTGTGCAAAACTCGTAGTGAGGCAAGTATACATTGTTAATTTTCCTTTTGTTTTGGGATTTTGCAAGCTTTTATTTCATTTACCGTTATCGTTTTCACATTTGCCCACCAGAGTGACAGAATGCAGCGACTTGAACTTGGTGAACAACTCCTGCAACCCTTACGCTCAAGTGACCCTGTGCCATGGCAACACCAAGCAGGAGACCCGCAAAAGCAAAGTCCGCCGGAAAACAGTCTGCCCCCGCTTTGAGGACTCCTTCGCGTTTGATGTGAGTGTGTGGAAAATTTATTTATTTTCAATTTAGCCTGTAGCTTTAGCCTGAATCTGGTTGCTGGCTCTCACGATGATCCAGGACTGTAGGTCATGCAAGCTGATATGGCACAGTGCAGCCACATCCATTACAACTCAGACGCAAGTGCCGACACAGCACAGTGAAGTGGCTGAAGGCTTTAGTGGGTGTGGAGGAGACAGGGGCAGGTTCAAACTGCAGAAGGACACCTTTTGCCTCTTTTTACAAAATACGCACTGGGTATATGTTGACACAGGTCAATACACTTGTGTTAGGTGTATTGACGCCGGGTATTCACACAGGTATAATCCAATTTCATAAATAGTTAGCATTGGTGTTACAGGGCCCCTTTAAAGGGGCCCTGCTGTGACGCTTTTTTGCCTGCACTCTGCAGCGCAGGAGTTCATGTAGTGCCGAATACTGAGATGAACGCAAAAAGAATTATCAAAATCGGTGCACAGTTTGAGAAGAAGCGATAAAAACAACAACACTTAATTTGTGTCGCAGGGCCCCTTTAGGACTCGGTATTGTACTTGTAATTGTTCGGTACTGGCCACTCCGAAGCGTAACACTACAGAATGTCTAAGACAAATTTTCGCTGAGAGGGTATGTCAAAGGAGCTTAGAAACCATGCTGCTGTGCTTTTTTACAGATTTCTGATCACTTTTGGTTCTGTAAGTAAAGGTATTTCAATAATTTTATCAGTGATCTCACTGCATCATTTATGTGGTTTGAAAAAGGTGTAATGAAAGTATGCAGCATAAGCCGAAGAAATACATAGTGGTGACATATTTCACATTTAACTTTTCATTTTCTTTTGACATTCCTCATCAATAGCCTTTGGTGGTTGCTTCATGCATTAAAGAATCAATGTGACATGCAAAGGTGTGGTGCATAGTTTTTGTAGGTCGTCCTATATTTTTGACATGGTAATATAAAAACCGGCTGTGCTTTATTGATATAAACTAGAAAGAAATAGTATGAAACAAATTTCATCAAAATCAAGCCAGTAGTTTACTGAAAAAAAGTGGGACATATATGTCCCGCTGACTCATGGGAGTGTTTTCAAAAAGTGGGAAAACACTGTCCCACTGCCTCATGAAGGCACCATCTCGCGATTGCACCAACGGGAATTTTGGGATGAAATGGCCAAAGCAAGTGGCACAGAGTATCAATTTTAAAGTTGTTAAGAAAAAAGTTGTGCTGACCTCATTTGAGCAGGAGAATGCCGCCTGCAGTTGCGTCTCTTGAGCCCTCAAAGCGCTGTGGTATGTCCCTGTAAAGCTTACTTCACCGCATGCATCAACCACTTTTTTTTGTCCATTTGGCTGTCCTAGCTTTTGCTGTTGAAATTGTCGAGTACAGATGTTATCCCTGAATATGTGGCTACATTTGAAGAGGTATATAATATCGAGAAAAATATTTCCACGCATTATTATCCGCAATTGCGCTGCACGATTAGCGGGGTAATTTTGAAGGGGATTGTTCCGATGCATTTATTGGTCAAGTTATTTCGCAAATTTACAAAAACACGTGATGACTGGAAGTTAGGATCGCCTCTCTCAAAAACCAGAAAAAGAGGAAATTATCCGGCATTTTGATTGGTAGGTTCTATGTATCTCAAGAAGAGGAAAATTCAGAAGCGATCATAAAAAATTTACCGAAATTCAACGCTATTGTAACACTACATTCGCCCTTGGAAAGCGTGGTAACAGAATTTTTTTCAAAATTGCGAAGACTTGGGTAAGAGAGTGACTTAGTGTTGCGCTAATTGCAACGGGTGATGTGGGAGAAATTTTTTTCTGTAGACGGAAAAGTGGGACGTATATGTCCCACTGTCGCACAAGGCGTTAACATAAAAAGCTAGAACATGGTCATGAAAAGTTAGGGCCATGGTCTTGTGGAAGTACCTGTCTAAAAGCCATAAATAAGAAGTCCCTCATACCTAACATGTTCAGTGATCTGATTTAAAATTATGAGTGTGTGTATTTATTTTAATTTCTTTTTATTAGGTGCAAGATTAATAATGTTTTGTAGTTGTAATAATTTATTCTGATGTTTTATGATATCATTGGGAAACTTCTTGGTGAGTCCTTAGTGCAAGCTTGCCATGCCATTTACTGTTAGTACGTGTGATATGCTAGCATCACAAAGCTTGTGTTTCTTGTGGGTTTTGTGATGTGCTTGAGTGTGATGTGCTAGCATCACAAAGCTCGTGTTTCTAGTGGGTTTTGTAGTGTGCTTTAGTGTGATGTGCTAGCATCACAAAGCTTGTGTTTCTAGTGGGTTTTGTGGTGTGCTTGAAGAAATGCACGGCACTAGGTTTCACACCAGTTTTTGCCAACCTGTAGGTCATGTTTTGGGCAATGAAAAATTCGTAAACTGGGAATGTGCAGGAGCCGTCGTTTTGACAAGCGGTCTTGTCTTCTTCAAGGCTGCAACTGAGAAAGACAAGTTCGCCCGTCGAAACTTCAGCTCCAGCACACTCCCTGTTCACAAATTTTTTCATCACAAGCGTTCATCTTCCTTTTTGTTTTCTTTTGCTTTAGGTAGTCTTGCTCATTTTTTCCATGTTTTAGTTGGTTATTTGTAGTAGGGTTTTTTTTCTCGTGACAGCAGTCTTTGACATTCTCCATTGCAGCTCAAGCCACAGAGGTCAGACAAGCAGATACGCTCTATAAAGGATGAGTTCAGCAACCTTGAACTTAGGTGAGATTCACTTCGATGCAAGTTTTGTAACTGTGTCTTTGCAAGCTGCAAACAGCTATTGTAGAATGACTGTCATGGGTTAAAGTGTTAGGCTGTCATTCCAGTATTGCAAACGATTTTGTTCACGCTGTGACTTGCATAGAAAGCATTTGGTTATTTGAAAGTTTCACTTCCATGCAAGGCATGTAGTGTACCACGTCATATTGGAAATGGTTTTAGTGGAGATTTGTATTTTGCTAGGTGTGGGCCTGATACCTAACCCATACAAGTTATAAGATAGGCTTAGACACGCTTGCCTTAGGGTGCACTGCGAAGAAAGTCAACATATTTTGAGTGGCCCCCTGATGGATGTCATAAGCTAACTTGGTGTTATAACACAAGCTGGCATAAACTCAAGTCAAGGGTCTGAGGCACTGCTTTTCTTGGGCTGATGTGACCGATGTTCTGCTCATAGAGAGCAGCATACATCACGGGGTTGATGCTTGGCTGTGGCAGCCCCTTTACAACAGAGGGAGAGCAAAGGTGCTTGCATGCCGAAATTTTAAGGCCCATGAACTATCCTAATTACAGTCAACTGCCGATTTTTCGGACTCCCTAGTAGACCTGTGCGCCGGACCCAAAATCGCCGGCGGCGCGCGGTGTTTCCACCTCCGGCGGCGGCGCGTCAACGGCGCGGGGTTCATCAGATCGGCGGCGGCGCGGCGCGGGGGGGGGGGGGGTAGAATTATGATTCAAGAGTTTATGGGGATAGAAGTTTGTCCCTTGAATTTTGAGGAAAAATATCTGTCTCCCCGTAAGGGCGAAGCAGTAAATGAGATAGCAACATGTAATGGTATAACGAACTAAGGCTAACAGCTAACCATCCGATCTCACGAAACTGCAACGCACTGGTGTATGGCAATACGGCCGCTCGCGGGAAAGAAGTGGTTCTCATGCAGTTTGTCGTATCAGTGGTGACAGCAGGAAGCGGTGAGATGATAGCACGTACAAGGGTATACGAAACGCGTTTGCTGATGCCTGCCGAAATTGCGCGCGCGCCAGCGCTCGCGACCACGCCCTTGTAGACCAAGTTCACAGGTGCGGGTATCGAGCCACGCAGCACACCCCCCCCCTCCCCCCCCACCCTACTCCGACGTCCCTTCATGTTCCTTTGTCCAATGAAAGATGGACAAGGCTTCCTTTCTTGTTGAGGAACAACCGTACGGGCAGGCCTCGCACGTGGTGTGATGTTATCGCATGCGCCCTACGTGTGATGGAGATGGGCAGCTTGTTTCATCTATGCTTCAGCCATGTTCCTCGCTAGCGCTTGCAAGCTTTTACTAGCGGGTACAGCATACGATGCGCGTAGAAAAGTTATCGATGTGGGCTTTATACGGAAAAAGATGGTGACAATGAAAACCTACAGAGAGTGTCGATAATTTTTATCGCAATCAAAAAGTATACAGTAACCGTGGAAGCGGGTTCGCCTATTTTTTGGAGAGCTGCATCGTCTTCCTTGTAAAGAGTTCGTCCGTTGGAAGAATCAATTATCCGGTTCCTCTTCCATTCGTTCCCTTCCATATCTCCTCGACAGTTATTTCTTCATAATGCACGTGTACAATGGGAGCATTGAGCGTTGAGCCCATAACAAATTCGAGCTTGTCGGCTGCACTCTGTTATTCCGCCTTGCGTAATAGGAAACTCACAAAACAGTGCGAAATAAGTTCATCGCGCACGGTAATCACGCGAGGTGGGGAAGAACGGGTGGGCGAATGCATGGCAAAGCAGGGTAGTAGACAATTCACAACTGATATTTCTCGTATATGGACCAATCGAGAATATGTGCCCTAACCATGTAACGTGAATCACCGTTCTGGCGTCGCGAAGAGCGCCAAAAAAGAAAAAAAATAAACGAAAAAGAAACGATAAAGGCCAAGAAAGAATAACGCGCTCTATTTTATGTTTCCAGAGGCTGCTTTGGGGTCCTTAAAAGAACAGGGCGTGCAAACAAGGGCAAGAGAGTTGTCAAGACACCGCGAACGCGGCTAGCTGAAAAAATAGTGCAGCGGTGGAAAAGCAGGTAGACAAAAAAAAAAAAAAAAAGAAACGCTGCGTCGCTCTAGTAGTGCCAATGCTGGAGGAAGTGCGGAGTTGGGCAGCCTTCTTTGTTTCTCTTCGGCTTTCTCTTTCATTCCTCTTCTCTTTCTTTTTTTCGGTTTCCTTTCTCTCTGTTTCTTTCTCAATGTTTACTGATTTCTTCCTCTCTCTTTATTTATTTTTTTTATCTTTCTTTCTATTCTTCCTATCTCTTCCTTTCTTTATCTCTCTTTATATTTTTTGCTTGATTCCTTTCTTTTTTTGTATCTTCATACCTGGTTTTGCCTTCGTTACGCCAAGCGACGACAGCATACGACAACCCGGGTCCCGAAACTGCCCTGCCTTAATATCATCATCAAGGCGCCCGAAGAACAAGAGGAAGTAGACCTCCTTGGTGCGAGCGTGCGCTCAATATGCCACAGATGGCTATACTATTCGTGGTTTTTCCTGCGTTACGCCAAGCTACGACCGCTTACGATGACAGCATGCGATGACTGCATACGACAGCCCAGTCCCTTAAACTGCTCCGCACTTAAAGCACTTATGTGCGCATTCCCGGGCAAGACGCGATACCTATCAGTCAGTTGCGCGTGGTGGTCAACGTGAGAGATAACCGGTCACTCTCTTGAGTTCACTGTTGTGTTTTCACGTCGTGTCTTTTTAACATGAATACCTACCAACTAGCTCAGCTATCGTTTATTGTAAGTGTTTCATTGCCTTTACTTCTCTATTTATTTATCGACTTACTCGAGTGAAAAAAGTAAGGAAAAAGGTCCATTAAACTATATGGAGATATATTACTTATCTGTTTGATTTATCTATGCACAATGTAGTGGGCCCGAGACTCCACGAATATGCTATCCAGTGAGTTGGGTCGTCTCCCTTTAAGGCTGTACGACGCCGCAGCGTTGAGGTCAGGCAATACTCTTGAGACTTCTGGAGGAAAGAAATATATATACGACAACTTCCGGGGAGCTATTCTCGATGTGTATGTGTCCATCTGAAGAAGATGTCCACAGTCCATTTCGGCAGAGCGCATTCAGTTACTCGAAACGCCGTTGGCCGTGATGTTTACTTTTGACCACGTCGACGCGTCCACCGCGGCGATGTAGCGGTTAGGGTGCTCGACTGCTGACCCGAAGGTCGCGGGTTCGATCCCGGCCGCGGCGGTCGCAATTCGATGGAGGCGAAATGGTAGTGTCCCGTGTACTGTGCGATGTCAACGCACGTTAAAGAACACCACATGGTCAAAATTTCCAGAGCCTTCGACTACGGCGTCCTTCAATCATACCGCGGGTTTGGGACGTTAAACCCCATATATATATATATATATATATATATATATATATATATATATATATATATATATATATATATATATATGCCACGTCAATACGCCGAACCCGCCAGCGCATTCGCAGCGTAAGAAGAAATTGGACAAATTTACAGGAACAGGAACTTTTCAAGTCTGATCTTGCGTATGAATGTGTTCCAGATGTTTGAGAACCATGCAGGGAATGCGTACCGACCTTCGCAGGTGCGTTAGATGGGCGGCCGTATTAAACCTTATTCGATGGCTTACGCAATCAGAATTTGTGCACAGCTTCCGAGATGTACGCCCAAAAGCGGAAGTCTGGGCGCTGCGTTCGTTGCGTTGAAGCGCATTCCGTCCCCCTGTCATTAGTGTCTAGAGTAGTGAAAGCTTTGTGACATCAAAATGACGTTCCGGATCCGGAAACAGGGAGCGCACTGGTCACCGAACTCCAGCCAATCAGCTGCGGCGGAAATGGACACTCCACTAGGGGGGACACATCGAGAATAACTCCCCAGCCATAAAAAATGAAACAGGAGCATGCTGGAAACTTCGACCAAAGCTTGGAGCACAAGGGGGGAGCGGCGTCGGAGGAGGTTGGTCTGTGGACGTGAAGTGCGCTCGCTCGTGAATTTTCTTTTATTTACACATGAGCTCACCAAGAAAAATGAAAACAAACAAGATCATGATGGGAATTGTGACACGAGCCCGAAGTGGTAGTGGCTTCAGAGGAGGTTGGCTTGGATGCTAGGCGTGCTCTTGACTATTTTAACACAAAAGTGTTTTATGGAGGGGTCCATGAAGACTTCAGTGACGTATTTCCCTCACGGAAATGACATCGACAAAATACACATGATCAGAAGACAAAGAAAAAATTTCCGCCAACGGGAGTCGAACCTATGACCTCTTGGTCAGCGACAAGCGATACCGGGCACGCTATCCACTGCGCCACAATCCCATACTCTCTCGGTTGTACAAATGCGCCTTTTATATCTACCACTGTCCTCTCGCAGTGCTCTTGTTTAAGTGAAGTAATGCATTATGACCGTGCAATCCACGATTAGTTTCTTCAAAGCATCGTTTCTACGCGTCCATCCCATTCGGCGCGTTTCGAATAGGAAAAGTGCAATTTTGTCGACGCATTATTACATTGCCAGGTGGCAACGTTGCCCCCAGCGTCGGCCTCACTCATAGCATCCATCCATACCGAAAAAAGCTCTGCGACTAGTGCTTCTCGTGGCCGCGTTTCCAATTTACGCTCGCCCCGGAAAAATTGCAGCCGGCCAACGGGAAAGACCCGACGCGCGTTGCTTTTCCCTCTGGTCGGGCAGTGGCGTTCAATAACTCTAACATGTCACGCGTTCGCGACCTTAGCCTAAGTTCGGCGTCCAATCAGTGACACTCTTCTGGGTGTCACACCACTTGCTCTCGTGCCGCTCTTATACAGTTACCAGAAGCATCTATGATCCCAAGGGTTTGTTTTAATCATTGATCATGGACGTTAGTCGTAGGGATACAGATGTACCACCAAGTGTCAACGTAAATGCATCCACGTTAAGCGGTGCCATAACTGTCAAACACCAATAGACATTGTACAAGCTATCTTTTATCAGTATACAGAAAACATTCAACTACTTCTGTAAGGACACGTTTCACTTTCGTGTTCTACCGATTCCTATGACGGAGGGATCAGCCATGTTTTTCCGTCTATGGTTGAAGCGCATTCCATTCCTCTAATTTGAGTCAAGAGTTGTGAAAACTTCGTGACGTCATAACGACGTTGAAGAGGACGATTCCGAAAGAGAGGGCGCGCTGCTGGCCGAGCTTCCTCCAATCAGCGGCGGCTGAAATGGAGAGTCGATTACACCAACACATCGAGAGAAGCTTGCCAAGTGAAGCGTTGTATTTTATGCCCCGATTCCCCGTACGGGTTAAAATGAAAAACTACCGGCGGCGCGCCGAAATTATTGCCCGGCGGCGGCGGCGGCGTGGCCACTCTGGAAATTTCGGCGGCGGCGCAATCGGCGTGAGCAAAAACAGGCAGCGGCGGCGGCGCGGCGCGGCGGCGCACAGCTCTACTCCCTAGGGACCGCGAAATCATCCGAAAAAACGAATTCATGCTTTTTAATTTCGCTCAAGTGGTCAAATCGCCACCCATGCCCGAAATAGCTTCAATGGCTCCCAGCACACTTATCAGGCATTTTGGTGAGCGCCCAGGCTCTTGTGTATACATTGAAGGGGGTCCGTCCTATGTACGGCTGGCACAGGAGCTTAGCTACGGTTCCAGCCGCACACAGTCGCACCGTGCGCGTATCAACGGCCCCTTTCCGTAGCTCGAGTCTCGCAGCTACGGTGGGTTCGGGCGAATAAGGCAACAGGCTAGATCAACAAACAACACTTTATTGCTACGTTAGCAATACCGCGTAAAAGTCGCTTAGAGGGATCGTCCGCTCTATGAAGAGAACAAAGGGTAAGGCTTACTCCTTGGTCGATGTGGCTCGCAGGGGGACTCGGAGGCGATGTTACCTGGTGCCGGCCAGGTACGAGAGAGCCCGTCTCTCCGTCTCCTTGTCGGTTTTGTTCAACCTCCGGTTCCCCTCCCCCAGCGAGGGTTGTTTCTCTCGCCTAGGGAGAGTACCCCGTTCCGCGAGTCGGGAAGGGGGGGGATAGAGCGCACTGGCCGCGGGAACAATGGCCCTCCGAAAGAGGCTGCCTTGCCCCTTTCGAGCGACCAGTTCCTCCTCGCTGCCAGGCTGAACGCGCTGCTATCACGGGAAAGGAAGCATGGGCGCGCGTGCTCTCCCACAACATTCGGTTTGTGCCACTTACCCCGCTTAACTATTGTGCTGATACCAGCAAAGCGCGGATTAAGTTACAGCTCTCTCGCATGGGGCGTTTGGGAACGATGACGCGAAACACAAAGGCTGTGGTGGAAGAGCGGATCGTCCGACTTTCCCCGATTCGTGTGCGCACGTAAACGATGCGCTACTGAACGAAAATCACTGCCGTGTGCAGCTGATCGTTCCTAGTTGTGTGCAGCACGTCGCCAACTACGCAGACTCCGTCACTGCCGGGGCACTTGCTAGCTGTAGTGTACGCACGCATTGGCCGTGAAGGTGTTCGTTATGCCCACTCAGTTCCTGACCGCACACGGGCACGGCGATGCGGCTTTCATTCCTCAAAGCAACGCGTCTGTGCGGAGCACTTAGCAGTCTCGCACAAAGAGGCAACACGAACGGCGGCGCGGCGCGTTCGGGTTGTCGCCCATTAAAAGCGTGCAGTATGCTTACAACTGCGCTGGACCTCATGCACTACCGAGCAGTTAGCTGAAGATGCTTATCATAAAGAATTGTCAGCGATTAAGTCGTACTGGCGAGTTTGCCACCTGCCTCCATCACGCCTCCATGCATTCCCAGTGTTTATCCATAAAAGACATCGCCGCACCAGTAACCCCTTCGTATTTTTGATCTGCTTCACCCCATAACACCTAAGCATTGCGTCAAAGCCGACTTTCGGACACTGCTACGGTCGCGAACAGATCGACTCGCGAAAGCGCTGGTTCAAACCTGCGAGACGATGGATGTGGCATAGGTTGGGGCTTGAAATAATACCGCTTCCGACCAGAAATTTGGGCAAAAAGTCCGAAAAATCGGACGCCGAAGAGTTTCCGCGTCCGAAATTTCAGACGTTCTTATACATGGACGTCTATGGGGCTTGTGACAGCGCCGCGAATACGTCTGAATTTTCAAGCATGTCCAAAAAATCGGGCGTCTGAAAAATCGGCAGTTGACTGTAATTGGAATGTAGCAGCAACTCTGATCATAAACCCTACCCCATTTGTCTACTTCTGGTACGTGAGATCACAGACAGAATACCTTCCTCTTTTCAAGTTCCAATGTTGTGTGAATGAACCAGCAGAGTGTCCTAGAGCAAATTGGTGCATCATGCATGCAGTGGCTTTGTTTATTCCTAGATACTATGTACTAAATGCTAGTGTATTTATATTCGTATGTCTCGAGAAACTCGTGGCAGCCATCCTTCATATCGTGAAATTATAAATTATGAAATCTTTCATCATTGGATTAGCGTTTGAGTAGGCATTAAATTGCACTGAATTTTGCTTTTAAGTGGATAGCATCCAGTTCTTTCTTGTCATCAGTCGTGTAATGATTGGTAGTGGCTTGCTCACTTGCTAAACCTCTACTGCTTGATAACACGTCGTAGCCTTGAAAGCAAAAACTTTTTTATCGCATCTACAGCTATGGTACCTGCCTCTTACACAACTGTGTTTGTCGACAGTTGCAATCATTGACCTCTCATTATTGCGGTTGGTCATTCCAGAGTGTGCCTGCTGCACGACCTGAGTGGTGTGGGTGGCATGTTTGGAAGCTCGTTCCTCGGAGAAGTGCGAATCCCTGTGCGCGACCTCGGTCTGGAACGAGGCTGTTCCCATCAAGCCTGGTACCTCCTGCAGCCACGTTCGGACGGTCAGCGCTCTCCCCCCACTGCCACGGGATCATCGTCAGCCACTGGAGCGGCAGCGGGCAGCCTCGGCTCCCTGCGGCTCAAGCTGTTCTTTACATCGGACCGGGTCTTCTCTAGTCACTTCTACCGGGACCTTCGTGAGCTCCTGCTCATGTCACCCAATGTAAAGGTGAAATTTTTCCTCCAGAAAAGCAGAAAGCTGTGTACACGTATGCAGCAGACTCTGATTAAATGGAGCCTGAAGTGAGCAGCAACAGGAGTTCCATTTACGTAGAGATGAGCAGGGGTGCAGAATTCAGGTTTGAAATCAATCATGTAAGAGGCAGTGGTTCCTTTTAGCCATTCTGTTTAAGAGATTTTGCATTTAATTAGAGTCTACTGTATTAATAAAAAGGTGAAGAGAATGGGATACTGGGCCACTTCCTGGCCCAGTTTGCTGCTACCTGAAGAAAAGCAACTGCCAGGAGAATTACATTTCACATTGTATGAAAGAAAATGGTGCTGGTCTCTTTTTTTATTGTCAACATAGGGGCGCACCATAGTTTTCTTTCCAAAAATCTGGTAACGTTACATTAATGTGGATTTTTAATTTTGAACACTCAAGAATTGGGTGCTTGTTAGATTGGATTGCGAGAGTGGGTTAAAAGTAAACACGTCATGGGATTGTTGATCACTTGTTGAATTGTTCCTTTACTAATTTTTTGTTAGGTATTCCGACTTTGTATATAGTAGACTCTCGGTAAACGGAAATCTCTTAAATGGAGTATCTGCATATGTTGAAGCAATTGCCTCTAATGTAATTGGTTTCGTATTTGTAATCTGCACTCCTGTCCATGTCTCAGCAAACAGAATCCTGTTTTAAACAGAACACATGCTCAAACCTTGATATAAACCTCGAATTATCAGTTATAACGAAGTAAGTGAAGAATAGTTTTGTCATAGAGTGTTACGAATATACAGTGAACTCCCGTTAAGATGAACTCGGTTAAGACGAATTCTCGCTTATGCTGAACAACATGGAAACGTTTGTTTGGTTTCCCATAGACTCAATGCAAAAAAGATCCGCTTAAGACGAACCGCCGAACAGGTCTCTTCGGATAAGACGAACTGCACTTTCACAGTGACCGACAACGCTGGCGATTCTGCGCAAGGAACATTGCAGTCTTGGTGGGGCTTCAGGCGAATGGGAGAAAGCAAAAAAAAAAAAAAGCCAAACAAAAACGACAACGAGAACAAAAATTTCCTGTGCCTTAAGGCCTAGATATAGTCCGGCGTGTTCAGCATATCAGGTCGCGCGCCCCGAGGTCGGATACGCTGGGTACGCGCAGCAAGCGACGGCAGCCAATTCCTCACTCTAGAGTCAGGCGCGCGCACCATGCCGCGGAGAGCATTTCGGAGTGGCGCATGCGCACTCTCTTCCACGACCGTGTCCGCGGCTCCGCGTTCTTCGGTTGACGCGCACACAATTTTTTTCGCTCTCTGCTTTTCTACACATGCTTTATGGTTGACACGCGTGCTTTTTCTCGCCCTGTGCACTGTTTGACTTCACCAGAAATGTCTTTCCTCACATGCATTGCATTAAACGCTCTGGGAGCCAGAAAATAGCTACATATGTTGCATCGGAAACCAAAGCGGATCATGTATGTACATACGAGAGCGCATTCCGAAGGCTTCCCAGACGTTTCTTTTTCCCTCCGTGTCGCAGCAGTCCACACATTTGCTGGTCTACAAGCAAATGTGATCTATAATCCCTTCGAGCACACACAGAGTCATGTTGTCGTCGATCAAAGTCGAGTAAACCACGGCCGCAGTTTCCAAACGCGGCCCACACGCCACCATTTTGTCGACCGCCGCTGCCGCGCGCAGTGCATTGTGGTCTAACGCAAGCGCGTGGAGCGCGTGAAATAGGAACATGCTCTATCTCTGCGCCGGCGTCGCCAAGCACGCCAAACGCCACCGGGCGCGCCGGCTACGCTGTGACGCCAGACTATAAGTTCTCCACTTTTCGGTGGCGTAGCTTAATCGCGTCGCGCATGGTCGCGCTACAGTGTACTAGAATAGGGGCAGTGTGTTCAGGGAGCGCCTGACGCTGAGGCGCTTCATGCAGAAAGCAAGAGATGGCGCTGCAGGAGCATGGGCTGTACGGAACCGACGGCGAAGCGCCTTGCCTGGCCTCGCGCTCCTCGTTGAAACATCGACACAGAAACTTTCGCAAAGCGAGCTCTTTAATGCGATCGCGTTAAAAGTGCTGCAATCATTCATTATCGCAGCCAAATAGACGTGAGAATGTTCGGCGGATGTGAAGATGCATGCTCGGAATGCGTACTTCTAACGCATCCGAACGCCAGTTAGGCGGATTTATTGACACGCCTGAGATTTAAGGCTGTCGGGGGGGAAAAATAAAACTCATCAATCCTCGAGAAATACTCGAGCAAGATGTACCACCGTAGAAAAGTGTTTTGAATCGATTTCAAACTCAGATTACAGCTGTACACAGGGACGGCGCCAGCGGGGCGCACGAAGTGGCTGAGCCCCCCCCATCCCCCCCCCGCCCCATCCCCCCCCGCCCCGAGAACAACAAACATAGTCAATTAAAACACAACGCATAAGTTCCTCGCTTCCGTTCCCCCTGAAGGAACTCACTCGTCGTGTGTGCCCTCCCTCCCCCCCCGCCTTTGTAAAAAAAATCCTGGCACCACCCCTAGCTGCACACAGTTTCATTTGCAGTTCGCATTCGCAAAAATGCGACCGCGGCATAGGAAAGTGGCCAGCACCGAGTTTTCAAGAAAGGAAGCGCAAGCAAGCCAGATGACGATTATTGTTGTGGGACAAAAATATATAAGACACCCTTTTTACACTATCTTTTTTAGAGTGTAGGAACAGCGGCTAACTTTCAAGTGCAATTTCCTTTTTCGTCGTGCTTCTCTTGACTGACTAAGACCTTTAACATAAAAGTAGCAGTGTTAGCACATAAAAGCGCACGACTGCTGATGTGAAATCATCAGCATGCAATTTGCACCATAGCATAGCCAAACTTAGCTTTCACTAGAATCATGACATTGACTATGCTGTCGCTAATTAGCTCCTGTTGGCTGGAGAAGGTTGTGAATATTCCCTCAAGATTTTTTTTTTACTGCTTCAAAAAATAACTTCGAAGGATAGAGCAGGCCTCCCCCGCTAATGACACTAGAGTTCTGCAAAAGAATAAGAGAGCGGCAGTCGTCACAGTTGTTGCGAGTAAAAAATGTCCGTGCATCATACCCGGCCACATTATGGATAAGGCGGTCATCGCTTTTCCTCGTAAGCCCGTTGCTCAGCTGGCATACTGTTTAACCTTTGCTCTTGGTGTCAGATTTCCAACTCATCAAGTGATGCAACTTTCTTTTATGTGAGCATTGTCAGATGACTGAAGTAATGAGAACCACTCTTCACTGTCATCATCGTTTCCTGTGTCCATCATCCCACTGTTTGCATTGCATTCGCCAAATTATAAAAAGACAGGCAATTGACAACAGTAAAAAACTGACGCGATGTTGGGTGATCGTTAGATCTGCACGACTGTCTCACAATACCAAAAAAGTTCTCCAACTTATCTTGGCTCAGTTGAGATGTCAACAAATATTTAAAACCTTCTCCTTCTGAATACTCCAACAAGCGACCGAAATAACGCGTTTGTTCACAAGCAAGATGGAGCTCAGCAAGTGCGCCGCAAACAGCCGCAACACGCGTCCGTACAGCCCATTCCTTCCTCCATGGTACAGCCCGTGCGACTGCAGCGCCGCCGCAAACATCCGGGACCCGTCTACGCTCTTGGCTTCAAAGCAGCGCGTGCCGCGCGCCGCCGTCTGAACACACTGCCCCTATTCTAGTACACTGTAGTCGCGCGTACGCGTTACGCCGGACTATATCTAGGCCTTTACAATCGCGTACGAAACCGGCGTACGAAATCGAAACCGAAACCACGTTTGCGGACGTTAGCACTCCCGTCAGAGGGGTCAGGTGCATTGTCATCGCCCTCCCACAATGGCGGCCCAGCACATGTTGGGTGCAGTTCGCGTTGTTGTTTCGCATAGGGCCTGTGCGCGTCGTATCTTTTCCCAGTAAAGTGCAAATTGTGACACGCCATTTCCATTATGAAAGCTCACGACAAAGGATGGTTATTTTGCACACCGAATACAGCTGAGTTGCATCTTTTTCGTGTGCCCGAGTCTTGTGACCGTGAGTAGCGCGAACGGAGATCTTCAGCTGCACGTCGATCAGGAAACGTTACAGTCGCCTACCGTTTATTCGGACGCCGATAATTCGGACATGCCCGTTTATTCGGACACCCTCGCGGCACCGTCACTTGTCCCATTCAAGTAATGTACATTCACGACTGAAAATTCGGACGCCCCACGGCGCGCCGTTCGATATTTCGGACTCCGGCTGGCTGATCGAGAGCGGCGTCGAACTCCATGACCAGCTGTCCGCGATGTTTACACGCGTGTTTACAATATCTTCGCTAGGTTGCCAGCACTGAAAGGTTGCACTGTGTATGACTGGACATCATGCCAGTGTAAAAGCGCAGAAATTTCAAATGCCGATCTCGAAGGCTACGTGTTTTGGCGACTCGTAATGGGCGTTTTCGACTTCAGACAGCCGATCCATTCACAGCCAAACAGCAAGCCAAGCCAAGCTACGCTCGGAGCCTGCTTGGTGGGACGTTCAAAATGGCCACGCGTACGGAACGGACCAAGGAAGGACGGAATAACGAGCTCTGCAGCACGAACTAGCCTGATGTCGTTCCCTTTTGGCGTTTGAAAGTTGGCTTGTCAGTTGTTTTGTGGCTAGGCCTAATCTACTGAAATGTGTACGACGCCACCCATTCCATCCGCGCGGTCGGTACTAACGAAGAAACGTGGCAACCACAAGGCATTAGGGATGGCGAAAGAGGCCACAATTATTCGCCAATTCGAAGGCAGCCGACCTCAATCCGATGTTATTTGGGAGCTTTCGTCGAGTTGGACGATGATGAGATCGTCTGTCGGGTCCCCGAATCAGCGTAGGTGAACAGCGACTCCGATGAAGCGCAGGCCATGGCAGCGCTACAACCTGCGGTTATGGCCAAACACTGGCTGAAATACAGCCCGACTCGGTCTTCTGTGATTGTGCTTGTGTGCAGACGTGCATTGACAAGCTTTTCCGGCCACTGGGCCAATAAAAGTGCTTTATTTCTGGCGCATCCTTTTATTCGGACTCTCAATTATTCGGACTTTTCGGCAGTTCCCGCCAAGTCCGAATAAACGGTCGGCGACTGTATTACGGGCCGATAACAGGAAAATATGCGGACCTCGAAGAAAAGTTCGCACTTTCTTATGCAGCTCAGCGTATATTGGCTTTGTTGGCACGCGATCGAGGCTTATACACAAGTGATATTAGAGCCAACAAACCAGGCTCACCGAAAAAAATGAACTGCTAGGAGAATAAATTTTCCATTCTTTGAAGGAAAATTGTGCTTATCTCTCCCTTTTTTTATGGTTTTCGAATTGTCAACATGGGGCCATGCTACGGACTTGTTGTTAAAATGTGTTAGCAATACATTCAAGAGCATTATTATGAACCCGCGAAATCGGGTGCTCGTTAGATTCGTGTAAATGCTCTACTGGAAGGCATAGTTTTTATCGAGTTGAGCCAAATAAATGCTTTTTCTGGTTATTTCCACCCAATTTCAAGCCTACTCCATTCAGTGTTGTCAAGAAACATATTTGGATGCACTTGGCATGTTAGCATGTCTTTTTAAGGGGGCACTTCTGATAAGCCAAACTCCTGATAAGACGAACAAATTTCCGTGGTCCCTTCGAGTTCGTCTTAACGGGAGTCTACTGTATGTTTATAAAGAATTTTCGGATATAACGAAGTATTTTCGTGGCAGATGTGACTGTTGTAATGATGTTTGAGAATATTATTCTGTTCCCTTCCATTTAACGTGGGTCTGCTGTAATTTTGTTTTGCTGTAATTTTTGTTTGTCCGAATTGCTTTCTTGAAGAAATTATCTTTGGACTCTAACTAGCTGAGAGTCCAAGGGTCCATTCAGTGCCTGAAAACTTTGTACAGAGGAGAGAACCAAATGAAAATCTAGTCACCTTGATCACCAAAATATAAAAGCTTTTTTTTATTTTATTTTTTTGCTCTTGTTGTGGTAGTATCTTGTTTAATTTGGGTGTAACCTACTTTCACACATGATTTTGTGCATCATCCTTATTATGCCAATTCATTAACAAGTTGTGCCGCAACAACTCCTCAAGTATTCATTTGAGACTGACTGCCCGCCATGTGTGTGCTGGTTGCAGCCAGTGACATCAAGTGCAGCTTACGTGTTGGGCGAGATGGTACAACACAAAGACGATGCGGCTCAGCCACTGGTGAAGATATTCAAGAGCCACAGTTCTGTACTGCCTCTACTGCGAGCACTGGCCAGCTGGGAGGTGGCTGGTGCAACGTAAGTGTGGGCTGTTGTGACATTTGCTGCTCCGAATTGCTTGCAGTAACCTCCCAACAAACATCTCTACACTGAATTTCGTAGATTTTATTATAATTTGTTGATTTGTTTGTGGATGCGGTTCATCTGAAAAAGAACAAGCATTGCGGAAGCTGAAATACTAAGATGTTTAGTGCAAAAGGCATCTGCAACACACATAATGGAACCCACTTCCAAGAACGTTCACAGTGCTCCTGTGTGAACTTTTGTATGCCATGTCTTGCTACGCATACTGCCAATTGTAACGCGATAAAAGATGCGCAGTGAAGCAGACCATGTCCACAGTAGAAACGCTAGTATTTTGCACTGCTTGGTTTTTCTAGGTGACGTCGCAGCACAGGTTCCTCTCCTTACTTGTTGTTAAAGAATACAGTGGAACCTCAATTATATGACCTTCATTTTATGACGAATCAGTTTGGTCCCGGCAAATACCTCCATAAAAATAATGTGTTGGAAACCTCAGTTATACGACGCAATTTTAAGACAACCTCGCATATTAAGACCACTCTGGTACAGTATTTGGGGGGGAATAACCTTTTTTTCTCGATTCTAACGCCTGCGAAATATTTGAGGGAGCAAAAGAAAAACTTGTGTGCCTCTAGGTTGATGATTAAAAAAAAAAAGTGAGACGGGTACAGTATGCTCTCTTGGAATGGAAAATTTATTCTCCTGGTAGTTCTTTTTCTGTGATCCAGTTTTCCTGGCTTTAAGATCGCTTCTGGAAGCGCCTCAATTGCGGGCGTATTCTAGGGCCGTTACCTAGGCAAGCTCAATCTTCACAGAGCAGCTTCTGCTAGTTGTCAAGCTCGTCTTCTAGATGCGTCTTCGGAAGCGGCCAAAAACGTGAAAATTTTTGGCCTGTGGAAGCTTTTCCCGATCGACAGGCATCTAAAGATCTCCTCCCTTTTTTTGCGGCACTTGCAGTCATGGGTCTTGAGCATGCAAAAAGGACGCAACGTAGCCATTTTCAGCATGCAAAATAACTTTCCCTTGATGTGAGCATTCATAATAACAATGGCACAACACCAATTGCTCTTCACAAGGAAAAAATATGACGCGTACAGCTCGGTTGCTACAAAATCATCCTACATGAACTCGCAAGAAAATGTGCTCTGCCGCCATAATGTGATGGCGATGACGCTGTATCCGACTCTTCTGACGGGAGGCTGTTGCCAACATGGTTTCGGTTTCATTTTTATGCGCAGGCAATCTTTAGTCTTGTTTTATCCAGAAGAACATGTGCATTATATTCCATTTCTTTTTTGTTTAAAGTTGAGATTAAAGATTTGCTCACATCTTCAATTAAATGCTTGGCAATCATTTTTAAAAAGTAATGTGATCTACTTTCCTTCGAGAAGTCTAGGGTCGTGCTGCGGGCCTATTCAGGCATTCTGTACCCGTTTTTTGGGCACGACTGAGCGTCGGTCTATATTCGTAGGTTTTCTATATTTCTATATTTCAGATTTCTATATTTTAGATTTCTATATTCTTAGTTTACAGTCGAAGTCCGATTTCCCGGACCCTCAAGGGACCGCGAAAACGTCCGGAAAATCGGGCAGTCCGGAAAAACGAATGCTTGCGAAAATGCACTTTTTTATAGGTATTTTTCTCTGACGGAGAAGGTCACGGCCGGAGTACTGGATTCCCATTGCAGTTCAGTGAATGATCGTTTAGGTGGCTCTAAAAAGAGCCGTTTATAAAAAAAAAATCCTACGTAGCCGGCGCTACCTCATTGGTCAACACTTTAGGCTCAATGAAGTCTACTTTTGCATGGCGTTCCGCTTGCCTGCGATGATGTCTGTCTCAATTTCAGCTAACGTCACGTTGTCTCGTCGATGACAGTGTCATCCGTGCTCGCGTCAACTCCGAACTCATCGGCTGTGTAGGCGCTGCCTCGTTGTTCTCGGTGTCGGAGTCTTCGCAATCCTCCGTAACTTGAACGATTTCGTCATCAGTCAATTCCGCACAGAGCTCGTGGTCTTCGTCAGCGTCGGCGAAGCCCTCAAAGGTTATCACAGCTGGAATCGAAACGCCGGCAGCGCGCAGATCGTCGAAGGCAACGTCCGCGAAAACAGTTCCGGAGAGTCTCTTGCGTTACGAGGAGGATTGGTGCGCTTCGAAGGCGCGGACGAAGACGAAGGAGCAGTCGGTGCCATCACTGTCAACGGCGAAGGCTGAAGATCGGGAAACGCGAACGCTGAAGATAGCGCGCAGCAGCACACGATCTACCGCAGAGCTTACAAAACAATACGTGAATGAACACAGGGAGGTTTGGCTAAGCTACGGCTGGCAACAAATTGGCGTGTGCTAGATTGTGGCGAGGGTACCGTAGCCACGGCGCGGCTGGCCACACCTGTTCCGGCGGTGCGAGCATGGCCTCCGAGATAGCGCGCCAGCGCGCTATTTTGGAGGCTATCGTGCGAGTGTGGGGAGTTCGAGAATACGAGAAAAACAAAATGGCGGCATTGATGGCGACTTCGAGTCAGCGGTTAGCGGTAAAAAGTCCGGAAAATCGGACGGCGAAGGCTATAAGCGTCCGGAATTTCGGACTTTTTAATACATTGCCTCTATGGGGAACTTGACGGTGCCGCAGATGAGTCCGGGAAATCGGGCATGTCCGGAATTTCGGGCGTCCGAGAAATCGGACGTCGACTGTATATGACGCCCGAATTATATAATGGTTTTCCATGGTCCCTTCAAAGTTTTGGAATCTGGGGTTTCCTTGTGTTTGGCATTGTGACAGCGCAAGGCTTCTTTTGTGTTCCTGTTTGAAAACTAGGAGACAGTGGAGCATGTCATGTGGGAGCTTACTTTGTTTCGTCTTTGCTTTATCCTAGCTTTTTATTTTTCTGAAATGCTTGGCTTATTTCAGAGACCCGCACACTATTTTCCGAGGCAACACCCTGGTGTCCAAATGTGTTGACGAGTACATGAAGCTGACGGGCATGCTCTACCTGCAAGATACTCTCAAGACAGTGGTGGCAAAGGTGAGGAAGAAAGTGAACCTCCTATGTGCGTCTCTTGGCTTTCTTTATGAAACTGTTGCAAACTAGTTGAGACAAAAGCAGAACTGCGTGGTACATGCAGTTAACAGAAAAGCGCTCAGGGACTGCACACGCAGTAAGTGTTCAGACCATGCAGAGAAAAGTGTTCAGAAAGTAGAAAAACTTGTTCATCCGAACTTGTGGTACATTGCAACATCAAATTTGGCTTGTGCATACTTGCTGCAGTGCTAGGCAGGGATGACATGATGAGGGCACAAAGATACTTTTTGCTTTTTCCGTGAATCTAGGGCATTGTTTCGGCTTTTTCCATGAATCTAGGGCATTGTTTGAAGTGGTAAAGTTGATTTTAGAACTCTCCTTTTAAGGGGAAAAATATTAACGGGTGAAAGTACGGGCAAAATTCATGCATGCAGAAAACAAAAAGTAATAAGCTGCTTTTTGTTTTTCCCTATTCAGGTTCATTTGACTAGTTCAGTTTTTTTTTACCTTCCGATTGTTTTATAAAACATCACATGCTCACTTGTTCTTACATGCTTTTTCACCAGATTCTAGCTGAGCGGCTTCCCTGTGAGATCGACCCTACAAGGCTGAAGGATGGAGAGTCCCTGAAAGTAAATGAGGTAAGTTCACTTTAGATGCGACTGTGCTGAACTTAAAACATCGGACTGGTTTGTGCTGCTCTCCTATGCGACCGTATGGGCAAGTAAACTTACAAGCGGGTGGTCGAGCTTATACGCATGGTGCTAGATATGTTTTTTGAAGAAATTCTTGAAGGAAAAAAAGAATGGCAGCAGATCCAATGTGCCCTGTCGTAATTTACATGCAGCAAATCTTCATTTGGCAGGACATCAAAGATGTTCTGTCTCGGCATGATACTTATTTTGCTCCACTTTGGGTTGCTCCATCAGGCCTCATTTTGGTCCCATGTTGGTAAAGACTTTAACGCCCCCTTTGCACACAACCAGCCGTCTAGCAAGTGGCAAGCCAGTCCTCCACGCTATTTGTTTCGGATGCCTGGCTCCCCCCTTGGAGGCACACATGGGAGTGCCCCCCATGGCCATCGGTGCCCAGGCAGGCAGCAGCACAATGCATGTGCAATGCAAGGCGAGCTCCTTAAGGGCCCCTTGTCCCGTCTCTGCACGACTCTCTGCCACTGGGCCCCTCGACCTCCAACAGATGGCCAGCGTCCTGCTTACATCTGTGCAGGCTGGCTCCTCCTCCCCCTACTTGCCTACCACTACTGCGGGTAAAGCAATGTAGTCCGGGTACGATGTCTTCGAGCCGTGATGAGATGGTCCCACGGTGTTAGCTATCGGTGCTTGTCTGTGTTACAGTTAAGCAGCTTTATATGAGGCACTGATGTAAGGGACAAATGGTTATAAAAGACACAGTGTGCCTGCATCGAAATAGGGCTTGACCAGAAAATGAGAACATCGTACCTTGCTTATAAGAAACATCTCATGTAAGGGTCCATAATTCATATGTTGTAGCGCATCACGACAGGGACAGAGAAGGACACACACACGCAGTGCTGCTTCTCTGTCCCTGTCGTGGTGCGCTACAACATGTGAATTATGGATCCTAACCAACTTGCCCAGTAACATGCCTTAGCAAATCTCATGCAAGGGACAAGAATTGCTCCCCGGTGCAACTTATAGTCTCTCATAAAGGGGTTCAACTGTATGATACAGCATTGCGAGGCACTGCTCTTAGATGGCGGTGCCATCCTTGTCAAGATTGAGGAGTTAGGAGTATGGCTGACATTGGCACGCCAGTGGTATGCATGCAATGGTGACCCAGTAGGCAGCAGCGATCTCCGATTCATCCCGATGTCAGTCAAGGATTGGTCCGGGATGTATTTGGCAAGGGAGCAAGCAGCAGCAGCCACGATTGGTCAATTCGGGCAGGTCTGCAAAGAAGGCTTCAATGCTTGTCCTGCTGGGTTCTAGTTTTGCGTCACCCTTAGTGGAATTACAGTAATAAACTGAAATTCTTGAAAAATTTTTTACATGGCTAAGCAATAATTACCCATACCATGTGCAGACCAGGCCGGTTAGTGTACGTAAAGCCAAACCAGGGCACTTGTAAATCTTGTTCTTTACTGCATGCAGGCACACCTCCGAGGTTATGTGGGTGCAGCACTGTCGGCTATTGTGGGCTCATGGGTGGCCTGCCCATGGGAGCTATGCGACCTGTTCTCTATGCTCCGAAGCCTGGCAGCCGACCGATTTCCTGGCCGCAAGGAGCTGCAGTACTCAGTGATTTCCGTCTTCCTCTTCCTGCGCTTCTTTGCGGCAGCCATTCTCAGCCCCAAGCTCTTCGAGCTCTCCACCCTGCCCATTGTGAGTGTCGTCGGCAGCTTATAGAAGCATGGCAGTGTGTTATTTTTCAAAACATATAGAATATTTAATCAATGCAAACATTCCTCGAAAATATTCACTGAATAACAAATTGCATATAGAATATTTTCTGGCTTCTAATGCAACATGAAATATGAAGTTACAGTGCACGTACTTACACGGTGCACATGCACATACAGTGCTGTATTTTAAATTAGACTATGGTACATTGAGAAGCAGCAATGTTTTAAAAACACTGCGTATTATGGAGAAGGCTTTATGAAAGGCACACATAAAGCATTAATAACCAGTAAGCAGTTGTAGCATAGATAGTCATGCATCATAAGTGGAGCCCTGTGTGCCTGTTGCACTTATACTTTAGTGGCCTCTCTGGTGCATTGCTGGACAGATTTAAAAGTGGTTGAATAAAGCGTTTGGGATACTTTATCCTCATTGGGTTTATTCCTTTTTTTTTTCCTTTTGTCCGGATTTAAAGCTACATTGCGATATGCATACCTGTTTGTGGCTGAGCCTCTCCTCCCTCCCTTTTTCTTTTCTAGGATGAGCAGTCTCACAGGACACTGACCCTGGTGTCCAAGTCCATACAAACCCTGGGGAACCTTGTCAGCTCCACATCAGTAAGTCTTGCTTGCCTACCCTATCAGTGTTTGAAGTTTTAAAGGGTCCCTTGCCATGTCCGCATTGCAAATTTCAGTTGCACACTGCAAGTTGTAAGGTGCTGTCTAAGGAGCATCCTATTGTAAGAATTTTCAAATCGTTTCGTTATGTTGGACATGTTAGAATAGTATGCTGCTGTGAGAGGAGAGCTGCTGTTAGCAGAGGCCAGTTGCTATTATCCTATCCACTACGCAGCAAACAGTGTAGGAGTAGTCAAAGTTTATTCGCGTTCACAAATGCTTCTGCTTGGTGAGACTTCAGCAGACTGGACGAAGCTGAGATTGGAGAGGAGCAGACCTAAAAAGTTCTTTCTTTCGATCTTGTGCAAGTTGCTTTGGACAATATGGGCATGTGTTAATTGGTACCTTGATTGTTGTGTGTTGCAGGCACAGCCTTTTTATAAAGAAGACTACATGAAAGAGTTTTATGAAAACTTCATTACTGAAGAGCACAAGGAAGCTGTGAGACAGGTATGTGTGACCGCAGTTGTCTAGTTGATGAAGTGTTTTGTTCCTGTCATTGCTTGCACTGTTGGAGCCTGTCATGTGCTCTATTTGTGTTTATCAATTTTAAATGCGAAGCATTTCTTAGCGAACTTTGGCGACTTTGAGCATATCTAGCTATCTATATATCTATCTATCTATCTAGCCACCTACGACATTGTGCTCTCCTGGCCGTATCGTTAATGGGATTTAAACCAAATTTGGTATGGCATAACATGGCCCTATGACGAACATAAATGGCTGGTCATATCATGAAAATCTTGACTAACTTGTCATGAAAAGCATGATTTACATGCCACACTCATGGTGCGCTCGCGGCCGTTTCGTTAGCTTGATATCCACCAAATTTGGGATTGAGTGACGTGCTGTATGACGAACATAAATGACAGGTGCTAATATGCAAATAATGACGTGCATGTCATGGACAACATGATTTACATGCCACGCTCATGGCGCGCTCGCGGCCGTTTCGTTAGCTTGATATACACCAAATTTGGTATTGAGTGACTTGACTGTATGAAGAACATAAATGACAAGTGGTAATATGGAAATCATGACTTGTCATGTGCGACATGACTTGCATGCCACGCTCACGGCACGCTCGCGGCCGTTTCGTTAGCTTGATATACACCAAATTTGGTATTGAGTGACGTGACTGTATGACGAACACAAATGACAAGTGGTAATATGGAAATCATGACTTGTCATGTGCGACATGACTTGCAGGCCACGCTCACGGCGCACTCGCGGCCGTTTCGTTAGCTTGATATACTACACCAAATTTGGTATGGAGTGACATGACTGTATGACGAACATAAGTGGCAGGTGGTAACATGAAAATCGTGGCATGCATGTCATCTACAATGCCATTTACATGCCACGCTCATGGTGCGCTTGCGTCCAGTTCGCTAGCTTGATATATACCAAAATTGGTATTGCGCGACGTGACTGTATGACGAACATAAATGACAGGTCCTAACATGTAAAACATTACGTGCAAATTATGTAAAGCATGATTTACTCCTTCCTGGCTGCTTCGCATTACATCGATTCCCACAGTGTGTGGGATCTGCCGGCTTTTTTTTCTATTAATGTAAGTGCTGCGTTTAAAAATGAGCTGTGATCAATGGTGAAATCTGTGATGGGAATGGTCCTACATTTGTGCTTGTAAAATGTGTACATTTTCATTGAATTGTGTAGCAAAGTAATTTTCTTTCTCTCTTTTTCTTTCTTTCTTTTGTAGTACCTTGAGCTTATTTCCTTGAAGAATGTCCCAATGAGGAACCTTGACACACCATCCATAGTCTTGAAGGAAGGGTAAGCATACTCATGTTGCCACTTTGACCCAGCTGGATAAATGAAGACATTTGTCGTAATGAACCAGCATGGGACAGTATTTGTGACGACGAAGCAAGTTTCACTCTGAAATGTTTATATCGAGTGACTGTCCATTTTTCACCCCCGCCCCTGCTGATGCCCATGGCTGCAACCAAATGGTGGCAAACTTACATTGTTGAATTGGTTTGCTTGCACGGTCTTGCAGGGGGCTGCAAGCAAGAATGTTTGGTCTGCACAAGACAGGTGGCCCTTTGTCACAAAAAGATGTGATCTTCTTTGTTACCTGCTCTGTTTGCACTCTTGTTGCCGATGGCAGACCAGAAACTAGACACTGATACCATTGAATGCTATAGGATACTTGGTGCCAATGTCTGTTTGCCACTATTTAATTTAAACTTCTTTTAAAATGTTTTCGTGGTACTGTTCGAAATTTTAATTCTCCTGGACAAGAGTGGGGAAGGGTGGGTTCACTGCACAAGTAAACACGATACTATGTACACAATGACACATATCTTGTGATTGCCCAGTTGAGCTGCCAACATAAATGCACGGTGCTCTTCTTGATCTGTTGCCCTGGCTTGTGCAGGACTATGACCAAAAGGGCGCAAGGGCGCAACAAGCTCGGCCTCAAAAACTTCAAGCGCCGCTACTTCTGCCTCACCACTAAGGAGCTGTACTACTCAAAAACGAAAGGTAGGCCACTGTACATTACAATTCGGCGTCTGACTTTTGACTGTTAGTTGTGGTTTTCATTCACAGGGGTCACTGTTTGTATTATTTTATTGTTGGTTAATGTATTAATCGGGCATTTCTCTCGATTTGGTGGTCAGCAACACAAAACTGTTGCACTTTTACATTAACATTGCTCTCATGTCTCCAGCCATTTTTATGAGTACTGTGCAACCTTAACATTATGCATTGAGATATTACAACTAGTTAAACAGTCTTTATAAAGCCCAACGTTGTGGCATTGCAAAATCTCCATAAAATGCAGTAAACCCTTGTTAAAATGTTGTGAGAGGGGCGTTAAAAAATTTGATATAAATGGTAACGCAGATCAAACCCTCTACTCAGTAACAGTTAAAAAAAGTTGAGCTTAAATTATGCTACAACTGCGAGGAAGGCTAAACGCTAGATATTCAAGGACGCAAACCTTTATTTCCTCCTCCATGTGTGCTGGCGATGGCAACAAAAGGGTCGCCCCCCTTTTGGCGTGGCCACTGTTGGTGGGGTCCGCGCCTCTTCAGTTCACTCTAAGCAGAAGGAGCTGTTAGTGTGCTTCAAGTAATGTGGCTTAAAATGTATGCGTTTGGTTGGTATTGTAGGAAATTTCAAGTAAAGCGATTTCGTTCTAATGAGTGTTTATTGGTAGCTGGAATCCATAAGCAGCGGCCATGTCTGAATAATTAGGGGTCCAGAAAAGTCTGTTGTGGACTAGCTCTTGGTTTTTAACACATGTGGGTTCATTCTGATGCTTTTTTTTTTTTTCCCCGCTTCTTCACTCTCCGTCTTTCTTTATTACAGACTCGAGTCCACTGTGCACCATTCCACTGTACGAAATCTTGGGAGTGGAAAAAGTGCAGGAAGACTCCTTCAAGATGAAGAACGTGAGCATTCTGTCACTTTCTTTTGTTTAAGCTACCCCAGGTGTCATACAAAGAATTGCAGTGATTTAAAAGAAAGACTCTCTTCTTTCTGTGTCCGTGGGCCATCTGGCAAATGGCATTGTGCAGTCCCTAAGCAACCATGAAGAAGCTTATTGGTGTAAAAGAGAAACGGGGAAGTTCTTTGAAAAAGCCAGCTGTAACGAAACTTTAGACCGCACAAAAAAACCTAGCTTCAGATAGCGTAGATATAGGGGAGCCTCCGCGAAAAATTTTGCGCTTGAAATGCAAGCGGGAGTGTCATGGAAAAATAGCAAAAATAGCTGCCATTTTCAATATTGAAACTGAACTATAAAAGGAGTTGCTTCCACTCACCAGAAGTGACAAATGACTATTAGGGTATGACCTAGAATGCACGACTCCTCAACATGGCCTTCAAGATAAAGGAGCACTGCAACATCTCGGAGGCCTGCCCCTACATCATGGCAGCAACCACCACAAGCATGCGTCATCTAGGCTGCCGTTTCAAGGTTGTAGACAAGCAAGCTATATCATTACCAGCCCTGCGACCTTATTGGTTCAGTGGTACAGTTGAACCCCTTTATAAGAGACATGCACCGGGGAGCAATTCTTGTATTTTATATGAGGTGTCTCTTATAAGCAGGGTACCACATATGCATTTTCTTATCAACACCTATTTCAGTGTTGGCACACTGGTGTTTCTCATACCCATTTCTCTCTTACGTCAGTGTCTCTTATAAAGGGGCTCGACTGTATATGTTATACCACTCACACACAATAAATAAACTTAGCACAAGTGAGAATTTCGTTGCAGTGTGCCTTTAAGGATGTGTGATGTGAAATACATTGTTATTGTCGCTGCAGGTGTTCCAGGTGATACAAAAGTCTCGAGCATTGTACATCCAGGCCAACAACTGCGTTGAAGAGAAGGAGTGGCGGACAATCCTCACCCGCATCTGCCATTTCAACTTGTGTCGCATCCACACCTACCACCCAGCTGCCTTCCTCAAGGGACACTGGCTCTGGTCAGTACATTGCTGGGTTGATTACTGTTTACACTACGTACTTCTCTCGTTGACATTGTCAGAAGCTCCTCGTGAAGGAATGTACAATTGTATTTGAGCGCAGTTTTTCATGTGCCGAACAAAGAAGACCTTTACTAGTCGGTCACGAGTCAAGGACGCAGGTCAAGCTTCCTTTCAGGGAAATGCACAGCTTTTGTTTACCTATCCCTCTGCGCTCACTTCAATGCTCTTTACATACATTGAACCTCGGCAGTCAGACAAACACCGTGTTTAGGTCTGAAGCGCTAAAAATTTCCCTCAGCACAAACGCCGAGGGAAAACACTACTGCATACGTGCAGTTAGGATTTGGTGAACCATTGCAGTGCCACTTTTTCTGGTGGCGGACAGTGCAAGACAAACTAATTGTCTTAATTTGTGTTTGGTTTGTTTCTCCCTGTTCACAACAAAAGAAAGAGGGAGTACCAGCTTGCTTATAAATTTATCCTTCTAATGCTCTGCAAAGTGGGGTCTGAGAAGTTGTCATGCTGTCATTCTCGTGCATTGTGATAAATTTTTATTGACATAATTTTTACAAGCTGCAAATACAATAAAAATTGGAACTAATCTTTACTGAAAGCGTAGGAAACCAATACCGTATTTACTCGAATCTAGGCCGATGTTTTTTTTCAAAAAATGGGATGTGCGAAAGTGGGGGGTGTCGGCTTAGATTCGAGTACCATGGTTTGACCGCAGCCGCCATATACTGTCGGCCGCAAAAGTTTACGGGATCTGCAGCACATGTCGGGAGTGACGGAAAACTGCAGCACTGCGTCACCTACCGCGACGGTTTTCGAGGCTATCGGCCTCAGCGATTAGCGACGACGCGTTTAGATAACGCGCCTTCGTCCAGATCTTACCGCAGAGGCCGCGGCTGATATCCTCAACACCCGCCGCGTCACGGTAGATGACGCAGCGATGCAGTTTTTCGTCGCTCTGCCACGCGCTGCAGATCCCGCAAGCTTTTGCGGCCGACAGTATAGGCCCGGCCACGCTAGCGGCATGACGGCTCGCTATGTGCGCGTCCGAGGCATTTTCGCGACATCCTGCAGTAGCGTTGCAGGGCGACATGGTCGCTCAGCGGCGGAGTGATGGTCCCCATGGCTACACAGGCGAACCGCGTTGTCTGCTTCGTACTGTCCATTGTTCCGAAATCTCGCAGTCATATACGTTCATGCAGCAAGTGTGTCGAGCTGGCAAGATTTCACGCCGGCAAGATTTCACGCCGGCAAGATTTCACGCCGGCAAAGGTGGATCGTGTCACGTGATACGTGATTGCGGCGCCGGCGATAACCGTGCCCTTTGACACCCCCCTCCTCTCCGGCTCTCGCGTGCGCTACAGGCGTGGGCCTGCACGGGCGCAGTCAACGGGCGCGGGGCGCAGAGTTCGCCGTTTTCTGAAGTTTAGTGCAGTCGCATTGGTAGAGTTCTGGAAGTGTCGCGCCTTAACCACGTGCTCCCGAAACGCTTGCACCACATGTGCTTTTGAAGCGATGGCACCAATCAAGTGGTGCCACTGCAGCGTCGTTTTGCACGCGGAGAAAACTTCAAACCTGCAAGCGCAGCTCGAGTTCGGCATGCTCGAAAAGAATGTGCGCTACGGAGTGCGCGCTTATGCAATAAAAATGCTGGGTTTTCTGCTGATGAAACGGCATTTCTTTCATTCGGCCTGCATTCGAGGTAAATTTTTTTTTTTTCCTGGCCTTGCGAATTTTTGGGGGTCGGCCTACAATCGAGAGTGGCCTAGATTTGAGTAAATACGGTATTTATTTTGAAAATATTGTAATTTCTCATTGAGAAAGGTAGGCTTATATATACAGTCGAACCCCTTTATAAGAGGCACTGATATAAGAGAGAAATGGGTATAAGAGACACCAGTGCGCCTACAGTAAAATACGGGTTGATAAGAAAATGCATACGTGGTACCCTGCTTATAACAGACACCTCATATAAAAGGCAATAATTGCTGCCCGGAGCATGCCTCCTATAAAGGGGTTCAACTGTACCTTTCAGAAAGATTACACGGTCCTCATTTACCGAGTTGTCGTGGAAACGTTCTCAGGGCAGCCAAGTGTGTGGTTTATCATGATTTATCAAGTTTCACCACAGCCCTCTTAAAATGGTGCTGCCAAGATTGGACAGGAAGTTGACTGTAAACACTACTGACCCCTCACCATGACTTTGTTTGCATCCCGACTGAAAGTGTCAACCATTGTCTATTACAGCTGCAAGGAAGAAAGTGAAACGGCACCTGGGTGCTCTCCCGTGACGTCTTATAACCTCGCCGACATCAAGGTGACCATTGACACTGACCGGGAGATGCAGAGGGTTCCACTCTATCTTCCTCAAGCAGATGCACATTATTGAGAGGCTTATAGGTGAGCATCCAGCTGCATGCCATTGTTTTACCAATTGGGTGGGTGGTGGGATGGCTACTTATGCCTGTCACTTGCCACAAGGCAGCAGCAACAACACAAGATCGATTGCCGAACTGAACTACGCCGCTTGTCAGTGTTCTCTAACCATGCTGTGTAGTGTGTGTGATACGATGCACTAGGCTGCCCATGCGTTTTCCCTCTTCCTGATTTCAAGCGCAAAGAGGAGTGCATTCAGCTGTAGCCTCCCTCCAGCTGCTACAACCGGAAAGATGGTAGCTGCTGCGTCGATTTGGTGGTTGCTCCCTCATGTGGTGGAAGATTTTATTTGTGTGTTCATAAAAACGGTGTGTAACTCTGCCATTTGCCTGCTCGTATCAACAGAAGTTCCAATTTATTGCCTCTGTTCTTCTTTGTGGCAGCATTGAAATATTAAGGTTGAAAGTTGATGGTGTTACAGTCGAACCAGTTTATAACAAACTTGAAAGTGCCGGGATAAGTGGTCGTTATATCAGTAGTTCGTTGTATATGGACTCTCCCTTAAAAACGCACACTTAGTGACCAAACCTGGTTTTTATTTAACTTTTTTTTTTCTGTGTAATTTTATTAAAAAGTGCTAACAACCCCATCTGGTGACAAGATAGGCCTTTTTGCGACGCCTGCTGTGCGCTTATGAGTGAATTAAACCATGTTTGCAATGAACTCGCGCCGTTCCACTGAAGCGCAGTGCCACCACATGGAACCAATCATCCCTGGCTAGTTGTGTGCAGCACATCGCTTACTCGGCTCTCGCTGTCGCATGCCAGGCCGTTTGCAGTCTAATGTATGTGCGCGTTTGTGCGTTCTTTGCGCATGCTTCACTCCGGATCGTGCTCGGGTGCGGTGAGTAGCCTGTTCCAGCGCCTTCTCAAAGTAGAGGAGGCGCTGCCTGTTCGTTCAACACGACGAAGACATGCATTTTGCAAGGAACGCACAAGCTGCCTCGCACAATGCGGCGGCAGCAAACTTGTGAACGGCACGCTTGTACGGCCGTCACTTTGCGCTGGTTTAAACACGCACAGCTGAGCAGATACCTGCAGATGACTGTGATAAGGTTGTCGGCGATGAGTCAAAATTGCGCGTTCATCGCCACTGGCCCTCGCCCTCGCTCTTTTTTGATGCTTATCCGTTGAAAGGCACCGCCGCAACCGCGTGAAAGTCATTATCATAGGGAGTTTTAGAATATTGTATGCTAAGTTAGCGTTTGTTGCGGAACTTTTATGCGACAAAAGGATATCGCTTTTTGCATTTATGGCTTCTTGCGTTCGAAAGCAATTGTTTGGTTAATTGTCGGCAGTCGTAGATGTAGAGAACGGCGTCAGAAATGTTTACCATGCGAAAGCTTACCGCAAGTCTTCATGCTCCCTCCCATTTCTTTTTTTTCGCCCTCAGTGCCGTTCGGCTAGTGAAGAAACACCTAGAAAGTGAGCGACCTCGCTCGCAGTGTCCGAAATCTGCATGAGGTGCTCGCCGTGGCCTGCGATATCTTAGTTGCGACTAAACTGCAGAGGGGCAAGTACGAGCGCGCGCCTCTCACATGCTTTTGAATGCCTGTTCTGACTTTTTTCTTTTCGCTTTGTATGCGCCATATTTTTACCGCGACCGTGTCGGAAGTGTTCGTTGTAAAAGTAGGAGACTTTGAAAAGTGTTCGCTATATGTGGACACAGTTTCACTGGGTAGCATAGGAAAGTCGTAAGTGCACTGAAATATGGTCGTTATTACCGATATATCGTTATATCTGGGATTGTTATCAGTGGGTTCGACTGTATTAGTTTCAGATGTTCCGAGCGGCCCTGTCCTCTGTGTTTCTTGCAGAAACATGCCAGCAGCAATTGCAAAGCACTGCCATGCCGGGTGTTGAGTTCAGGCTTCCGCCTGGGTTTGTGCTCGAGGACCCAGCCAGCCTCCATACCACACTGTGTTCCATCAAGACCTTTGTGGAGAACATGGAGGTCAAGCATGAACGACATCGGCACCATCTGTACCGACAGACGCAGTACGGCTCCAAGTAAGTGTTGCTGAATGTATAGTTATCGGTAAATGCAGCAGAGCATTCCATCACGCCTGTTATGAACATCTCGGTGACTTATACCGGTGTCACGCGGTCACTTATCACGATTGTGCGATCTCGATTGAATTTCTTGATCGTGATTGGCTCCTTCAAGCCAAGCTGCAAAAGGGAGCCAATGACTGTTCAGAGATTTGATCCCGGCCGGGGTTGATTGCGATCAGCATTGCACCATGTGACAGCGGTATTAGAAGCATGTGTACTCGTGCCCACAGTTTTTGCAGCGAACAATCCCATCAAAAGCAGATAGAAATAAAAGTGAAAATGAAATGATCTAATGATCTGCATACTAAAGAAAAGGTGCAAGACCTGTAAATGTAAGAATAACACTTCAGCTTTTCTAAGGGCAGCTAATCATGTTCTGTATTAACTGCCTTCCTAAAAAGTTTGACCGCCCCTTGTTCATAACCACAAGTGCGCCTATGTAGCTGCTTTAGCAAGCCGCAGTGCATGGATGACCTAAGGTTCTGGAGCATAAGCTGCCCTGTTTTTATTCAGACCATAGTAACAATGACAACACATTATGCATCTTACGAAACTAGGCATGATTTATTTCAGCTCTTCAGAATAGTAGTGCTAAAATCTGAACTGATTACAGCAACATGATAGCATCTGATCTTCTAGACCCCAACCTTCAAGTTTAAATGTTGGACAACCATGTATGAAGGCTGTCACTTTGAGTGTCACTCAAGGTCACCCAAGTGAAAGTCATAAAATGAGTGCTAGAGAGAAAATAGACACACAGTATTTTATGTTCTGCTATGACAAGCCCAACTAACCACCGTATTGTAGTTTTATTACATGCCGTACAGCATAGACCACTTATAATATAACTCACTGGAGTGAGTTACATCTGCACTATAAACAGTACCTCACTACAGTCGAGCCCGTTTATAACGAACCTGAGCGTGATGCGGCGTCCGTTCGTTGTATCCCGAAGTTCGTAGGAAATGAAACACGACTTTAAAAAAGTTGCAAATGAGGACACAAAATTATTTTTTTTTCGCAAAAAAGTCCGTAATGCACGTGTTTCGACAGTGCAAATGCGATAAGGGCGGTTCGTTTATAAAGCGGCAGCGTGCTTTTCGCCGAGGCCCTTGGCATAGACAAGCTGCCTTGTGGGCGCTGGCTCCACAAAGTTTCGTCATCGTCATGCTATTCCTCCAAATCGCTCTTGCCGCGTACTTCATTCACAATGCCATCATCCGTGCACGGTTCCGCAGTGTCGGCATCATCGCCGGCCGTAATGAAATCATCCCAGCAGATGTCCCGCCCTCCCATATCGGAGTCGACGGCGCGCTGACACAAATCGCCGCCGGAGTGGACCTCTTCGGAAGCTTCAGGCTCGGCATCGGGTCCGACGTCGACGAAAGCGGCCTCGCGGAAACAGTTTTGCACGCACGTAGCCGTCACGGCCGCCCACGAAGCCTTCACAATCTCCACAGCTGAATACAGGGACACCCGAAGCCGCTTTGCAGTTTTTGGCACCATGAGATAGCTCGGTTAGAATGGCTCGCTTGGTAGCAGTGTCCAGCACTTCTCGCTTCGTGCCATCTGCTAGCGCGGCAAGCTTCCCGTCCTCCATCCCGACCACACATGCACACGAACAGCGAGCAAAACGCGCACGTGCGACAGACAAGAAAAGACGCGCGGCACAGAGCACCTTCTGGGCCCTTTTCTAGCCAGAAAAAGAAACTTCCTAATTCGAGCCGGCGGCCAGCGTGGCCGGCGCCGCGGAGCGGCGGAAACAGGCGAAGGAGTTGTGATAAAGAGGGAAGAGAGGTGAGCAGACTTGCGAGAACAGCGGGAAGGCGACCTTGAAGGCCAAAACACGAGGGGAGAAGGTAGCTCAGGCGCTCGGGTAGCTTCTTGATAGGTCCACTAAACCTGGTGTCTTCCGTCGCTGACAATCTCGGCAAGTCCTCACGTAGTGGGTGACATCGGCAGTGAGGCGAGGCCAGTAGTACTTTTCTTGTATCCTTGCCAGCGTACGGGAAAATCCAAGGTGTCCAGCCGTCGAGTCGTCATGCAAAGCATGCAGCACTTCTGGACGTAATGCCGAAGGTACTACGAGGAGGGAGTCGGCCCGAAGTGGCGAGAAGTTTTAGGGGCGGAGCTCCTTAAGCCGTGGGTCATGCGTCCCCGTTGTATGTAGCCACCTTCGTTTAGTACTTGTATACTAGTATGATGAATATATTTAGGGGCGAAGCTCCTTATGGCATTACCTCGGCGGTCCTCGGTTGTCCATGCACTCTGAGTAGCCAGTAGGTACTGGATTTCGACCTCCATGGTAGTGCCTGTGTGAGATGTCTCCTGTGCGTGATTAAACAATAAAAAAAATTCACAACGTACATGTAAAAATAAAGTAAGCTGCGAGTCGCCATGACTCTCATCGACCCTTTAGTATAAATGCGCCCGATCTCACGTCGTTGATGATGTACTGTGCAGAATTCGCGGAAGATTACCGCCTATAGACATGCGTACAATATGGCGGTTGGGTGAAGGTACGCTAGATGGCGTTGGCGGTGCAGCTGCTCTCCGATTGCGCGGACCGCCGTACGAGCAGTACGAGTGCGCTTGCCGGATCGTGCTGCTTGGCGGACCGTGGACGACGACCGGTCGTTCAAGTTTGAATAAAATTTCACACACACTATAGCTTTGATTACTGCTGGGCGAAACCACTGAAGATTTCACGGTGTAACCATGATTGCTTCAGTCACCATAACTCTCATCGACCCTTTAGTATAAACGCGCCCGATCTCACGTTGGTGATGATGTACCGGGCAGAAGTCACGGAAGATTCACGGTTTACCGATGAGCCTCCGCAGCTTCGCCCACTCATCATCATTCACTCCGTGGATATGCTGTGTTTTTTTCTTTAGAAGAACGCCGTTGCGCATGAAAAACGACTCCAGTCCTCGTCTGAATACCTTTGGAGCCACAGTGGCTTTGCCCTCGAGGTATTCCATAAGGCCCTTGAGTTCCGGATCGGCGCGCTGTCGCTCGGCGAAGTCGTCGGCACTTATGGTTCCCAGGAAGCCGTCATCATCCTGGTCGTCCAGCGGCGGTGGGTCGACGGGGGCACGAGACAGGCAGTCGGCGTCAGAGTGTTTTCTTCCGGACTTGTAAACGACGGTAATGTCAAATTCTTGAAGTCTCAGGCTCCACCGTGCGAGGCGACCAGAAGGGTCTTTCAAGTTAGCTAGCCAACACAAGGCGTGGTGGTTACTCACAACTTTGAAGGGCCTGCCGTAAAGGTAGGGGCGAAACTTTGATGTAGCCCAGATGATGGCAAGGCACTCCTTTTCTGTTGTGGAGTAGTTGGCCTCTGCCTTTGATAGCGACCGGCTAGCATAACTAATGACCCTCTCCAGTCCGTCAGTCCTCTGCACAAGAACGGCGCCGAGTCCTACACTGCTTGCATCGGTGTGTACCTCTGTTTCGGCGTATTCGTCGAAAGGCGCAAGTAACGGAGGCGTTTGCAGGCGTCGTTTTAGTTCCTGAAATGCTTCCTCCTGCGGCGTTTCCCACTTGAACTCGACGTCGGTCCTGGTGAGGTTAGTGAGAGGCTCGGCGATGCGGGCGAAGTTTTTAACGAATCGCCTGTAATAGGCACACAAGCCGAGAAATCGACGCATGGCCTTCTTGTCGGTAAGTGGCGGGAAAGCAGCGATGGCGGTTGTCTTTTGCGGGTCGGGGCGTACTCCGGATTTGCTTATCACGTGGCCCAAGAACAAAAGTTCTTCGTACGCGAAGCGGCACTTCTCTGGCTTGAGAGCGAGTCCGGAAGTCTTGATTGCTTGAAGTACAGCTGCAAGACACTGGAAGTGTTCGTCGAAGTTAGAGGAAAAGACAACGACGTCGTCGGGTTAGAGGAAAAGACAACGACGTCGTCCAAGTACACAAGGCAAGTCTGCCACTTCAGACCGGCCAGTACAGTATCCATAACGCGTGGGAATGTCGCGGGGGGCCGAGCAAAGACCAAAAGCCATAACCTTGAACTCGAACAGGCCGTCTGGTGTGATAAAGGCAGTCTTCTCTCGGTCTCTCTCTTCGACCTCGATTTGCCAGTAGCCTGTCTTGAGGTCCATCGACGAAAAGTATTTTGCGTTGTGGAGTCAATCCAGGGCGTCGTCTATCCGTGGGAGGGGGGGTACACGTCCTTCTTCGTGATCTTGTTCAGGCGACGGTAGTCGACGCAGAAACTTAGCGTGCCGTCCTTCTTCTTCACCAAAACCATGGGAGACGCCCAGGGACTCTTCTTGGACGGCTGGATTATGTCGTCGCGTAGCATTTCGGCGACTTGTTTCTTCACGGCCTCGCGTTCGCGCGTCGATACTCGGTACGGGCTCTGTCGAAGTGGTCGAGCACTTTCTTCTGTAATGATGCGATGTTTCGCGACTGGGGTCTGTCGAATTCTTGACGACGCCGAGAAGCAGTCTTCGAATCGCAGGAGCAGGGCCTTTAGCTGGTCTTGCTTGGCCTTCGGAAGGTTCGGGTTGACTTGAAATCTGGTTTGGGACCTCGATTCGTCGAAGCAGGTTCGGTAGCATCGGAGAGGGCGAAAGCGTTGCTGGCTTCCACTATTTCTTCGATGTAGGCAACCGTCGTGCCTTTGCTCATGTGCTTGTACTCGTTGCTGAAGTTCATGAGCATAAGTGTTGCTTTCCCTGCTTGCAGCTCGGCTATTCCTCTGGCTACGCAAATCTGGCGGTTGATCAACAGGTGCTGGTCGCCTTCAACGACGCCTTGCATATCTGTTGATTTATTAGTGCCGACGGAAATGCTGACGCTGGAGCGAGGGGGAATGGCGACTTGGTCTTCCAGCAAATTTAAGGTGTGCTTTCCTGACGGCATATGCGGCGGTAGTGCTTTTTCAGTGGATAAGGTTATCAACTTGGATCGAAGATTGATCACTGCACCATGAAGGCTTAAGAAGTCCATACCAAGGATGACGTCTCTGGAGCAACGCTGTTAGACTACGAAGCTTGCTGGATAAATCCGGTCGTTGATGGACACTCTCGCTGTGCAGATTCCTGCCGGCGTTACTAGGTGGCCTCCAGCTGTCCGGATCTCAGGGCCTTCCCAAGAAGTCCTTACTTTCTTCAACTTCGCGGCGAACGTCCCACTGATGACGGAATAGTCGGCGCAGGTGTCGGCGAGAGCTGTGACGCTATGGCCGTCGATGAGAATCTCGAGGTCGCTAGTTCGTCGCCTGGCGTTGCGGTTGGGTCGCGGCGTCGGGTCACGGCTACGACAATTTGTACCGCTGCTTCGATGTTGCCTCGTCAGGTCTTCTTCAGGCCGCGAAGTTTCGACGTCAGGGCTGCGTTCGGGTTGCGGCGGGTTCTTGAGGTCTCGTCGCGGGGGCGGCGGCGGAGGATCTTCGGTAGGTCGTCGTACAGCAACCGCACCTCCATCGGTTGCTGCCCTTAGTTTCCCGGGTAAGGGCTAAGGGATCGGCCCCGGTTTGGGCCAGTGTACTGTCGGCGGTGCGGTGACATGTAGCGGCCGGGCGACGGCGAGCGAGAAGGTCGTCGTTCTTGCCACTGTGTTCCGGTGAGGTAGTCGTCGATGTCGCGAGGCCGTTCGCCTGGCTGCGGAGGCGGCGCGTTGACGGCGAATCCGCGTAGCCCCATCTGTGGGTACTGGCAGCGGCGGTAGGTATGTCCGGCTTCCCCGCAGTGGTAGCAGAGTGGGCGGTTGTTAGGGGCCCGCCAAATGTCGGTTTTTCTTCGGGCGTAGCGCTGGCCGGCAGGTGGACGGTATGGCATCGATGGCGGTGGCGGCGGTGTCTGGCAGCCTCTTGACGTGGGCGTGGAGGGGGGGGGTGGCGCGTCGGGCTACAGCAGCGTAGCTCATGGCTTGCGGCTGAGGATGTGATGGTTCAGTGGTTCCCAGCGAGTGCTGGATTTCTTCTCGAACAATGTCGGCGATCGAGACAACTTGGGGCTGCGAGGACGGCAACAATTTTTGCAGCTCCTCCCGCACGATCGCTCGGATCGTTTCGCGTAGGTCGTCGGATCCGAGGGTGTGAACAGCTGCACTTTCTTGCATCGATCGGCGATTGTACTGGCGGGTGCGCATTTTCAACGTCTTCTCGATCGTCGTAGCCTCCGAGACAAATTCTTGGACTGTTTTGGGTGGGTTCCGCACCAGCCCAGCGAAGAGCTCTTGCTTTACCCCTCGCATGAGCAAATGGACCTTCTTCTCCTTGGTCATGTCAGGGTCGGTATGGCAGAAGAGACGGATCATCTCTTCCGCAAAGATTGTGACGTTTTCGTTCGGTAGCTGCGCCCGTGTTTCCAGCAAAGCGGCAGCTTTTTCCTTTCGCACGACGCTTGCGAACGCGGTGAGAAAGCTGGTCCGGAAGATGTCTCAAGTTGTAATGGTGGGCTCCCTGTTCTCGAACCAGGTCCTTCCGGCGTCCTCCAGGTAGAAGTACACATGACGCAGCTGATCCTCGGAGCTCCAGTTGTTAAATGCCGAGACCCTTTCGAATGTCTCGAGCCAGGTTTCGGGATCTTGGCGATCCATAGAAGGTCGGCGGCTCCTTCAGTTGCCGGAGCAGGATGGGTGCAGACGGCACAGGGGCTGTCATCGTCGCTGCGGCCGAGGTCAGGGTCTTGGTCTTCCGGGTCTTTTCAGGGAGAGGCTCGTACTCTGGCGGTACACCTAGCTGCCTGCGGCTGGCTCGCTGCTCAGCGTTGGCGTCGATGTCCTTTTCACGTTGTGGGCTTGGCTCACGGCTGGAGGGGGGCGTTCGGTACATGGACCGGGAAGCACCTCCACCAGATGTCACGTGGTCGTGACGTCGACGAAGGCAGTAGGCAGTAGTCCAAGATGAAACACTTTATTTGGGCCGAACTTGTGGCCGGTAAACTGAAGGTGAGATTACAGCAATAAACGCTGGCACCGATAGCGGCGAACAGAGCGTCGGCCGTCGATCAACTGTACATCGTTGGAACGCGCCGGCTTTTTATAACGCATGCGTCGAACATTCTAGCCTTATCACTAGTCGTCGCGGAAGCTCTGGAATACTCTTGAGTGTTAGCGTCTTGCGTGCAATCTTAACAGAACGATCTACTACAAGCGAGAAGCTTCTGGAACAATAAGGCGCAGTCTGCGCCGAGTACTGCTGATAGTCTTTGTGGGCGGAAACCGAATACAGTGAAAGAAACGCGTGTGGCAATATCATAAAATGGTGATATGGCTTAAATAATGATCTAGGATTCACGAAAATCTGCGAGGTTATGCATTGGTAATGGCTGAAGCCAAAATTAAAGGGACACATTGCAGAAAAAAAAAATGCGACGCCAAAATTTTTTTCAGTACCCCTTTAACATTTCCAAAAGAGACTTTTTTTTCACAATATTTGGTTCCGAAAAGCAGCTTCCCCCCTTAAGGGGAGACATGGGTCTTAAAAAATGTTTTTTTGAAAGTTGGGTGAATGGCATGAAATTTAATATACTTATTCAGTTTTTTCCGCAGATATGAAATCTCTAAGTAGATTTTTAATAGCTGCGTTAGAACAAAAGATATGCAATTTCTAACACATTTTTAAGCATATTTGTTACGGGTATTTTCGGCAACTTTCCTTTATCAAACACATAAACAAAGTATGCGGCAAGATTGCCAGGAAGCTGGTCTAGCCGTTGATGCTATTAATTTTCTTATGATGTTGTTCACCAAATTATAATTCTCGATGATCCGAAATAGTATGCAGCAAAAAAATTTCCCTTATATTTGCATCGATTTATTTTGCATTCAAAGTTCATTCAAAACAATCAGATTAGCATCACCGGCTAGACCACCTCTCTGGCAGTCTTGTGACATACTTTGTTTTTGTGTTTGACAAAGCAAAGTCACCAAAAATCTCCGTAAGAAATATGCTTTTAGAAATGGCACATCTTTTGTTCTAATGCAGCTACCAAAAATCCAATTAGAGATTTGGAATCTGCAGAAAAAATTGAATAAGTTTGTGAAATTTCATTCAGTTCACCCAACTAATAAAAGAAATAAAACAAAGACCCGCATCTCCCCTTAAGATGATTGAGCAGTTCTCTTTTAAAAGTGTTTCATTTAATGAGTGAAGCAGCCAACTGAACTTTGCCATTCCCTTGTCACTGCAGGCAAGCACCCATAGGGGACGACAACTACTTGCTCATGTTTGCGCGGCAGCAACAGCAGAGGACCGCCTCCATGCCTAGTGCCTCGTCACTGGCACGACCCCTTACTAGTGATCTCAACATTCCTGTACCACCCATCCCCGCACCAGCACTGCCTTCCCCGGGCAATGCCAACGGAAGCCTGTTCAGCCACATGGACGTGCCTTAGCCTACGCTGCTTCTGCTCTCATTCTTCCGAAGTCACACAGCTTCTCTGCCCCTTCCAGTGCACACTGCCGGTCCCGTTGCTATGAGGGAACGGGATCCGCATGGCGCCAAGCCCGAGGCGCTTCAGTAGACGTGCCAACCTCCCAATGCCTTCTCTAACGGCGGTCCTTCGTGTGCTCCCCCCACCTTTGCATTGGCCAAACGTGAGCACACAGGCCCAAGTTTCAGCCACAGTTGGGAGTTGCAAGCCACGTTTCTTCCTAGTCGGTCACCCGAGGTCCTTCTCATTCTCTCGTGAAGCCGTGTACATATTATATGCCCTGTGAATGCTGAATCTAGCTTAAAGAGAGAGCAAAGAAATCACCTACAGCGGTTACGACCCATGCCAGTGCTCTATGGAGACGGAAAGACTTAACACGTACTCATTGCTTATGTCATTCCAGAGTGAAGAGGCTGCACCGATGCCACTTTTAACGAACTTGGGATTTACGTGTAGTGAGCTGCAGGCGCAGTTAATTTAGGTGGTGTGGCATCACATTTTAAGCGTGTTACCCACACAGCTGTCGGGATGCGTGAACATTGTCATCTTGGATAATGTGCAGCGGATGCACGTGTTGTAGCAGTGGTCAGATGTGGCGTATGTCTGGATGATCGCTGTGTCCTTGCTTGACTGTAAAGCCCTGTCACTTGAATGTCAAGGGCTGCTGTGTTGCTGTGCATGGAGTAATGGCCTGGCTGTACCACTTGCAGAGCCGAATATTTTATGGGCAGCAGGCTGGATTGATGTATCGCACACACGTGCGAGGGAAAAAGTTTGCTGTACAATCCCGAGTTGTCATCCATGCCTGTGACGTCACCCAGACCATTTCTCTTGCAAATTGTCGTTTGTACTGAGGCATCATGCAGATCATGCACCGCTGTGGTTAACCTACGCACATTATGGGCAGCTTGCAACAGCCATGGGCAGCATTTTACCATTTGCTTGTTCCCGTAAGCATGTTTTTCAGGAACTTGTAATCACACACCACTGGCAAATGTATATGACGCACCATGGTTATTGGTTCGCTGATTAATGGAACCTGGCTGGCCAGAATTATCCTTTTCTTTCTTTTCCTTTTTTGTTACTGAGACGTTACCCACCAAGCCTTTCCTGGCAAATCTGATTCACTGCACTAGCAGCCTTGCATCGTTACTGGTGTTTAAGGGGCCATAATCACGACTAGTTGGTGCAACTAATTGGTCAAACTTCTTTTCAGCAAGCACAGGTAAATCTGTTCCACAGCCCTTCCATTGTAACATTTAAAAGCGAGGCTGTGTGGTCATCCTTTCATGATGTCTTTGTAGTTTCCTCAATTTTTGGGAGACCCAGTGGTCCATAACTCTGCAAAGAGGTCACTTAGTATGCAAACGGCACTAGCTGCTACCTGCAGCGGAAGAACCTTTTGTAGTTGAAAAGTAATACCTTATTTGCACAGCTGTAATGGGAGGTTTTCTTTTTGGGGGGGGGATTATGAGCTTCTAGAATTGCCTCTAGATTGCCTCGCATGAATACGGTGCAAGATCCTTTTTCCCTTTCACGCTTTGATACGTGGCAAGCCCAACGATAGGACACATGAGCTGTGCGAGGAAGCTAGCCTTTCAGTGTTGTAAAGAGGACACAGACATTTGTTTACAGAAGTAGAAGTTCATGTACAAGCAAGTAAAATCACTTCAAAGATTTGGTCCACTGCAAAAATGTGCGTCTGTACAGAACCCAGCACTTGAGACCGCAACTACTGCATATTGTTTCCCGAAGTGTTACATCTCAAGCCCACAGTATGGCTTGTGTTATTAATCATTGCTATGTATATAAATATTTTAACATTATTTTTTTAGTCTCCAGACACCTCCCCTTGCATTACATTTGTGGTCACATTATTTTCGTACAAATATGGTGTCTTTAAGTCCCAAGAAGTGTACAGACTGAAATTCTTGGTTTCTGCCATTGGGTTCTTCTGCAACATCTTGCCTTCTGTATTGTCGAGGAGCAAGTTGTATGCATAGATTTGAAAAGCGGCCACTGAGGTATTATGGCCAGACTCATTCTGCTGTTCTGTGTACCGTTCGCCGTCAATTTATGAAACATGCAGTCTGTGAATCCCCGTGAGCACTTTTTTCCTGACCCGTTCTTTAGTTATTGCATCTTATTGTGGTATGCCTGAAGTTTGAGCTCAGTAACGATCGGTTCCTGTAAACTTTATTTAATTGGAAGTGGGTGTAAGTGCAAGTTCCTTCGTTTATTCACTGAAACCGCTGCGCAGTGTGGCCGAGCCGCATCTTTTCTTTTTTTTTTTTCCTGCGCAAATTCATGCATGGCATATTGCATACTGCTTCTCATAATCAGACACCCTCATTCTGCTCATTCACGTGTGCTTAAAGTGCTGCGTAAACAGATGATTGAGTCTTTGGACTCCCTGCCATCATGTTCAAATAATGCTAAGCACTCTTGCCAGTTTTAATGGAGAAATCATTTGAAAATGTTCCGAACAAAACAAGAAGACAAAATGCAGCTGCTGCTGTAAGAGTCAACGCGTGTCACACACACGCAGCCATGGCTCTCCCAAACTGTGGTAGCAGGCAGTTTTGTTGATACCTTCTACATATATCGTATGCCTGTTGTGTGTTTTTATGTTTCGGCTTGTGTAGTATTTTTCTGCGGTTAATATATTATACATATATATAGTATACATATATAAATATATACACATATACATACTTGCTATATATAATATACATACTGTAACGTTGCATGTGAACTCGTGAGCGTTTTGCACGGAAGACCTTAGTTGAATTGTACGTTTGAAGAATCAGATGGTGCGCTAATGGTGGTGCATATTCATTGCCTGGCACTAACAAGTATAAATGACGGGAGCAGTTCTCTGTAACATTCAGCTTCCATTAATTTATTTCCAATCAAATGGGCTAAGCAGAATTCCTCTGAAACGTCTGAGGTTCCAAATAAGGGATGCATTTAGAAAGCAGGCGCCTTTAGGAACTTCTGAACTTGGTCATGTTATAAAGAAGGCTGCACTAACCAGTTATATTCCTGAAAAGCGCAAAAATTATGTTCTTTTTGTTAAGTATCCATCACGACTTTTGCACTTTTTTTTGTGTGTTTCATTACTTCCACATGTGCTAAGACAACTTTGTGAAAGTCGGTACACGTGTGAAAGCATTCAGAAGTGCTAGATTCTTAGATTTATTTTTATATTGCGTTTTGAAATCCTAGTAGTTCATTATTAGATTTTTCACACCCTTGCTGTACCTTATTGCACTTACTCGCCGTGCTGCTCGTCACTTTAATTTATGCGATTTAAATGAGTCTTACTAATCGTAAGGCATCTTTTCGTAGCTGCGTTGTATAAAAAATGAAACCTAGTGGGATTTTTGTTTTTAATGAAGTCCGGTGTGAGCACCTCCCGGGTGTGCAGATACATTTGTCACATCAGAATTGTAGTCAGATAGCCCATGTCATTTGCGTTAGAGAAGGACGGCACCATTTCACCTGCTCATTTATAAATTAAAAGTCACTGTCTTAATTGTGCATAGCTAGGTCATAGATCATTTGTCAGCTTGCTCATTGAGCATTGTTTTTTCTCTCCCTTTTGCCGCTTTCTTTGCCTTGCTTCCTTTGCACCACTTCAGCGAAATGGCTCGTTATGGTCACTCTTTCTGCTGAGTACGTGATGCGACACACTCGGTGAAATGTTGAAAAATGTAAAAAAAATATTTCATGTGCCACACGCAGGTGTTTCAATGTCAGATTCCAGTAGGCTTCCTATTAATTTGATGTCTATTTTAAATTTATGGTATTTAGAGCTAGTTAGAGTCAAACTTAAAAGCCCGGTTTCTTACTCATTGGTTTGCAAGATTGATAGGAAAATTTTGAGATACCAAATGCCGATTGAGGATCGAATTAGAAAGAGCCAGAACCTTGGGCTGTAAAACTGCGGTCAGCCACAAAAGCTTACAGAACACTGGTTTCACAACAAGTGTGAAACTTGCATTTCTTTTTTTAAGGTATGGTGCTTCTAATTTGATAGATCACTTTGTAATTGCAGAAAGCAGTCTTAAAATTGAATTAATACAAGTCTACTGTATCCAGTAACGAGTTTCAAAGCAGCACTGAATCTGCTGGCAAGCTTTTGTTGTAAACATACACACACACCCCTATTTGCACTGCCGCACAGCCAACAGTCTCGGTGCTTTCTTTGTTTTGTCGTCTTGTACGTTGCAGTACTTACATTCGCTGTGCTGTTCTTCGGGTGTAAGTACATGTTGTGTGGTACCCAAAGTTCTCCTAGAATCGTGGTAAATGTACAAACTGACCCTCGTGTCTTTTATTGTTGAGAAACCTGGGCACACGCTACACATTACGATTTGCCATGTGCCAGTGTGCTGTACAGAAACTTAAGAAGGACATGTGTTGTTGCTCCAAAGCTTGGTGTTGTAAAGCATTGGGGTTACTGCAGTGTATGCCTGCACTTTTGCTCTTACAAGGAAATGGTGATGGACTTGGTTGGCGAGATATGACTGGTGGTGTGTTCCATTTCGGATAAGGGCAGCAATATTGCTTGTGGCAATGTGCTTTTTTTTCTTCAGATGTTTATATTTAAACACATAGAACAAGTTTTATAACAGATTGCAATGTGTAGCAAGTGTAGTGTGTAATACTAACAACTAGCAGCCATATTATTACCACCGTGCCTTGCTTGTACGAACGTACTGTTCAGAAAAGTTGTGTACGTCAAATGCTGTTGAAGGCTGCATTGTGGAAGAGTCCTTGCAGAATTTGCACTGTGGAACACGTTGATAAGATTTTGTTTTTTCATTTGACTGTGGTGGTTTCCCTTTTTTTTTATTTTTTTTATTCTTGCCATTGGTGCAACTGGGACATGCACAATGTTTGTCATTTGCATGTTGTTTAAATTGTTTAAAACCCAGATGTATGCAGAAAATGCACATTTTTGCCCATGTTTGGTATAAAGAGAAAGCAGTGTGCTCACTTGGCAGAGTCTTGTAAGGCAAGAAGCATCTATGCAGATGTGTTTCGAACATTTTCTTGTTCTCTTGGCGAGGAGGAGAGCGTCATTGACATAACTCGAGTAACCGCAGTACCCTTGCCACACGAGCTTTACAAAAGGTCACTTTACGTAAATGAGTTTACCAATTCTCCTTTAAGCGGAGTTCATTGAAGCCACTGAGTTAACGCCAGTTTTTTCCGGTTACCCATAACGCTGCAACACAGTACAGTTTTTAGCATGGCGTGCTCATCAAAATAAAATAGCATTTACGGTGCCCGTGTGGCAAGGGTACTAACCTTATCACCTATCCCACATATTGCTGTTGAGTTCGCGTTAGTGCATGGCCGCCTTCTTCACGTCTTTGGACTTTATGTGGTGGCACAAAATGCGGCTCTTATGGTCACAAGAGAGTTGGTTGCATGGACACTATTTATTGAGAACTAAACATATTTACTCCACCCAAGAACAAACCTGTGGGAGTGCCTTTCTACTTCTCTGTTGTATGTGTATGTTACCATTGTTCACATAGTGATGAGTAAATGAATTTTATGCAACAGTCATGCATTTTGTGTCTGATTTACTTGGTCACTAAATTTATGGCCTTATTTTCCATGTACAGTAGACTCTCAATAAACGGAACCTGAAGGGACCAGGAAAATATGTTCCATTTAACAGGGGTTTCGTTTACTGAGAGATGAACAGAGCTGCAGAATACACGTACGAAACCAATCGTATCAGAGGCATTTGTTCCATTTAAGCAGCAATTCCGTTTAACAGATTTTCGTTTACTGAGAGTCTACTGTATATCTTTTTCTTTCTTTTCTTTTTCTTTTTTTTTTATACATATACAGAAGGAGGTCCCAAAGTCAACAGACTGTACAGGGGACCTCCTATGAGGAATGCATAACAAAAATATGTAGAATGCAGCTAAATATGTACACAAACTAAACACTGTAAAAAAAGAAACATTAACACTAACACGGTTTGGATTATAAAAAAGGCTAAAAAAAGCGGTGTGATGATGAAATGATTATGTTGATTGCAAATAAATTCGAAGGTTGAATTTGAATGCGTGGAAATTAGAGAAAGTCTTAATATGACATGGCAATGAGTTCCAGAGTTGTGTGGCTGAGAAGTTAGTAGTGAACTTACCGTAATTAGTTCTGGGTTTTGGTAATAAATAGCTGTTGTTGGAAGCGAAACGGGTAGACAAACAGTGAGGATACTGGCTTTTATTAATTATGGGGAACGGAAGCTTTCCGTTGATGGATTTGTGCATCAGTATTCCGAGTGAGTATTTGTGAAGTTTTCCCACCGACAGAATACCGTTAGAGGTGAGCAATGGAGATGCTTCTGATGTGTAGCTGCTATGTGTCATGATGCGAATAGCTTGATTTTGAGTGTGCTGTAATGGTGATAAATGGACCGGATACGTGTTTCCCCATGATGATATGCAATAATTAATATACGTGTGAACGAAAGCGTAGTAAAGGGAGATTAATGTATTTGTGTTGAGGAAATTGCGAACTTTAATTAATATTCTAATGCCATAAGCTGTCTTTTTGGTTAACGATAAAACATGCTCGTCAAATTTTAGGTGTTTATCTAATATGATACCGAGAAACATGACATTGTCAGTAGGATAGAGAATGTTTGAAGCAAATGTTAATGATGGAGACCCTGAAAAAAGCTTTTGCTTTGAAGAAAAAATGACGAACTTGGATTTTGTAGCATTAATGTGTAGTTTATTTTGTCGGCACCAGGTAACTATGTTGTCTGCGTCATGAGTAAGTTTGCACATTAATGAATCGATGTTGTTGTCTGAGCAGAAAATAGTAGTGTCGTCAGCGTAAAGAATGCAGTCAGATGATTTTAGGCACTGTGAAAGATCATTGATATATATTAAAAATAAAAGAGGGCCTAATATTGATCCCTGCGGTACCCCAATGTTACTTGTTTTAGGGTGCGAGTAAGTGCTAGATATTGACACAACATACTCTCTGTCTTTCAAATAGTTTCGTAATAATTTGAGTGCCGGGCCTGTTATACCAATGGAATCTAATTTAGCAAAAAGTATTTTGTGAACAAGTGAATCGAATGCTTTAGATAGATCAATAAAGAGTGCCCCAACCAAATTTCCTGCATCAATTGCCTGTCGGATCCTATCTGTTAAATATATTAATGCGAAATCCGTTGAGTACCCTGCCCTAAATCCGAATTGATTTGCTGATAGGATATGAAATTTTGACAAATAAGAAGACAAGCGTACTACGATTAGTTTTTCGACAACTTTACTAAGGAATGAAAGTATAGCTATAGGGCGATAGTTAGATGTGTGACGCTTATCCCCCCTTCTTGAAAACAGGGATTATTTTGGCCTTCTTCAATGCACTTGGAAAAATACCCGTGGTAAAAATAAGGTTCACTATGTGACAATACGTTTCTGATATTAAACCAGCTATCATTTTTATGAGAGAGGCGCAGAGATTATCAAGACCGGGTCCTGTATTTTTTAGACTAGATATGACAGTAGCTATTTCTTCAGGTGTCGCGGGATGAAGGAAAAAGCTATGAGGCATACGGGGGTAAGACTGGGTCAGTGGATCATCATACCCTTGCTTGTCAGTACAAAAGAAGTTAATAAAGGAGTTTGCAATATCTAAGGGATTATCTAGAAGAAGATCTCCTGACTTTATCAGTGTTATTTCGTCATTCTGATTGGATCTACCCAAAAGAGAGTTTAATATTTTCCATTGTTTTTTTACATCATTACCGGCACACTTGATTTCGTTTTCATAGTACTGTGTTTTAGCCTGTTTGAGCAGCTTCCCTAATAGATTAGAATACTTTTTATACCTATCATGAAGAGCAGTATTAAACGGCTGTTTTTTTGTTTTTCTGTAAAGATTGTCTTTTTTCCGCAGACAATTCAGCAAACTGCTAGATAGCCATGGGTTGCGAGAAGCTGAAAACGTATTTTTGCAATTCATTATTGTGGTGGAATCTGCAAGGGCATTAGAAATTATCTTTGAAAATTTATTGTAGGCAGTATCAGGGTTATCGCATGCGATGACTGAGTTCCAGTCAGTAGCGGATATTAATTCAATGAACATTGTTGAATTAAACTTCTTTCTGATAAAGCCTGTGTCAGTAGCGCCAGGAGTATAACTTAAACGCACAAATATTGGATAGTGATCAGTAACAGAAGCTTGGACAACACCGCAGTCGGGGTTAGTGAGCAGATTTGATAATACGTGGTCAATAAGTGTACCTTGTTTATTTGCGGGACATCGAGTTGGAAGTGTAATTAGGTTTTCATACCCAAAGCCATTTAGGCAGTTATTGTAATCATTAAACAGTGTGTTGGATGTATCTAGAAGGTTAATATTAATATCCCCCCATGATTATAACATTTTTCTGTTCGAATGATAACTTATGCAGCAAATCACCAAGGGCCGAGCAATATGCACTTCCACATGATGAAGGTGAACGATAGATGCAACCAACTATTAGGTTTTTTTTATCCTGTGAAAAGAATGAATCATGAAATTCAACCCAAACAGATTCGCAGTTCGTCACGTTGAGTTTCAAGTCAAGTCGCCTATGAAAACGCAATTCCGAGGATATGAAAATAGCCGCACCACCATGATTACTGTTATCGCGGTGGCAGTATTCAGCAGAGTATGAAGGGAAGGTATACAAGTGATTATGCGATGCGCAGAGCCATGTCTCACTAATGCAAATCACAGAAAACTTATGACAAGTCGATGATAAGAAATTTGTGATACCATCCATGTTTTTTTGGAGACTGCGTGCATTGAAATGGATTAGTGAACGGCAGGGCAAGGAAAAATAAGTCTCGAGTTCGTGAGGTAAAATGTACGAAGCCATTTCACACAGCTGAAAGATTGACTGTTAGACTGTTTATGCAACGTTAGGCAATATTGCATAGATCAGAATCAGAGGCAATGCGAAATACCCGGCTGTCGGGAGATTTCCGCACCTTGATCTGGCAATTTTCCGTCCAGATGAACTGCCAGCCTTTTTCTTTTTTAAGGCTAGCGCCCTAGAGAACAAACGCTTATTGTCTGGTGATAGGTGCTCATTGACAAATATTGCTTGTGTGTTCTCTCCTGAATACCCTATGCTTCGGGTGTTCAGCCGAGCCCTTCTCGCTTTTTTCATGAAATCGGTCTTTTTTTCTCGAGAGCAAAATCGCACAATTATGTTCTTTTGACCAGACTTTGCAGGTACACGATGCACTGTGTCGACATCGCTGGCTGAGACCTTACAGTTGATTTTGTCGCCGATGGCAGTCAGGATTGCGGAACAATCCTCCCCTTGTGTAGAGGGCACCCCTTTTATTTCCAAGTTATTAACAAGATGTTAACAAGATCTACATACCTTCCTGTGCTCACAGGTGACCAAGAAGAGTGAGAGAGTGTGGGATTATTTTGTCTGTCCCCTTCATTTCTAGACATTCGTTGGCAAGTCTAAAATTTTATCGAATGTTCCCAGATTTTTCAGAGCTTGTTTACACCCAAATTGTATAGTGATTCTGGCATGTAAAACTGCAGAATTCAATTCCTTTTTACATATGTCCTGGTAAAGAGCGCTCTTCAAGTCGCAATGAGCAGGGTCTTGAAATGCAAACTGTGGTGGATAGTATAAAAACGGGAATATATATATGTAGGGGCATGCATGCCCTGTAACCTAGTAAGCCCAAAGTAGCACATCTTCCGAATTCGAGCATAGATATTCTGCCTTTGAGAATCGTTTTGAGACATTGAAATATTCCGCTGCTAAAGTATGCAATGTGGTGAGAATTGCGATGCAATGCTTTTGGGCGTAGCCCCAAGACTGAAGTTGTACAGGCACTTGGAATAGTTCCCAGTCTTCCATTCTGCAGTTTCGCTTGATACATCGCAACAGCGACAGGTGAGTAGCTGACCCCTTTTTTCGTGCGACTATTTAATATTCGGAGTACCAAAATTGTTTGTGTGGCTTGAGCAAGGAACAATAAAGCATTTCACGAGGCATCACAGCAACCTGTAAGCATAGATTTTTTTTTTCAATGGGTGATAGCCTAACAAGTTCAAACACGTACACAGTTTCTTGTTGCTACTTGAAGTTGCTGTAGCAATGTGAAGTCTGCATTGGGGAAGAACTGCAGTTTAAAAAAAAAAAAAAAAAAAAAAAAAAAAAAAAAAGTTTTACGCTGACAGCATATCTGAAGGTCACATGAGCAGTATCTACATATTGCAACATGCAATGCACAACGGGCAGTGCGACTGGCAAACTCGAAATGCAACTACAGCGTCGGTCATCGTGGAATTCAAAATAGACATTGCAATGAGCAAGAATCTTGTAAATACATTGTGTTGCTGCTGTTATAAAAGAGGACAAAATTGATATTGCCGTTAAAACTAGTGTGCTTGAACTGCTCAATTATGGGACACACTTGTGGCCGCAATCGTCTACAAATTGTGCACAAATCACTTGGAAATGACAGAAAAGCTTCTGCACTGAACAAAAGTGCAGCGAGTGTAGTCATACTCAAGAAGCAGTTAATGTATTCTTTGGAAAGTGAGTGGTGCCCAGATGAGTGCAGTTGAGTTTACAGAAACTTTCTTTCACCAGCCGAAAACTTTGTGTTCAGGAAAGCAGCACTGTTGATCAATGCCTTGCTCGCTCTCGGGTCAATCCGACTGATTTTCAGGTCTTCGTCTCGATTAAACTCTCGCCGTTCTTTGACTTCATTCTGAAATTATACAATAATAAACAATTTTCATATTTACAACATATGCACACGTGGTTGCTCTGTACACACACAACAAAAGAAAATACAGCAAATATACAGTTCACTCATTAATCTGTTTTATGAATTCTCTTGCAGTGTGAGCAATTTAAAGGCTAGATTAATTTCTTTTAAAAATGTACCATTCACACTGCCTAGGGACCGCGAAATCGTTAAATAATAATAATAATGCATGCGTGCCATTCCACTGCCCTCAAGGGCTCCAATCATTGCCAGTCACGTCCACGAAAGAGGGACTAGGTTAACTGCTTTTTCGTTACACACAACCCAAGTAAACCAACAGACAAAGATGCCATAGCGGACATTATTTGTTGTTTTAATTGCAGTGTAGTTATGACATAAATGGAAAGGAATTAAAGTGAATGAAGAAGAACTTGCCACTGGTACAAATAGAACCTACAACCTTCGGATAACGCGTCCGGATGCTTCCACAGTGCTTAAAAGGTCCGCAAGCATTGGCGGGTGCACAGATGTGTGATTAGTAGGCTTGTGCGAATATTCGAATGAATGCTGCAGTATTCAAATTCGCTTCGATACGATTTTAAATTATTGAAAAATTTCGAAGTATTCGAAATGAACGAATAGATGCATATTAGTCCGCATGTAACCCCCTGTAAAGGTGGTTTCACTGCAGTGAAGGGGTGCTAAGCCGTGAAAGCCCCTATCCAAGTGTGCATAGGCGTGCGCGGGGTTCCCCTTTAAGGGGGGGGGGGGGGCGAAAGCTCTTCACATCGCCCCCCCTTCCCTATTAAGTCAATGTATGGGGCAGACTTTGTTTGCACCCCTCCCCCCCCTTCTTTGGTGACTAGGGGGAGGGGCGGCCGCCCCCCCTGCCCCCCCTTGTGCGCACGCCTATGCAAGTGTGTATTAATTAGTTCGCATGTAACTCCTTGTAAATGTGGTTTCGCTGCAGTGGAGGGGTGCTAAGCCGTGAAAGCACCTATCTAGGTGTATATTAGTTCACATGTAACCCTCCGTAAAGGTGGTTTAACTGCAGTGGAGAGGCGCTAAGCCATGAAAGCACCTATCCAGGTGCATATTAGTCCGCATGTAACCCCCTGTAAAGGTGGTTTCACTGCAGTGAAATGGTGCTCAGCCGTGAAAACACATATACAGTAGAAATCCGCACTGCCGCGAAGCCCCACTTCACGGTTAAATGAAGATATTACCCTCACATCGATTCATTTATAAAGTTTTGTTATATCTGCTTATATGCTCTAAGTAAATTTTAAAACGTAACATATTTTACAGGTTATCACTTGCATTCTACCGAAAGTCAAATCCTGCTACTATTCAAAGTTGTTTCCACTTCCTCTGAAGCAAAAAAAAATGGCATTTGCACAGGCGTTCTTTCAATTTAAAAAAAAAATATTGTGCAGGTTAGTTAGGTCATGACAAATATGCCCATTTTTGTTTATAAGATGTGATATATACTATTCGAATTCGATTCGAAATTATTCGACCAAAATCACTATTCGCCTCGAATTCGTTTCGAACCTAAAATTCACTATTCTCACAAGCCTAGTGATTAGGTAACACATCATACTAAACCTCATGACAAGAGTCCAGATTCAGGCAAATGCCTATTTTGTTCCTTGCGTTCCTATCACCCCATTTTGGCATATGAACATGAAAATTAGAGGTTGAGGGCTTTAACAGTGTTTTTAAAGTGCCTATAAATGCCTATTTTCAAAACTGGCCCCTATATGAGCACTATTTGACCTCAAATTTTGTTTTCGAGTGCAGTTTGAGACCATTAGTCATGTTACCGGGCAACTTGGCTGTTCAGAACTCTATGAGGTTCAACCTAATCCTCTAGTTCCAAGCAACTTCCGGAAACCAACTGCTAGCAGCAGTGAAATGGGATGTGCCGGCAACCATACGCCGCTGTGCCGACATGGCGCGAGCAGTTGGCAAATGCGAAACCGTGGAGATCCATCAGGGGAAAGGAGAGTGAAGAGCAAAAGAAAGCAAAAAAATGTGATGTGCACGTGCCTTTTGCTTTGTTAATTTACTTAAGGTGCTCACTGACAGGGAAGAAATTGACCCCACGCGATTAGACGCGACCAATACAAGACATCCTTCTCTTCTGGTATATCAGCGGTCTGGCTATTTTTTCCTGTGCTGCCCTTCTCAGCCATGCCAAAAAGAAAGAGACCCAGAAGTGCTGATTCGACAGTGGACACTTGACTTGCCTTGTTACAGAGTAGGAGACCGTATTCTGCGAACCGTGCGGAAAACGGACGATCGTACAGCTATGTTCAACTGTTAGCACCTTTGTGTCATCATAAATAATATTTTTAACAGGGGGGCTGTTTAAGCCGAGCATTTTTCCATTGTGGTAAACAGGAATAATCATCGTCATGGAAGGACATGCGCTCTCTTCATCCTCCTTTTTCTCTTCATTATTTTCTGCTTAATTCCCAGAACACGTAGGCCAATTTGTCCGGCGTGATCTGCAATAACTCTGGTGGGCGAGAGAACGAGTACAGAGAGTGAGAAAGGAAGAATAAGATAGAAAGAACGTGATATTCTTGGCAAAAGAATTCCTTGATGAGGCGGATTTTGAACCCACATACCCACGATCCAAAGGCGAGCATCGTAACCACTCGTCTATCCAGGCAAGCTATAACATAGCCTTGCATAGTGTAGTATACCAAAGGAGTGGGAATGGGAAATGAGTGTGAAGATGAGAGATGTCAGAGTTAGGAGGAGGGAAAGGAGGAGGAGAGTAAGGCATGAAAGGGAAGAAAAACAAACAAAGAAAGACAGAAATTTATAGAAAGAGGAAGCGAGAGAGAAAGGAAAGGAAGAAAGAGAGGTAGAAAGAGCGAGAAACAGAAAGCAATATGTACAGGGCTGGTCAAAAGTTCCCAGGCCACTATCCTATGTATTCCTATTGAATCGTGGCCTGGGAACTTTTGACCCCCCCCTGTATACTGAGAGAAACAAAGAAATAAATGAGAGAAAAGACACAGAAAAAAAGAAACAAAGAAGGCCACCCAGCTCCACCATTCTTTCAGGCTTGCACCACACCACAGGGCAAAGCTGCCTTAGTTTTTTTTTTTTTTTTTCTGTTGTAGATACAAGTCGCACATGGCTTTTTTGAAATTATTTTCATTTATGTAAAAAATTATCATGCTTGCATTTATGTTGGAGACCTAAAACGTGTTCTGCCTGTCTATTCTGGGCACCTAAAACGCACTTTTTTACCTAAAAATCCAGCCTCTACTCACGACAGTAGGCCATTTTTCATTTTTGGCATACACTGCCACAATACACTGCATATACATGGCTGTTAGCACCTCTTAGTGCAAACACTACAGCTGCAAGCACATCGTCGTGTAAGAGCACTGGTTCGAGAACACAGCGGCGGCAGTGACATTCAGCAATCACGGTTGAAAGCCCAAAATATCCACAGCGAAAAATTAAGACCACCATGTGCTCCTCCCAAAACTTCTTTCTGCCAACTGGATACAGTGCACAAAATAACGCTCAACAACACCTGCCTGTCGGGCCCCCCATATCGTATCAAAGGCTTGTTCCCACTGATACAAATTTAGGCTATGCCACTGGTGTTCGCCACGTGCATTTCTAAATAAAAGGTACTGTGCATCTGGATGCAAGAGATGTTAAAGGAAAGCTGCATAAATCAACAAAATATTAACTTCGTACAATATACTAGTAACATGAAGCTTCTGCAATAGCTTCACGGATCTGAACCATTTGTCAAAAGTACGTGCAGAACCTGCACAGGCACTACAGTGTTTGTATGTATGATAAAAAGAATAGCATCTTGAGAGAAAGAACACCGGTTGGCAACACAAAAACAGCTTCTAAGCAGGCGCAACTGACGCATCAGTGCTGTTACAGTTTGGAACAATCTGACTGCTGGAGTCGTCACCATCTGCAGCGATTACGAAAATCATAAACAGTGCCTTATGACAATGGCATCATGGCAGTGAATTTGTGCAGCTAGCAGGACAGAAGAGAGAATATGGTCTGCTACTATTGGCATTATTCTCACTCCGCTTCCAATCAAAAAGTACATCAAACCCCTCTACAACATAATGGCAGGGCCCAAGTTCTCCTATTCCTCACTTTTACCAACTGTTGTCTATACTCAAGCACCTATTGAATGCAGACTTGATGCTTTGAGGTAGTATGCGAGGGATTATTGGTCAGCTGCCAGCTCTTCATAAGATCACCAGCTACGTGATGCCAACAGGTAGAAAAAGCGTGTTCCACACTAGCCGTCATGGCTACTGGCGGCACTGACTGACGCTCCCACATTTAAATGAACATATATACCCTATAAAGTGGACGGGGGGGATGGCCACCATGGCAGCTCAGTTGGTAGAGCACCTGACGCGTTATTCGAAGTTGCAGGTTCGGTCCCTGCCCACGGCAAGTTGTCTTTTCGTCCACCTTTCTTTTTTCACATTTACGTTGCATTTACTACTAATAACATCCCCTATACTTTCCTTGGCATTATTGTTTGTTAATTTTCATTAATATTGAGTCTAACAAAATAAAAACAAGCACTTAAAAATTTCCACTTCTTTCCTTCATTGAATGGGTAGGTCTTACAGGACAATGTCAGATCATACCTTTTTCTCCTCTTTCTTCTTTTTCCGGTGCATATCGAGAAGTGATTCTGCCCTCTTTTCCTTCTGCAGAGCCAAATAAAAAAAATGAAATTACAGGACAGCAAGCCTGTAGTTCAAGAAATCTGCAAAGTAAATACGCACATTGTATTGTCTCAGCTGCTCTTCAAGCTCCTTCTCTTGATGGTGTCGTTTCCGATGACGAGAAGTCTCGACTACATCGACGTCCTTCTTGGACTTCTTCTGTGATGTTTAACGAGAAAATAAAAGGTTTCATTTCGGACATCAATGTACTGTATTTCAGACATCAATGTACCAGCACCAAAAAAACAAAAATGTGCGTGCGCGGTGGGAAAAAGTGGGGGTGCGGGTAATATTCAGGGATTATATGCATTTTTTTCTTTTTGCAGAGCTAAAGTTAGGGGTGCATGTCATATGCAGGGGCGGGTTATATGCGAGAAAATACGGTATATATTCAATCAAATGTACAACAGATACGGACACTATTATGGGAAAGCAACCGTAAACAGTACTGTAGGCTCTCAGTAAACGAAACTGTTAAACGAAATTACTGCTTAAATGGAACAAGTGCCTCTAATCTGATTGGTTTTGTACTTGAATTCTGCACCCCTGTTTATCTCTCAGTAAACAAAACTCCTGTTAAACGAAACACATTTTCCTGGTCCCTTCAGGTTTCGTTTAACAGGAGTCTACTATATATATTTACAACATCAATCTATAAATGAAGTTTTGCTTCTATCTTTGCAACAAAAATGGCTGCGATTTCGCAGTGATGGCTCTTCCAATGCCACATGTATTCCTCTTCACGCTTTGTCAGTGGTCAGAGAAAAGTTCCCACATTATCATTGGAATCAGCTGCTTGTGAATAGATTACATGAGTGGCATTCAGTCAAGAAAAAGCCATCACTACAAAAATGCAACTGTATCTTGCTACATAGTAGCTGTTTATAGTAATGAGAAAAAAAGAAGCACTACATGCTCCATGAAGTGAAAATCTGGCATCCATCTGGCGAGTACCACCATTACCACCCGACGTAAAGTAATTCACACAACAAAGTGAAAACGTAATGGGAGTCAGAATGGGGGAGCAAAGTTGTGGCCCCCGTCCGCATTTTCTGAGACAGCAATGGGCTCTCACAGCATGCACCACCACTTTCAAGCTCGAACAACTTTCAAATAGTTTCAAACTCAAACAGTGCACAAAATATACCTCTGCCTTCTTGACTTTGTCTGCAGGTGTGTCTGTCCAAGCAGAGCGGTCAGCTGTTGGGTCCTCCATGTTCTTCCGAAACGTCCTGGCCCCCCAGACCAATCCGAAGACCCATGTTGTCTGGCAACTCTGTCATCCACTCTTCTCGGCGGGGCTCAGGTTCTGCATCCTTGATTGCCAATAAATGAGGAGAAAGATAATCCAAATATAAGAAAAGAGAAGAGGTCCACCTGGAAAAGTCATACAAATTATCTATGTCCATTTGTATTAGACTATCCATTTCTTAGCCAATGCCCCAGAGTGGGTGTGAGCCAATCACATAGGAGTTCCAAGTTCGAGAACATGCATCGAGCTCGACACTTCTCACCCGGGTAAAGGAAAATAGGAGAGCGCGCTAGATGATAGTATTTTTGTCCACTTAACCACAGGCTCTGTTTTAGGAGTAGGCAAATATTCGAAACTTTCGAATATAGAATTTAATAGCTTCTTTATCTTATTTGATTCGGTGTTCAAGTCAAATAGCCGATGTGCGTTAATCTGCATATTTTTCTCACAGGTTAGAGCCAAACCAAAACTATCACTAAATTGTTTCAAAGGTACAACAGGTGTCATTCCCGTGGTCATGAAACATGAGAACCTGCGTGGTGCAGCAGGCTACTTTGCTTGAGCATCTAGACTTTTAATCTGGGGTGAGCGAATAGTGAAATTTCATCTCGAATCAAATTCGATTCGAATATTGCCGAATAGCAGCCAAAAACATAGAATATCGAATCGAATACAAAAGATTTTTATTGAAAATTGAAAGAAAGACCGAAGAAATGAGATCTGCTTGTGCGCTAAAGCACATAACGCAGAGGGTGACTGCTACCGAAAGATACAAACTGTCATGTAGAAACACAATTTTTTCCACATCACCTGGCCTCGAGCTCTCTCGCTGTGACGTTACGGTGTTTCCTGCAGTTGAAAACGTGCGCTTACTGGGCACCTCAGTAGCAGGGATGGGAAGGTATCGCAAAGAAACTTCGGCGATACAGTTACGTCCTGGGCGGAGCCACCGATGAAGGGAGCCCATCATTTTCAAGACTATTAAATAAAGTTCTTGTCCCTGTCACCTGGATAAAGTACAGCTTCATACTCTTTCCAGTATTTCAAAGGATCATCTTTCTTGGGATCAGGGGCTCATTGAATGAAGCATTTTTGAGCCTCTTGACTATAAGGCCTTTACATGCAGAAATGACATAATCTCCTTTGAAATAAGCTAGCGCTTGCTTTTGAACTAGCATTTCGGTGCAAGTTTTAAAGGAAGGCCTACTGTAGTGACGTTACTTTTAGCCACCAACCCTAACCAAGTTGCACCACTGGCCTTTGTCGCATTTTAGATATTCGTCATGTCGAATTATTCAAAACTTCAAATACTAGCTCTTCGAAAGTATTCGATTCGAAACTCGAATATTTGCACACCCCTACTTTTAATCATTTGCAGTATCTGAGGAGTACTGTGCATGCAAAGAAACTGCTCCTTACTGCTCTATTAGTGCATTAATTGCTTAAGTTATGTATACTATGATGAGAACATTTTATATTAATTGCAAAAATTTCATATTCGATTCTGTTTTAAAAATCACTATGTGCACACCACTGCTTATATTGCAAGTGATTTCTAAAGTGCGCTTTTCTTTTACCATAGTGTGCACTTGATCTATTTTGCAAGTCTTACATAAAAAAATGCCAATATAGTCGCCACACACAAACACCGTGCTTCTGCACTCAGTGTACGTAAGAAGACGTAAGTGCCTTTAACTTTTTGAGTGTATACAGTTGAATCGTTATTATTGTCTCCAATACACTTCAGACTACACTGTTTAAGTAGCAGCTACTTTAGCATTGCCACTCACCGAACTTTTCTCGTAATTATGGCGCCTCACCAGATCACATTGTGCATTCTGTACACATCCTAAACAAGCAACGCATGATGGACACACCTTTCCCTCGAGTCGCCTTTTCATGTTCGTGGCTCTGCGGTCAAAATCCCGCGCAGCGGTGTCGTCTGTGAAGTCATCGCCAACAGCCTCCGACGGCATGGGCCCGATGACATCGTCCGAATCGTCACTGTCGCTATCCACAGCGGGGTCCTGTTGCGAAGCCGCTGAAAAACCGGGCGGTAAGACGGGTCCTATGACGCTTGGTTTGGGTGATGTGTCCGCAAACCCCGGCGGCAGACTCGGCCCGTACAAGTCTTGTCCACTTTTGTTGTCCTTGGAAGGTGCCGGGTCGTCCTGCTCAGGAAGCTTGAAACCGGGTGGGAGTACAGGTCCAATGACCGACGTTGATTCCCCGCTTTCTCCGGGATCTTCGCCACCGGCAGACTCCGTTTTGAAACCTTAGAGGAAAAACTGAGTAAGAGAAACATCTCCACTTAGAAACGCGTTTAAGGGCTGCAGCATTACAACCTTCGCACTTTGGAAGTGCCAACATTTCACCAACGCTCTGGCTTTGCAACCGCTTTCGCTTTCAATCTCACCTTTTGGGAGCCGTGGCCCGTAAGTAGACATGACAATGGAAATCCTGGTGTCACGGGCAAAGGACTACAGCCTTTCTACGACCAAGAGGAGCCTCTTTCACGAACTGTGCAGTCGGGCTTTTGAGCCTGAAACAGAAAAACATGCATAACCGTGCGGCATGACACGAAGTGGGCGCAAGGCCGAAGCAATATCGGGGTCCCTTAACGGTTCCAATCATTAATGACATTGTTATCGCTTATGACTACAAATATTGGCTTCTGCATGAAACAATCGCAATGTCACAAGCAGACTACGAGCGATGTATGCTGTGCATACTTGCCTCAATCGCCTCAGACCCGCGCATGGAATCGCGCTCGCGACATAAAACATAAACAACACGTGAACGCAGCGTGTACTAGATCAGTCTGCGCACATGTTTGGATGTGAGGTATGAAGCCTTGCGAAGCTACTGAGCCAACTGCGCTTCAGAAGTCCAGTTGTATGAGTGATTTTCCCATTTTCCGCTTCCTTCGGACGTCATCAAATGCCGGTTTCCAGTGCATGATGGGTAATTAGTCGCGAAGGATGGTGCCGCTGTGGTGACTCTGTGACTGTGTGTGTCTACATTGCGGTAATTGTTGGGTAATAAACTCAGCATTTGAGCGGCTGGTGTAACAGGCTGTGTCGAAAAATCTGCTTGCTTCTACATAATGGGCGAAGAACGAGATCTCGACAAAGGTACGTTATTGGCGCTTTTACACCTTAAGCCTACTGGGCTACGCGTTTGGCTTTCATTGCACCCTTGTGCCATTATCGGCACTATTACTGATTTTGTCGTTGTTTACATCTCTAATCATGTTAATTCGCAGACTTGTGTACCCGTCCAGTTGAATATTTTCCTACAGCGTGGATTCTGCGGTTGTTGCAGATCCTCGATAGGGTCATTCGCATGGCGGTGTTTTTCTCGAAAAACACATTTTTAAATGGTCGTTTGTTGTTATGCCATGTAATTGTAATGTATTTTAATGCTCCCGCGGTTGCGATTTGAGCACTTGGGCATCACTATTTTAAATGCGGTAAGAAGCCAAGCTTACGGTCTCTCTGCGCTGGTATGGCGGTAAATCAACGAAGGTGGTTGCATATCGCTGTCTGTGTGGTCGATAGTACTGTGCAGCGTTACTGAAACCACAACGTGGTATGAGTGCTTAAACATAGTTTAAATTTCAGAGATCGTCACAATGCAATAATACTTTCGTTGTGACGGTGTCGGTGCTCTTACGTGGTAATAGCTGAAATAAGAATTCTAGCATAAATTTTCGTTTATGCATTTCTGGGCTTGAAAGTGTTCTGATCATTCGTCATAAATCGGCAGGCGTAAATTGCATGGGCGTAGATGTGTTATACCGGACACGGGCGCCTGAAATGTGACGCATGTGTATCTTTTAAGCATTGGCCATGTGTACATGAATGTTTTTACGTTGGTATACCCTTGGCGTGCTGATGTGACGTTCTCTACCCGTGCTTTCAGTATGTCGACTTGCCTGCGCTGTTTCTTGCATTAGTCTGCAACAAACGAAGCAGTTTCTTAGGCACGCACTTTATGGGGTGTAGAGTGTGCACATAGAGTAAACATTGACGAAAGCCAGCTTTAAAACTTAATTATATAAGCATTTTGTTTGGCCAACACAAGACCACTGTTCTTCACAAGGGTTGGGAAAGTTGAGGTAGGCTTTGAGGTAAACTGCAGTCAATATATGTTTTAGGTGTAATAGTGGGGAGCCCAATACCCTTCAGTTAAACATGCATGAGAACAAATATTTCTTTACCGTGTTTGTGGTGAGTTTCAAAAGGAACCACTCCCGCCTTTTCTACCATTAAGAGATGAGAGCACTGTAAACACAATGCAGGAGAGAGCAAGTTACTTTGCTGCACTTGAATAGACCATCACACGTGCACAAGAATGTCCGTTGGCATCTGTAGCACTTACTAGTGAGGCAGGAAAGGTGATTCGCTTGTGTGATCTTTCACAAACAAAGGGCTCTTTATTTAATGTGTTTGGTGGGCATCAATGTCAGCTTCTTCTTTCTTGCACTCGAATTCTCATGCCTGTGACATTAAAGGGACCTTGTGCCAAAAAAGGGCAAGTAAGTAATTGCGCGACATCATCGGTTTTGGTTTTTAAAGAGGCACTGAAGGTAAACATTATGTCAATGGGGGGCTTGCCTTAATAAGATTCCAGAAAAACTTGCAGCATTTGTTCCATACCAGTAAAATGCTTAGTTGAGAAGAAAATATCATTTCAGAAGTCCCACTTAGACCAAGTCGCCCGTCCCAGTGTGAGGAGTTATGACTTTGCATACACGATCACCGCGTTTCACTACCCAACAGCCAGTGCTATAATTTCTTGCATGAAACGAAAAAGTGCCGCTAGTAACCGAGCCAACGACACCACATCGACATAGCATTCTCTGATGTGAGTTTTACGAGTGAGTAAAGCTGGCACAGCACTATGCAATGGAGGAGTATTAAACGTGAATACACAGGTGGCTCCGAGTCGGACACAAACAAATGGTTTCAACCACCTGCATTGTCATCTAGGGTAGAATAAAAAAAAAAAGGCTTTTTTTTTTTTCTTTCAGTGGAGCCGTATACAACTATGCCATTTGTAACTGCATGAACAGTTACTTAGTCAACAGAAAATTAACATGAAATTGCAAAAAGTGACCGTGGCCGCCCAGTCTGAGCTCAAATGGCACATGGTGAACCGGGCAAACTGGTTGATGGAAATGCGATCCTTGAGAGTAATGAGAAATGTGAACATATTGTAACTCCGCGAACAGTTACTAAGTTGATGATCACCTACTCAGCAGAAAACCCCGAACAGGTATGCGCCACAGAAATTGGGCAAACCCCACTTCTCGCCACAGGTCCGCTAAAAAGTAACAAAGTTATAAATAAATATGCAGAAAAAAATAAAGTAAATTAGTTAATAATTAAATAATACCAAAGTGTGTAAAAACATAAATATTAGGGGTGTGTGAATAGTCAAATTTAGAACTGAATCGAATACAAATCAAATTGTGATCATACCGAATCGAATACTATTTGAATAGTTTTCGAATGGTAACGCAACCACTTTCAAGACGGGCCTAGAATTCTACAACTTTTTATTTAAGACAAGTATTTACAAACTTTACTTTCCAAAATTATTTAAACTGAGGTAAGCTCGTATACAGTAGTGACTAGAGCGTTCGGGGTATTTTTCAACTGTAGGATTAGTGCAGCAGTTACATCAGTATTCTAGATGGTACTTTGTCAGCAGCCTTTTAATAATAAGAAGACCTAAAAGTTCAATGATATTTCATGAATGAACATCATGAATCTCATTGTAATGGTAGTGCACTGAAGACACATTCGCTTCGGCAACAACATAGTTTAAATAAAAAATATCCATCATCTGGTGATAAGTAAAGCTTCTCAATAGCTAGCTTGAACTACAGCATATTGGTAATTCACTAATTAAAACAAGAAAAATAATCCTTTGCTCTACGAGCATGTCGTGCCTTTGGGGATTTTTCCATCGCTGCTGATTATTGGAAAAGCATTCGAAAAATTTGCAGTAGTTCAAAAATGCACTATCCGATTTGTTATTCAAAATATTGGAATATTCGCGCACCTCTAATAAATACATAACCCACACGCTGGACCTCTGGCCAATGCAAATCAAGGTGGAAGTGCTTTAAAGGAGTATATGCTAATCCAAAATTATCAGTAAATGAAATAAATTTGTTTACTACACAGCTTCTCTGATTATCCATCTTCAAAAAAGTCTCATGAATTTTTTCCCTGAACTGAATAAGAACACGAGTATCATTTTATTCCTATCCACGGAGTAAGATAAGAGAGGAGCGCCGACTCCGCCGCTGGTCCACGCATTTGCTGGAAACAAACCGTGCAACGCGGACGCGGCGGTCTAACTCATTCCTTTCCTCTCCTCTCCGTTCCTCTTCACGCTTTCGCACATGCTTTCTCCTCTCCCGATGCTGATCACAACGTGTAGCGCCATCTGTTGAGGCGCATAGAAATTGTTCCACACCTGTGCTCTTGAGCGCATGCGCCAACTGGCGGAGGACGGCAGCGGCGGCAGGGAAGGGCGGCGCGGCGTGCGCAGTGTGTGTCGTCTGCTAGAAACCCGTTTGCTCGGCTGTCTCAATATGAAAAAAAAAAAACAAAACACTCCTATATACATATACAAATAATAAAATAAGAAATAAAAACACCATACCGCTCTTTCTACACATGTGCGGAACAAAAGCGGCAGAGCAGAAGTACACTTGTTTTCCTGGTGTGGACGTCTGCGTGGTAGTGTTGGGGGGGCATTTTCGTGTTACGCCCTTTGTTTGACATGTCTGCAGTGGGCTTATTCATGCTCGATGGGACAAGGCATCTTGGTACTTGTGTGTGAAGGCACGGAGCAACCGGACGGGAGGCAATGAAGTGTTTTGTTCCCGGCTTTAAATCTGGTTATGGCAAAGAGCGGGAGAAGATTCCGCTCTTCGCGGCACCATCTGATCCGAAGCTACTGGATCAGTGACGTCTTAAAGTACCTGTGAGTAGGCGACCCCAGAAATCTTAGGTCAAAATATGTGCTCAAAACTTCGAGAAGCACCTTATTTTTTATAAGTATCTCGTCCCTAGCGCAGTTAATTTTACAAAATATGTCTTACTAACTAGCCCCCTGAACACACGCTTCTTGATTTCACTTTGGCAATGCGCGGATATTTTTCCCCAGACACAACGATCCTGCCATAATCGACTGCCTAATATACTTCCTCGCTGGATATGTGGCGCGAAAATTTCGCCAAAAGTTTGATTGTGAGACGTGCAGGGACACTTTTGGTTCAACTTTGCAGCCCGTCAAAAAAGACATTTCCAGTCTCACTGCCACCAAAACACGCCGCCGATTAATGTATCCAAGCATCTGTGCAGACTTTTGCACGCGGCCGAGAGCTACCTTTCCTGTAATGTAAAGTTGATTAATGTCTACGAGGCAACGACTGACCATGTGTTGGGGACACACAGTGTCAGCTTCCCTTGTGAAGCACAAGGAAGAAATTCTAGCAGGAAATCTGCAATACTACATTCTAATCAGAATGCGGCAATTTTCCTCGCAAGAGAGCCGAGCGGCGTGGAAAGCATCGAGGGGAAAAAAGAAGCAAGCGAAACATCTTCGCACTTCATGAAAGCTAAGCAAAGAAGTGACAAACGCCACCTTTTCATTAAAAGCTTCTTTTCACTGTAATTACATTCCGGTCCCTTTTCCTAGTTTTCCTTGCCGTGTTAGTTAAAATACTAACAAGCCATGTTTGTCAATGCACTAAAATTCTTGCTACGTTACTTTATGCACCATGTTGTTGCCATGTGACATTATGTGCCAAGTTTAATTATGTTTATGTACGTCGTAGTGGCATTGTATACTTCTATGTGTTCGACATTAAAAATGTCGGACCTTTCGGTTCTTTTGAATAAATTAAATAAAGCGATCCAAACGGTTATTTCTTCTCACAACGTCAATCTGCAAACTGCAATAGCTGCGCGTTTTACAGAAAGGCATTGGTAGCAGGTGTACGGCATGCGCGGAGCAGACGCAAAAAATTGGGGGGACCCTTAAGCTTCGTCTTTAAGAGTTCAACGCGATAGCGATATCCTGTCCCAAATGCGTGTCCATCAAAAGCGTGTCAAGAGCCCGGTGGCTCTAGAGAACATCTGTGCACGTGACATTTGTGTCGAAGCATCATTGCACCCAAGTAGTAGTGGATGCAACAGAATGCGCGCACTTAGGTGTGTGCCCTATGTAATGGGTAGCATGCTTTAAACCACGGGCAATTATGCGCGTAAAATCTTTTCGGACTTGCTATGCACCCACAACGGGGTCTTGGGGGAATACGCGCAGCAACGTGTGCGCCTTTTGTAATGGATGACCGGCTTTAAACCACGAAGTCGTTATGATATTCACGTGTTGTGACACCCGATGGCAATGTACGCTTGTACCACGCAATATTACTGCGATATTACAGGTTGTATTGAGACGTATGTATACAGGACACGTGTGTTTGTGAAGCATGAAAGTTTTTTCACTATATTTCCAAGCAGACGCGTAGCTCTGTGGTAGAACACCTGCTTGCCACGCAGACGGCCTGGGTTCGATCCCGACTCGGACACGGAACTTTTTATTATTTATTTTATTTGCATCTTTCTCGATTTTTCGGTCACAGAGAAGGTGATGATTTTTCGCTCACAACCAACGACGCTGACGCCGGAATTTAGGCGAAGCGAGCTCTTTAACGCTATCGCGTTAAAACAAATAGGCAAGCAGACCCATGAACGCAGCAAAGCACGACTGCTCCGTTGCCATAGCAACGACAGACGGATCCCGCGCTCGCGGCTCTGCTCTAGGACGGCGTTTCTCCTCCGCTGCTTTTCTCAATTCGCATCGCCATCTGGCGAACACGCCGCGAAACATGAAACGGCGTTGCAAAATGTGTCCCTTCTAGACGAGCAGATTCGGCTCTTCTGTCTCCTCTTACTCCGTGATGCTATCTAACAATGCCCGACAATGACGTTTTTTTTATTATGAGCAGATGAGTACCAGTGACACAGTTACACTGAGGGATTGCTACACCATTGGACTACTAGAATGACTCGCTGGAGTCCAGGGTTGTGTACTACTTTCACTTCAATTTCTCAATTACTAAAGCACTGTGGTCGCTCATAGCTGGTTTAGCCATTCTCGGGCATTAATCCAACACTGTAACGTAAATTACTATTTGCCTTTAGTGTGGCTTTAATGAGCATGATCACAAGTGTACGGCGTGAAATTAAGGTGATCAATTTCGCCTTTTTATTTGAATAATTGAAAGGATGCTTTTTTCTCCTCAGACAAGGACCGGAGACGAAGACGCAGTCGATCTCGGTCCAGGAGCCGAGAGCGCAGGCGTCGTTCCAGGTCCAGGGAAACTAGGAGGAGAAGGTGCCTCCCTTTCCTTCATTCGCAGCATTTCTCAGCAGGCAGCTTAAATATGATATCTGGGGTTTAACGTGCCAAAACCACGATGTGATTATGTGGTACTCAATGGAGGGCTTAGGAAATTTTACAACCATCGTGTCTACTTTAAAGGGGTACTGACACAAAATTTCGCGGCTGAGACAGCCTGCGGGTTCGATTCCCGTGAACATGTGTATATCATCTGCAAAATATCAACAGTGAATATAGCTTGGAAGGTATATTAAATTAATTTTGAAGTTTGCGCGAGCGATCGACTCTGTCGCACTACTGACACCATCAGAGGTGACCCTCGGTGACCCCCCCCTACTTCCCTCACGTGACCACGCTGCAACAAGTTATGAGGACGTCATAGCGGCCATTTTTCTTTTGCTGCTTTTGTTCCTGCAGTCTATACTTCTCGGCGGCTGGTCGCGAGTCCGTGGCGCGGCGCACGCGTTGAAAGTTTTGTGTTTGGCGACACTGCTGTTCCGTTTCCTATTCGAAAGGACTTCTTGATGCGTACCATGCGGAAGTGCGTCACAGTTCCGTGTGCTGACGTGATCGAGAGCTGCGCACACTAGGTGGTGATAGTTGCACCCGGCGGCTTGTCGTTTCTCGAGCTCTCTCAAACCGAAACTGAAACTGGTCGGTAATGAGGAGCCTGTAATTAAATATCAGTCGCGCGCTGCAGCAAACGAGGTGCCGTGTTATGACTAACAGGCCCCCCAGCAACACATTGCAGCAAAAAAACGCGAGGCCAAAGTTTTTGTGTCAGTACCCCTTTAATGTGATCTGCAGCTGACAAGTGGCATGCATGAACACTGGCACATTGTATTGTGCATGACTCTCTACTCTACAGTCACCTTTCACTGTGCAGTTCTGTATTCTGCGCCAGGCATTCCATGTTCCGGCACCTGAGCTGGTGTTTTTTCTTAAATCGTCGCATGTCACGTAACAAGTGTGAGTAGCTGCAGATGTGGTAACAGTAGATGCAACAAGCTATCAGTTATCTTCCAAGCGATCACTGACGAGGCTAGTATAGTACAAGTGATCTTGATTGGTGAGAAAAAAGATGTCATCACTCGCTTTCAGAATACCACTAAGCTCGCACTATCCAAGATCATGAACGTTAAAGAAGCTTATCTCTGGCAGGCTGGATTCTGTGAAGAATGGAATAAATTCCCACCGAAAGCAATCTGAACTAAGATGCATTTACTAAAATGAAACTTCGTTTTCGGTTTAAGGGCAGTCCTGCAACAAGTTTTAAGCAGCCACTCGCAGTTCCCTGCAGTCGCACAGCAATCAGCTCTATAAAACTACGGGGAAGATCTGTGGTAAAACCATGTTATAATTCAGGTTGCGGCCTTGCTTATATGTGTGATTTCAGACTACTGTTCCTTTTTCTTTTCTTTTTGTGGCATGTTATGTTTTTTGCTGTGGCATGTTCATCCGCTGAGTAAAGAGCATGTGCATAAGTTCAGTGAACATGATAACATTGGTGTCGCACCACTCTGGGAAACACCTGAGGTTTGGATGACAATCCGTGGAGGAAGACTAGGTGCTTTAGCTTAGCTTAACCCTTTGAGGGTAGATTTTTTTTGTGGAATGCGTCCCAAAAATGTATGATTTTTTATTGCTGAAATAAATTCTTCAGACGAATCTATTTTAGAAAAAGAATTGTCTAAAATTTTTCTCTTTGACCATGAAGTGACAAAACAAATCATCTGTGTTGGTACATACACATGGTTTATTCGTGAGTAACAGCAAGATAAATTCTAAAAAAAAAAAAAAGCTTTACGGCTGTTAAAAAATTATGCATTGAAATAAACGTCTATGTTCACAGACGTACAAAAGTAAGTGCACGAAGGGGTGTTAAGTGGAAACACGGGGGGAGAAAAGCTACTTTTGATCCCGTCAGCATCATCTTGCAGCGCATGCTTTTGAGATGTCGCTCACTCATCAACATGTGAGTCTTAACTCATACGTAACTCCTTGTATGACGGGGTGAAATTTACTGAATCAGATTGATTCGGCAGAGACTGGCGATTTAGAGGAGTCGCTGCTAGACTCACTTGCGGCAGAGAAACCGGCGTGCACTTCCATAGCGAAAGCAAACTGCGCGGGTGAGTGCACTGAAAGAAGCAGTGTAGTGAGCGCATCCAGAAAGTGAAAACAAGTCCTGAAACCTATAATAATCCTTCGTTTTATTGCCGATACAAAAGTGGTCTTGTAAGTCCCCGAAATAGGAAATGCAACCACAGTGGCATCGTCGCTCGCGATCACAATGAAAGGTAGCCGCGCATGCGATGAAAAAATGAAAAGTGCTCAAGGTCACGACGCGCTGATGCAGGGGCGCATCTTCTTGCCCCCCTTGTCATCCCCCCTCCCTGCATAGCTTTCAGCCTGCTCGCTGGTACGAAAAGAGGGCACTTAAAGAGCACTTAAAGGGGTGGTGACCAAATTTCGAGGCTATAACAAACCTGTTGTGGGTTTGCTCTGTATGCAAGGACCCTCCACACGAAGGGTCGGACGCAGCAAACGTTTAGAATATATTTTAATTCACTTCCAAAGCGTACATAAATGCTCATTCTCCTGATCGAAACCCATCGCTAGCGCATCAAAACTGACGTAGCTCTATAGGAAAGACAACGAAAGTTGTAGTGACGTCACACCACATCTGTAGTGACGTGAGTGATCTCCGGACCTCCGTCACCTCCGAAACGCACGTACCGGCAAAGCATCGCTTGCTATATCACTCGCCGAGTTTCGATCGCTTCGTGGCTAAGTGCTGCGCATCTTCGCGCGAGCTTTGTGTGGTCACGTGACCAAGCTTCCTACACTGCTACGTCACTGCCCAACTTGGCGCCCAGAAACCGAAACCGAAAGTTGTCCACATAAATAAGGCTTTATTAAATTATTTAGAGAGAATACGTGAATCTTGGTGCGTGTATCATGCTTCCTAGAGCTATAAGAAACGCTTGCAGCGAAGAACGCGCAAGCCACAAATTAGGTGGCCTTAAGGACTGAAAATCAGCCAAAAAATCAAGTTTTCGCTGACCATCTCTTCATGTTCCTGACGTCATTGCACACCTATTTGCAACTTTTCATAGCTGAATACCATCAACTTCAATCATTATCCTACATTAAAAAAAACCAAAACTCGTGCACCCTGCCCTTTAAATCGAGGGTGAACAGCGAACTATTTTTCATGTCCTTCCTGTGATGGAGGAGCAATATTTTTTGTTCAACCTGGGTTATAATTACGATTTCTTTTTTGCTTCTGAGATAAACAAATGCGATGTGTCGTAAGGTAAATTTTGTCATAATACTTCCGTGAGAAAATATTCTAAATTAAAGCTTTTGTTTCAAGTGTCAATGAGGGCGTTTTCTAAATCTGGTTCAACAGCCCATAAATTTGCTAGGAAATGGCCTAGAGCAATTATTTATGCTTTACGACACACTACGAACATCTTCAATGTATTCTGTGGGTATTGCATTGCTGTGAATGTTGCAGTTAATTAGCTAATTAAGGCCTTAAACACAGAAGTAGCTGTATGTGATATCTTGGAAACTACTTATCACAGAAAAAAAAATAATTGAATACTTGAAATCAGCCCACAAATACACATAAACTCGGCAAGTTCCAACAAAATTGATCAAGATTAAAAAAAACGTTTTCAGGTGCCACGTCCCCCCCTTAAAGCGTGCGACAAATCCGTGTAACTCTGTTCTTACTCGATGGATTCTAAAAATTTTTGCGGCAGTCGGTTCATGAGGCAGTAAGCTCTTTTAATGAAGCCATTAGACGATTACTGGGATAAGTGTTGCGGGGTCCCTTTAACCCATATTCCCACAGTGCTTTGGACCTGCATTTCTTTCATCTTTACGTGCAACATACGGGGCTGTGTTGAGAACGCTGGCATGACATTAAATTGGTGGCCATGGGATCTCAAGTTCAAACAAAAAATATTTTTTGATGTTATCAAAGTAAATTTTTTTTCATGTTGCCATGTCATTCGAACATTCTAATTGGTCTCTGTGGGTGATGTACCTCCAAGTGCATGCTGATGCGAGACAGCCCAAGTAGCCCAAGATATTGTAGAGCGCCAGGGACCCTTGAATTTCAAGTAGCTGCGAACAAGAAGAAAGCAAGATAATGCCCAAGGCTGTGACTCAGAGATGTAACTTCCGGATGGGGCCTTGCTGCCCTTCACATCCAGTCTAGCATCCAGTGAGCCTTGTGGATGCTAAAAGGAGAGAGCCACTCGTGAGAGCACGGTAGCTGCTTACGACTCCACTTGCAAATGAAGCATTTGAAAAATGTTTGCGTCCTGAGAGTCATGAGGCAATCTAGTGCAGTAACTAGGTTATTCCTGTGCAAACGCAGAAAGGCACTGCATAGTCACGAATGAACCACAGCTCTCGAACGTTTGCCTGTTGCTTTGAGTAGTAAAATTCTATTATTGCACTTGAATTATTCTTGTCATGTCAAATTCAGTTGGAGCAGAGTAATGTAGACAGGATTTTGTGCCATAAGTTATGCTCTCTTTTTTTTCTTTTTTGTAGTCGCACACATCACCAAAAGTAGATTGAAGTGAACCGAATGTTACGTTGTGTCTGTTCAGGCAAGTAGTCTTGTATGGGAGATGTGCATTGTATGCTGTGTTATTGCATTCATTTAAAGCCGTGACATTGCTTTGGTGCTGCCTTGCAGCCGAAGCCGTAGCAGAGACAGAGGCGCAGCTGGAGGAGCAAAAAGTCACGCAGAAGGAAGCCCTCCATCTACTGGGATGTGCCACCTCCTGGTTTTGAGCACATCACTCCCCTTCAGTACAAGGCCATGCAAGGTAGGCAGGCTATGTGTGTGGCTAGTCCTACATGCAGCTTGACATATTGGAGATAGATTAGCCATAGGTCCCTAAGCTGGTGGCGTCTACTGTATGATAAATCAGGGCTTTTGTGCCATCTTCATGGACCTGAAGCTATTCCTTTTGGGCAGTGACACTTTCGTCCAGAAAGCTAGCGTTCTCTAAATTCAGAGCGCTGGTGAGGGTTTGGTTATAAATTTCGTTTTAACGGTGCGAACCTTCTCCCACTGAACAAAACTGCTCGTAGTAAAGACACCAGTTGCTACCCATTTACCAGTTACAGAGAATTAAAAGGTCGTAATTTGTACCGGGCGGAGGTAATTTGTGCTGGAAGACTACATCAGTGGTTTCACTCGTACTGCCAGTTGCGGCTGGAGCAGCTGGAGAGATAAACACTGTGTTGTTTTGTTTGCCTGCCCCTTGCAGCGTCTGGTCAGATTCCGGCCACTATGCTGGCAGCTACGGGTGCTATAGCCACAGTGGGCGGGACTACCACGACCATAGGCGGAGGAGGCCTTGGAGGAGGGGGGAGCAGGACCTGTTGCACAGGCAATCATCCAACCACCAGCCGCTGTGCCCATTGTAGGCGGCACAATCACACGTCAGGCACGGCGGCTCTATGTGGGGAACATACCTTTTGGCTGCTCTGAGGCAAGTGCTACCTTTCTCAGTCTTGCTCTCTCTTGTTTGTGTGTGTTTTTTTTCCGTGTGTTCATTTATGAATTTACTTATTTAATTTTACTCTGTTAATTCCTGCACCTCTCGTATACGAACTGAACACTTCCAGACTTCTTGATGTAGACAGTGTAGACTACATATAACATAAGTCACTGGAGTCTGAAATATCTGCTATACAGCTGAACTCGTTTATGAGACAGTGATGCAACAGACAACTGGCGATGAGAGACACTAGAGTGTGCCTACATCAGAAGAGGGGTTGACTACAAAATGAGAACATGTTACCTTGCTTGTAAGAGACCCCCTTATACAAGGAACAAGGACTGCTCCCCTGTGCGTATCTCATAAATGGGATCGACAGCGGTGCCGCACTATAATAAAAACATTTTTCAAAGGCTGCACATGTGCAAAACATGCTAAGCAAGCCGCCCCGTGTATCCGAGAAACTTAGTGTGCAACCAAGGCGTTTGCATCTGTTTTATGTTTCCAAAGGTTGAAAGGTTAACATCCGAGGACCGGTATTGCCAACGGTATAACAGTAGGAGGGGGAGGGAGACTACCAAAGCACTCTTGTGAAAACTCACTCACCAACCTATCCGACCTCCGAGATTATGCAGAGCTCTGGTGGAGCCACGGTGTACAGAAATAGCATCGAATAGTGACCAAAATTTTGCAAAGCTGTTTGATCTCTTGGGCGCGCATGATGTCAAAAGTGCAGCTACCGCGAACCGTCATTTGAGTGTGCTGCACCCAATCAACGTCGTTGCTTTTGTTAACAATGCAATTTGTCGCATTGCAAATGCAGCCACTGCAAAATTGTTGCCTTGGTACTAAAACCGCAATGTTGATCTCCCTCTGCAAACGAGGCAGCTAGGGTTCTTTAGGCCTAGCCTGCAAGTTGGCATAGTCTTGTGGGAAGCTTGCCATAGACAACGTGGAGGTCGGCCATTGAAAAGATCACACTCACACTCCAAACCAAGGGCAGCGCGCGTGATACGAAGTTTGGGTATGCGGCTGGGGAGTTCAGCCGTGGCAAATATTCTGCTCCTATCAAGCTTGTATGTCCGTGTACTGGCAGCAAAGGAGAAAAAACATTGGTCATGAAGCCATGAAGCTTTTAAATTTCACAGAATAACTTCGCAGCTCCTAAAACAAGGACAGACAAAAAAGAGCGGACACCACGTGTTCGCTCTTTTACGTCTCCTTTGGTTTTCGTGATGTCATACATCACGAAAAGTTATTTCGTGATGCCATAAAAACCCTCCCAAGATTCCGTGCTCCTAAGCTTTTAAATTTGCGGAGCACACTTGCAGTGGTGGGATAGAGTTGTGGTCACTTGTGTGAAGTGCACTGTATGATGACAGAATTATTTATTTTCCCGACAGCAAACTGAACAGAAAAAATCCGCGATAATGCGCACAGTCGACAGGCGACCCGAGCCAAATGGGGGAGTAAAGGCTTGTCCGTAACCAGGAAACCACACCCTTCCTCACTGTGCGGGCCCATAACGCATTGCTGGCATGACCTTTTTTAACACGATAGCGTCAAAGAGCTCATTTCGCAGAAATTGCAGTGTCGGTGGCAGCGGTGCGGCGTCCTTTGGTTATGAGCGAAAAAGCAGCCTTGGCTGTGAGCGAAGATTCCCTGCAAATAAAGACTGGAGCACGAACATGGCTTTCATTGGCACAGTTTAGGTCTGCACTGAGAAGCGAAGGCAAGCTAGCGATAGAGAAGGCGATAGTGCGGGTGTATTTGGCATGTGGATAACGCTATCGCGTTCAACTCTCTAAGGCGAAGCTTAAGGGATCCCCCAATTTTCGTTTCCTTACCTCCTCCCCTCATTCATTCACTGCTTCTCCTCCTCTATATTGCCTTTGTCACCCTTTCTCCGGTTAGATGGGCTGATGCTGCCTAATTGCATTTAAGATAGGAGAGGGCTTTGGCGCTCATAGTAAATAATAATGTGTGGCTTGTGGAAGCATAAATTCTCACTTTCTTTTGAGTTCACATGAATGAAGGACCATGTTTCCTTGCTGCTGTATTTGCTGCTGTATGGAATGTTTCTTGACGACGCAGTCTCTACTGCTGAACACCGTAAATTGATATTGTCTCATTATTTTTCAGGAGGAAATGATGGACTACTTCAACGCCCAGATGCATGCCTGTGGTTTCTCCCAAGCACCGGGCAACCCTGTGCTAGCTTGCCAGATCAACCTGGACAAAAACTTTGCATTTTTAGAGGTAAACATAGCACATGGTTCTGCGGACGTTCAATGATGTTGCTCCGCTCACTTTATTAATTTTTTTTTTCTTTTTCAATTTCACACCGTTCAGTTTCGATCAATTGATGAGACAACCCAGGCCATGGCATTTGATGGCATCAACTTCAAGGGCCAGAGCTTGAAGATCAGGCGGCCCCATGATTATCAGCCAATGCCGGGCATGTCTGAGAGTCCGTCGGTGGCCGTCCCAGGTGGGTCCTCTTTCCCTGGGTGTTCAGTCTCTTTTCTCCTCAATTATCCTTTCTCTCTCTCTCTCTCTCTCGTTTTTCCCATTCTCTAAAATGTAGTCTATCTTTTCTAAAACCACTATGAGAGAAAAACATTAGGCTGCTGTTCATTATGAATGAAGTTGAACACCTTGACAGACTCTTAAGTTCGTTGCAAGGAACAGGGGAAGTTTTAAAAACCCTTGTCATATGTGCACAGTATTTGGTGTCTGCAAGAACATGTCTATCTTGTCTTGTTGAGTTTTGAATGGGAAAATTGAAGAGTACCGCTCGTGCATTTTGCATGTGGGGAAGGTTATCGGAGGAAACATAATTTATCTGGAAGTTCTAAAATTATGCAGAAGCTGATTGCAGTTTACCATGACCTAACAAACTTGCAAATACATATGGATAACTGTACCAATATGCCAACCTGTTACCTATTAAATGGGTTAAAGACATTGCATCTTTCTGTCGTTGTGTAGCCTTGTCACACGTTTCTAACTCGCTGTGAATGTGACAGGTCCTCTCCTTCATGCTGCATAGTGGGGCTCCCTGCATGATCAAACCTAAATCTAGAGGTTTACTTTGAGGCCAAGCACTCCTAAAAAAAATTCAGAAATTTTTTGCTAAAGCAGTTCATAAATGCAGTGTAACTTGAGCAGTTCTGCTTGGACAAAACTGGGATAGGCTATTCAAAAAATGTGCACACTGTAGAATTAGTGGGTATTTTCACAGAACGTATTTGCTAGACTTCGTCTAGATTGTGGACAATTGAATGGCTTTTTCTTTTCTTTCTTTTTTTTTTTCTTTTTTAATACAATTGATGGCATAACTGGTGTAATGAGATAACTGGTGGATTGTGATGTTTTCTGTATTGTTAGGCTGTATTGTTAGAAACTGTGTCTGTTTTTTCGAGTGATACACATTGCCGAGGCATTCGTTTGTGATAACTTCTTGATGCATTTGAGTGCTTTTATACGTGCTTTAATGCGAGCCATTGTAACTAAAAGTGGTGTTTAGTATTTCTGTCTTTTCCTGTTCTAAGCCAATGAACAAAGTGAGTGTGTTGACGTTTGTAACAGTCGAGCTTCGATATGATGAAGATTACTGTAACTACTAGCTATAGGAAGGTAAATGTACAATTTAGTCTAATAATTTCATGTTTTATTGTGTTTCTTACTCTATTTATTAAAATTGATAGCAAATATTCGCTCTCTGAGAGCTCAAAATATATCCTTGTGGCAAAAAATGTCAAAAGCCCAGTTGTGGCTACTTGAATTGGATGGCACATCCTGGACATGCATGCACGTTTAGACCAATAGCTTGGCTGGCATACAGCTGGCAGGCAGTGTGCTTATGCCACATGATTATGCTGATCATTTGGTCGCATGTTGACCTGCAGTGCAAAAGCATGTTGGCAATTCAGCATTGGGTGCACACCATGAATTGGCATGACAAGCTGCTACTGGGACATCTATTTAGCAGGTTTCTGTTCCTTAGGAGACATCACACGTGTTGTTTTGTTGGACATACTTAATTGGAATACATATACATAGTCTCAAAATCGGCATGTACAGTTGTAACAAATGTATTGTAGTCTAGGATGTGACTCATTGTATCGAGGTTCGGCTGTATCATTATTCTATGGGACGCACGATTGCTTATTATCTGAAGTAGTTGCGGTTTGTAAGGCAGACTAGTGCTCTGTGATGTGTGCCGATATTCTTAAACTGGAAAATTTGTCATTAATTTATGTTAAATTGGAATCTTCCTTTTTTTTTTCCTCCTTTTTTTTTCCGCACAGTTTTAGGTAAAAGGGGGGGCATTAGAAGCCTTCAGGTCCGAGCCCCGCATCAGTGGAGTCTCTGGACAAACGCAGTTTCTCTTTCTCTCCCTCTTTCTTTTTTTTCTTGCACCGTCTTTTATTTGCAGCCATTGGAGTGTGCACGTCTTATCTCTGTACGTGGCAGTGCTTCCGGCAAGCTTCAAGAAGGCATCTTTGCACGTTAAATTTCACTTCGACGAGACTGTCAATCGAAAGGCGCCGTTGAGTGTGAACAGCCAGCAGTGCATCCCAGAAAAACTGGTCCGCCCTCTGTATAATGTAACTTTCGTGCCAGCACGTTGGGTGCAGTCTTTCACTGCCACGTGTTCATTTTATCATAGACCTCCCAACAACCTACGAAGGAAGCAACGCTGTCAGCTTTAATTGTTCGTAAATTCTTTTAACCGTGCTAGCAGTTCAAGTGCTCCTGCACCGTTTGGCTTGGCACGTCAGGCTTTGTAACTTTTACGTGTTTTTCCGTTTATCGCTTTGCCTTCTTTCAGTTTTTCTTTCCACCGTGCTCCTTTCTTGTGCCTTTCGTCCTTTCCATTCCTCCCCAGGAACTCTCTGGTGGGTTAGGGTGGGAGACAACTGGATTTGGGTTCTCTTTCAGGTGTTATTTCAACGGTAGTGCAGGACTCACCTCATAAAATATTCATTGGGGGGATTGCCGAACTATCTAAACGAAGACCAGGTATGGTTGCCATCAGTTTTGTTTCTCACTCTCTCCTTATCATTGCCTTCTGTGTTGTTTAATTTTTCTGTCAAATAAGTCTCAAGACACGAAGCATTTGAAAATGAACTTTTGAAAACTTTTCAGTTACTTTTATTGTGAATAAGTAAAGATTGTGCCAAAGTACCTTTATTACCTTGTGTGCCTGAATTCCTACAGCAGCTTGACACATACACGTAAAGGTCTTGTCTGTTGTGAAAATTGCAAGGAGGAAATAAGTGCTTGCAGAAAGCTGTTCCATTGTGTGATATGGCCTTGCATGTGCTCTAAGATTGCACTGGACAGGCTTTCTTGCCTGTCTAGTGTTGCTTTCCCAGTTTGTAATATTCTTCATGCAATAGCATTGTTATTTTGTTTAATTTAATGTTGGTGCACTGCTTTTGTATTGTTTTAACTTATTTTCATAAATGTGACGTCTTTGCTTTCTTTATTGTAATTTTGTGTTTTGTACAAAGCTTTTAAGTGGGAATCAAGCTTCATTTCTTATTATGTATATGAAACTGCGGGTGTCGATTAATGCTGAAATGTAAGTATGCAAGGTTTGATCCACGTGCGGCCTGTTTTATTGGTGATGGCTTGGTTGCTAGTTGATGGTAACGAAACTGCATTATGCATGCAGGGCTTAGGCAGTCACTGTGGGCACAGATTTCTGGCAATTTGCAAAATGCATCGCTTCTTTGACTGCTCTCTAATTTCACAAAAGAAGTAGGCAAAGTTTGTTGGTAAAGAAACTTCTGCAATGCAAATAAGTCCAGCATTGGAATTGATTTAGAATTTTAGTTACACCATAGCCACTATGACATCTACTTGCACAGTCTTGCTAAGTGCTTGTAAGCATAGAACAGCTGCATGTGTCCTTTACATTTTCATGCAACATGCAACCTTCTAGAGCAGACATGTAAAGGTGCATGTGGCTAATCAGCTGCAAGATGTCGTGTTCTCACAGTGATGGCCTTGGTTCACTCATTGTATGCCTTAAGCCTCATCTACATTGCCAACTAGGTCACTTAAAACTTTAAGATCTGATTGGCAATAGAGATAAGGCATTGATTGTTTCCAAAATGGAATTGTCGCTTTGAGTGTGGGACTTGTAGCAGTATCTGTGCATGTACTTGTGTGTGTGCGTGTGTAGCCAAGCGCCTTAATTGTAGTGCTAGTCGTCGTTGGTTGGAGAAACTCTGTACTCATTCACCTCCTTCTTTTTTTCTCTTTTTTTCCTCCCCCCATTCTTTTTTTTGGATTTCGTAGCAAAGGTTGGGAGGGTGATTACCTCTTCGTAGTTGCTAAACCAAATCTCGAGTCGCACACAACTCGCTCTTCCCCCCTGCCACTAATTGTGAGGCCCTTGGCAGGCAAGTTTAAGCTATGCTCTCGTCGGGGACGGCCTCTTTACAGGACGAAGCAACGGTGGTGGCATGGATGGTGATGCCATCGAGTACTCTTGCTATCAAAACTGCCAAGCTGGCAACTGTCACAAGTTGATTTTAAAGGCACACTGTCGCGCGCAATTGCTGCATAACTAGAGTTGCACCGAACCTGCCCTCCCCCTTCCTTCTGTGCCTCACAAAGGGCCAGAACAGTGCTTTTCGTTGTGGCCAAAGTCTGTGCGTAGTTCTTTGAAAGCATTGTCACACTGGGTGACGCTTCAGCCAATACTGTTGCCAATCGAGCAGCCTTTCAGACCAAAGCAACATAATTTTTAGGACATGTGTTCTTGTTGCTTCAGCCTGGTAGAACCAGACTGGTAAAAGTGCATTACTTGCAAACAGTGCTAGCTAGAGGCATTGCTGCCTTTCTTGTTGAAGGCGCTGTTATGTGCATTTTGTAGTCCTTACAGGTTTGCATGCTAGGATGCACTATTCAAGCACTAAAGGGCTAATGCAAAGGCTGAAAATTCATGTAAGGCAAGCTCCCTTAAAAGCAGAAAGTGTGTTTTCGTTAAAATTAATCCCCCATTTAATGTCCACTTTACAGCAGTGTTTTGGAGCTGCAAGAATCTGGAGGGCAGGTGACGTGTATTAGATCTGTGCAGTAGCGTTATTGGGGCATTGCTGAATTTGTTGGGGACTGTTTACATTGTCTAATAAAGCCTTAGTTGCCAGTAGGAGGACTTTGTTGGTGACTAGCATAGCGGCTGCCGTTATTACCTCAGGTTGTGTAAAATTGGAATTTGCAAGGATTGTTAATATGGGCAAATGCTCCGACTCTGGTCCCAGGATTCCCCCCCCTTATTACTAAAAACAATGCATGTAATGTTTTTTGAAGAGAAGTACCTTTTAAACTTAAGAGATAATAGTCTAATGTTAAATTGATGGAGCGGCCAATATTTCAGGTTCTAGCTGTAGAAGCATGAGCTCGTCTACAGTGTCGAGGGTTGGGCTCATATCGTATGCTATTGTCGGGAAAACTGTTGACATTCTACAATCGCTGCCAAAGGTGAAATCTAGGTTTTCCTGCTTTTCAAAGCTTTTATTTTTTAATTCACCTTATTGGGGTTTTGCAGAATCACTCATTGTTCAACACAACTGTTTGGGAGGTTTCAACTTTAAGCATACCAACAAGTAACTCTAGCTTTAGTTATCATATGCATAACGATGGTGTACATTTTTAGTTTTATGATATGGCATGACAGACAACAGGGATTGATCAGCTTAACTCGACACCCAAAGTACTGGCTTCCAATAAAGTGACAGTATTTACATGTCTGCATATGTATATATGAAACAGTAGAACGTTAAGGTATAACTTGAAGTCAGTACTTTGTGTGTACACTTTTCTTCTGCTTTGTACCGCAAAATAATGCAGTGCTACCTTGTTAGTCCACATTTCTTAAGTAAATATCTATATGCAGGTTGTAGGATTGAGAGGGGAGAGCGTTCATTTATTGGGTGCTGAATTGCAATATGCCACGAAGAGAGGGCAGGCTTCTTGTGTTATTAAGACATATGCAGCTGGTAGCCACTGGAGCGTGTCAATTGTAAATTTTCCCCCTCTATCAGTGGCCCAGATGGTGCATGGTACACAGTGTTAGGAAGCAAGGTAACTATCAGAAGGCACGGGTAGAATTTCAAAGCCAGTTCGTGCGTTCAGAGGCTCTGTTTCTTTATCATTGTAGTCGTATTCACAACATGTCCTCTTAGTTTCGAAGCATTTTTTGTTAGTGTGAACAGAACTCTTAAATCAGCCTGTCAAGGGGGAAAGGTGAGAACGTCATTGATGATGTAATAGAGGTAAATGTCAGGGCAAACCAATAAAAGTTTAACCAGGTCGCAATGTCAATTTATGAATATACTGACAAATTGGTTCAGGATCAGCATCCTGTGTTAACAACAGCACGTGCGTAGGCTTCCTTAACTCTTACTTTTCGTCAATTTGCACTGTATATTTTATTATTTTATAAAATTCTGTTTGCTGCTGGTGGCGAACATGTCCAGGACACAAGATTTGGGACAAGCGTTGCATTCCCACTTAGCCTGAGAGCATAGCCTCTAATTAAATTATCCAGCTTGTAGTGGTTTGCAGCCTGTACAGTTTTCCATTAAATTAGAACTGTCATGCATTCACACAGAAATTTGCATTGGCCGTGAATCCCACGTTCTGGTGGTCCTTGTTCCTGGGGGGTACACATTGGACAGAAATGGAGCATTGGATTCTACTGATATCTGCTGATACGGCAGAATCCTATGGCAGTTTTGCACTGATAGTGAAATTAGGCTGCAGCTGCATGCTGCTGGGACATGTGCTTTCAGGAATGGAGTCGGAGCATAAAGCCTGTTACCTGGGGAGGGGTATCCTAGTCACAGTCAGTTGCCAGGTGGTGGCATGCAACAAGACCATTGCATTATATTAATATCTCTTCCTGGCCATTTGCTACAAGCCTCCTCCAGCACCTTTATTTTTCACTTCCCCTTTTTCACCCTCCCCTTTCCACAAACCCGCGGGAAACATTGGATCTCAAGTGCAGGTATCAGAGGGGTTTATAATTGCAATTGGGTGGCCAGCAGTGACCTCTTTGCATTCTGCCGACTGCTGCCAATGTTGCAGGAGAGATTATGCATTGCACACAGTGTGGCTCGTCGTGCATTGAAAGATGTGTGGCTTCTCTGCACGTTCCCTATCACATGAGCCTTGTTTGGATGGGGCACTGCTGACACTATGCTTACGCACTTGGTAACTACTACAAAAATGCCTATCGCAATAATGGCAGATGGGGCTGTGCTATTACTAACATCAGCAGCTTTGAGTAGAATAGGTAGAAGGCACAGCCACACATGTGTGTTCATGTAAATAGACCAAGCCAGACAAGTACTAGTCCCATTCTAGTTGAAATTGACATGACCATAGGATTCTCTGGGGTCCTGCTTTAGGAAGGAGCAGCCATAGCCTGACAGCTTTCCTCCCTAATGCTTTTCACCTTTGGCACCTCTCTAGTGTATGGATGATGAGGAGAGTATACCCTGCATTGTAGAAAGTATGAGCAGCTAGCAATAATGGCAGTACTGAGAGCTTCTGTAAGGCAGGAGAGCTTCTGCAAGGTGTCATTGTTTTCACACAGGCGTTCAACATATTGTGTTAAAGCTGTGGCAGGCAAGGTCCAAGTGCAGATGCAGAATGTTTTCAGTATTTGCTTTTGCCATAACCTGTGCACACACACTACATAAATCATACTCTCTGTTCACTCTACATTTGCTCACATGTGACACAAGATAATTACTCACCTACTGTGATCACTTACATCAAGTACACCCCTCTCACACTTTTTCTGTTATCGGACTGTCAAGGACCTAATGCGCACGGAGGTTGCTGCCAAACATTGTTTGTCTGATGACCTCTGTACCAGGATGGCTGAGCTGCCCTTTAGTGGTCTGCAATGTTGCATGGCCATTGCCTCTGATTTCTCTGAAATCTGAACGAGTCCTTAACGCACCCATTCTGATATTGAATTGGTCTTAATTCTCTCACTTGTTGCGAGATTAAAAAATGGAACCCCGACACTGGTACTTACGCAGACTCAACCACTTAATAGGGAAAAAAAAAAGAAGTAATAGGAAAATTGAGTCGGCACTCCTTGCTTGTTTACAACTACATTGGTATTGTGCGCGAATGTATTGCTGCCCGTGTGCTCGTGCACTGCTATTGGTTGTGCAGTCTGCTCGGCAGGGATTTGTCGCACGCTTTAAGCTCTTTTCCTTATTTTTAGTTTCTACGGGCTGGCTGGAAGGGGGCGGGGGGGGTCGTGACAGTGGGGCCAGAAGCTGTGTCAGCACGCGTCATAACTTTGACTTTGAGCATGTTCTCGCGGTCATTAAATTAACCAATGGCTGTATCCTTCCCTCCAATGACATAGCCGGGTACGTCGTTGACGTAATTTGCGAGAAAAGAGCGGGCGATCGCTTTCTTTGAAACTTAAATGCAAATTCCCTGCCATGTGCAGTGCTATAATATTTGGCTCACATGTTCGCGGCAGCCTTGACTACTAATGGCAGCGTTTTCTGGCGTTAAAAATGTGTTGCAGGACCCCTTTTGAGTGCCATTTTTAAGAAAGCAGCAGCCACAACGAACTACATTCCTAATGTGCAAATCGCCCAGTGTTAGCATGCATATTTTACATTGTGCAATAGCCAATGGTGCTGTTACAATCCAATCAAAAAGCACTTATCATGTAGCATCAGTGGTCTGTAGCCTGCGCACATTTACTGGTGATAACTAAAGGAAATGTGGCACCACTGTCAGCTTGCATCATCATTGTTGCTGTTCAGCCTGCATGTTGATTATCAGTGTGCGTGAATTTGCCTGGTAACGTTGTGTTCATTACTGCATGCTCTCATCTGCATAATCATTGGTGCTGCACATGTGCACATGGCTCAAGCCATTAGGCACACACGCTTTTGTTCTCGGCCGAGCTGTTTGTCACAGCCGCAGCTCCACTCGTCACTTTGCATGCATTTTCGCTTCCTTCGTTGGACATGGAAGGCAGTGGCACGCCCTGTTGACATTCATCATGTCATCCCTACAGTGTAAAGTTCGTCCTTTTGGTTTGGGGCTACTTGGAGGAGCTCCTTGAAGGTCACGCACCATGTGTTTGTAATTGCAACAGTTAGTCTGCCTGAGCCTTTAATTTCTACGAATGGCTTTCAAAAAGTTGTATTGTTAGAACGGAAAAATTAAACAAAAAGGCAATATTTGCAAGCCACCTAGGTTCAGTAGTGCACATACTATGCAACATTGCAGTTTACTTGTGTGCTAGAAATCATCAAATCAAATGAATTGCGAACATAAGTAAAACACTGCTGTATAGAAGCCTGAATCTAGCTCTCAACTTGAACCACAAAAAGCAATACAGTCGAACCCCTTTATAAGAGACACTGATATAACAGAGACAGATGGGTATAAGAGACACCATTGTGCCTGCATAAAAATATGGGTTGATAAGAAAATGCATGGTACCCTGCTTATAAGAGACACTTCATATAAAAGATAAAAATTTCTCCCCAGAGCATGTCTCTTATAAAGGGGTTCAACTGTAACTGAAGCTGCAGTGTGCTTGTTTGAAGGAATTCATGCCAAATAGATGAGAAATTTCTTATATTTGTCTTGTCCTCTCATGATGGTGCATACCTGCAGCACTCAGTTTTGTTCTGGTAATTTTAGAACGTGTAACTCCCTGCACCAAACGCGTGAAGGCGGCGACAATTTGTTTTAAAGTGTCGTCTTGCATGCTGCAGTATGGATGTGCTAACGCAGAGCACTCCCCAAGCCATAATTAGGCTCATGATCATCATGTTGCATGTGGTTTCTGCTTTTTGAATGTACCAACCGTATTCTGTGCCTAATGCATCTTGCACTAGGGAGCTGGCTGGCAACAATTGCAGCAATCAGCATGGTAGAAACAACAGATGCTAACACTCATTTCCTCACTCTGGGGCAGGCAGAAAATTCTTAGCTGCCTAGTAAAATGCAAGGCTCTTAGCTGCACACCACACACCTGGCAGCATTGTCTGTGAATTAGCAATTCTCTTGTTTGCAGTGTGCCTTCGTTATATTAGAAGCAGAAGTGCATCTTTAAAGCAGTTATATGCTTTCTAATGGAAGCATTAATTTGATCAGTATTTAGGGGGGAATGCTCATGTCATAAAGCTGGATTTTTGTCCACTGATGTCCACTTTCTTTTTGCTGCACCTTTCCTTGCTCCTTTTTCATATCCCACAGGTCAGGGAGCTCTTGATGTCATTTGGACAGCTGCGTGCGTTCAATCTTGTGAAAGACAGCGCTACTGGACTCTCCAAGGGTTATGCATTTTGCGAGTACGTGGAGGTTGCTACAACGGACCAGGTGGGTGTACGGTAGTTGGTTAGCTGTAGGGCTTCCTGCTGTCTCTTGTACCACCCACATGTCAGCGGAAGCCTGTGCGCTGTCTGCTTTGGAAGTTTGTACATAGTCCCTTCTGTGGTGGGCCATGCATCCCCTGCGAAACTGTCAGCACTACATTGAGAAGTGTCCTTCTCATCTCAACATTGTAAAGCATCCTGCAGTAATTGTTTGGTACTGGGAAAGATTGCTCCCAGCACCAAACACTTACTGAGAGACTCCATAGTGTTTCTCCCAAACACTTGGGAGACACACTGTGGAGATTGCGGAGAGAAGATGCATTTGTCCTTCATTGGATGTAGATTGGCTGATGATGATGTCACCCAGTCGACCCTTTTCATAATTGTGAAGCTAGCTTTCCTGCTAGCAGTTTGCCCAACTAATGTCGGCTAGATACTTACTGCAGACAATGTGTTCAAGAGCAGTTTGCTTGCACTATGACGTGGAAAATGTAGACTGCTTTCTTGACATAAACATGCATAATAGAGAAGTCTTATGTGCCACTAACACCTCATCTCCACATGAAGCACAACAGGTGCTGCCATTAGTTGGGCGAATATGCAGCACAGGGAAGCACACTTGTGGATTATGAAAACGGGTCTATTGTTACTCATGTTATCCTTTGATTTCCTGTCTTAAATGTTCCTCATATGCTCTCTTCTTAGATTTAGTGTGTTAGTTCCGTGGACATTTCATGCCACTTAGCTCGTTTCTTCCAGTTGCGTTTGTCCTAATCGGAATTCAACAACAGTTTATGCATTCTGTCTACTGAAGTGTGCGTGGAGCTGCCACTCTGAATAGCCATAGCTTGCTTCCTCAAGATGAAGGGACAGAGCACTGAAATGTGTGCCCCACCCTCTATGAGAAATTTAATCAACGGGCATGGCATCTGATGTCCTCTTCATGTGCTGCATAATGGGTCTACGAGATGAAAAATTTGTGAACATGGGTTGTCGCCGGAGCCAACGTTTTGACAAGTGGTCTCGTCATCTTCAAGGCTGCAACTGCGATGGGTGTACAGCAATCGGAACACACTAGAGTAGCAGGGGGCTGCTCTGACAAGTTATCTTGTGAAGAGTGGCAGCATACCTGACAATTCTTCCAAACTTTTCATAAAGCTTACATACTGGGATCTTCTTACAAATGCTGTGCCAAATTTTACAAATACTAATAGCTGTAAGAAAGTGCTAGAAGGAAAGGCAACAATACTTTCGAAATCTTCCCCTGATGAAAGGACAACAGTGTGGTACTTTTTTTTTCAGCATGTTTACTCAGAGAAACTACTAAATCAGCAACAGCGAGGCCTTTGAAGCGAAAGGGGCTACCTTTCCAAGTAAAACTTCGTCTCGAGGCAAGGGGGGCTAAGGCGTATTGCTGTTAATAAGATATCCCACAAATTATACTCACTCAGGACACATTTAAAAAAAAAAGCGTGCTCCCTCGTCTCTGCTGTCAAGACGAGTTTTCAAGCTCACAGGATGGCAGGTATGGTGGCACCGTAAAGGTTAAAGTGAGATAGCTTGAAGGCATCCTACATAATATTGGACGAGCTGTTGCATAGAAGGAATGAGGCACAGCATAATACTAGTAGTCTTAAAAATTATTTAAAACAGTCATTCAAAAGTGGATGTGGGTTCACTTCATTGTTGCCCACTCCTTCTGCGCAAGTTGTGGAGACCCATGGCTACGACAAGGCTTCACGCTTTTGTTGTCTAGATACTACTAGAGTACTTGTAGTACTTGCCTGCCGGATATTCACTTCTTAGTGAGCTGTCTTTGTTGATGCTGTCATTGTCAATGACTTAGTGTTTATTGCGTGCTCTCATTTTGCAGGCCATTATGGGACTCAATGGAATGCAACTTGGTGATAAGAAACTGATTGTGCAAAGAGCAAGTGTCGGTGCCAAGAACAGTCAAATGAATGTGAGTTTTAAGAACGATTTCTCTCTTTTGTGATTTCTTCACATTCTTTGTATAGCACACGAGTCTAACCCTCACTTTAACACTTTTCATTTTACCCTTCTTTTATTATATAGCAAGCCCCAGTACAGATTCAAGTACCAGGTTTGCAGCTTCAGGGTGGTGCAGGCCCTCCAACAGAGGTGCTCTGCCTCATGAACCTCGTGTGCCCCGAAGAGCTGAAGGATGAAGAGGAGTATGAGGACATTCTTGAAGACATTCATGAGGAATGTAACAAGTACGGCGTCGTCAAAAGCATTGAGATACCTCGACCAATCGATGGTGTCGAAGTGCCTGGTTGCGGAAAGGTGAGTTTCCCCCTCGGCTCTTCTTCTGTATTTTCGTGTTGAAGCAGCTCTCTGCTTTTCTGCATTCTCTGGTGACTGAGGGTTTACTTTTTTATTTATTTTTTTTTTCTTCTTTTAAAGTCAAGTTCTTCAGAGGGTGTTCAGCGAAGTGAGAGTTTTAGAAGCTATTTCAAAGCAGCTGTCTTTTACAGCTCTGACCTTACTTTTGCCAATTGGAGACATTGAAAGCTCTACTCCTTTTTACATGTGCAAGTCTTGGTTAGTGCAAATGCACTAGCATAGAGGATGGGAAGTTTCGGTTTTACTATATATACATTTGTGGTGTCCCTTTGTGTGTTATTCCAGGCCTACGTTGAGTTCAATTCTGTCATCGACTGCCAGAAGGCACAGCAGAGCTTGACGGGGCGCAAATTCAGCAACCGCGTGGTTGTAACATCCTACTTCGACCCGGACAAGTACCACCGTCGAGAATTCTAAGCAGTCCACCCAACCACCGCAGCTTGGTCTCAACCCTCTGCCCATCTTCATCTTTCGCTGGATATTCCGTTTCTGCTGCACTCTTGTGGGCGTGGGTCCTAAAGTGCAACCCTGTAGTAGCTCATGCCCACAAGCAGTGATTCCTTTGAAGGTGGCACCGCTGGCTACCCTGCGCCATTCAGGTTTTAACCAGTCTTCTGCGTTTGCCCCAACCGGACGTACTCTTTCTTTTCCCATGGCACATTCTTTCTAATTCTGGATTTTTCTTCTTTTCGGTTAACCATTGCGCCTTTTTTTTTTGTATTGCAGTTGTGAACATTATGGCCCCAGTTATGTTGGTTTGGTGCGGACAGATGGGGTACATTGTTTTGTTTTCATCATCATTGTCCTCATTGTAGGTAATATCTGATCTGCCGAGCTGCCATGCATGCGGCTGTTGGTAAGCTATCATCATGAATTTTGGTTCAACCTGTGCGTGTTTTAAAGAAAAGAAAGCTGTTGACATACGTGTTAAGAAATCAGGTCTAACTACTCGATCTGCAATTCCTTTCATCAGTACACACCTTGTGCTAGTGCTGGTTCTCACTCTTACTTTTTCTTTTTTTTTTTTTACCGAATGCTTTCATACTGTGTAGCTGTGTCCTCTGCCACCATGAAATAAAGAAGCTGCTGTAAATTGTCTTTTGACCTTTGACTATTAGGAAATGGAGCACGTGCGGCTGTGCTGCATGCACCTAAGGAACTATAAAATACTGCTAGCATACATTTACATTGCAGGTAACCTTGGCAACAGCTATTTCAGTGTGTGTGTGTGTGGGTGGGTGGGTGCGTGTGTGTGTGTGTGTGTGGTGAGTTATGGCACAAAAGAGGCATTGGCAAAATGAGCCACTGCGGCTTTAGGCATCCAATGAGCTTTACAGTGCATCAGCATTTTTGACAGTGAGCATGGGTGTTTCTCTTGAAGCATGCTTGATAGCATTGCAATATGGTAGTGCATGAACGCTGTCACTTAGGTTTATTTCATATTTCACTGGCTTTCTTTGAGCACCATAAACAATCACACAGCGTGTACGTTGCCTAAAAAAAATTGTATTAGTTAAATTCAATTGGCCCTCAAGTGAATATTAAAAATTTTTCATAATTGGTCATCATTACCTATTAACACAGCATGAAAATACCGTAACGAGTGGAAGAGCACAGCAAACCATACGTCATTGGTTTCATTCAGTTGCAGTTCACCACTTTTCTTGAAATCCTTGGTTCTTGCTACATGAAATGCCCTCTATATATTAGTACGCACACACCATGTTGCCCGTTCTGTTTCACTTGTTGGAAACGTGACTCTGAAGGTGTGGCACAAACAGTTCAAAATATCCATTTTTATATTTGCTGGTACTAGCTTACTTTGGTTCTGCTATCGTTGCAGTAATTAATAATATTAACGCAATGCAAAAATCAACAGAATGTTCTCATGAGCCTGTGGGCATGAAAAAAAAATGTAATGCTAAGCTTTCCACTACAAAAAAGTTAAGCAAACTACCCTACTTATATAAACTTTCGCTTTATTTGATGGGCCGTTACCGGGATATGTGACCACATTGGCTACCAGGGACTACACTGACTGTGTGACAATGCACTCGGGCCACCTTTGTTCCGCATTTGCCCTCGCGCGAACATACTACGAATGTTGAACCTAAACCACCTCCGATATTTAACATTTCAAGTGAACGCGCGCGTCGAGTTGAGAATACGTCAAAATGGTTGATTGGGCGAGTTGGTGTTCCATGATTTTTTTCAAGTACGAGCGCGATACGTAGACAGGGACAGGAAAGACACGGACAAGCGCTTACTACCAACTGAAAGTTTGAATCAGAAAGTTGTGAGATATATACTGACAGAAGGAGACATTTTTAGAAACACATACGATAAGACCGCCACGCAACATGACAATAAATATATCTGTATATCAGCGCCCCCTTAGCCTTACAGCGATTCCTTACCGTCTACGCCATCTGCTACTCTCCAAAAACGCAAGCTCATCATCAGATAGAGCTACTGACGGCTTGCTCACGCAAGTCAAGTTTTCACGCGCAATGTTTTCAGCTTCAATGATAAGCCTTGTGCGCTCATCTTTGTGTGTTTTAACCACGGTTGTGCTATCAAACTGAACATGACAGCCACAATTACTGACATGCTGTGCCAGAAAACCATCACTGCCGCTGCGAACGTTGCACGCATGCTGAGAATACGGTCACAACCCACAATGCCAAACGCGGCAGCGGGCGCGCCGCGTTTGGCATTGTGGGCTTTTTACAACAACACGTAAAAAGTGAACAGACAGACAGACAATGAACTTTATCGTGGTCCTGAGGGGCGACGTGGGAGCCGCCGCGGGCAGCTCCCACGTCGGGACGGGCAAGTGATGCAAAATTTTAATGCCCAGCATTATTTGGCGAGTTGCCCAGCAATTAGGGAATTATGTCGAGTCCAACACCAACAGCGCGGCATCTTTTCTACATAAATAAATAAGGCTAAAAAAATGCATGGGAATGAATAGGCCCAGCTTGAGTTTGAGAGTGGCACAAGTAAATTTGGGCTTTTTGCACGTAGCGTTTGCGTCATGAGAATGCACGATTGACTCAAAGAATGTTATTGCCAACATAAATACCGCACACATGAGCCGCAGCATTTGACTCGCTCGCTATGTACATCCACCAGCAAACGTCGCGTATAGGTTATGAAGGTGAAAGCCTTCGATGCCTCATCAAAAGCGAAGGTTGACCGTCGGCATCCCGTCTCATCGGCGTCGGCACGATTAATGCAAAAAAAATCACCATCAGGTGATGACGTCACCATATGTCATCATCATGACGTCACAGATTGCCCAAATTTGTGAAGACGTCATGACGTCACCATGACGCCACATAACGTGATGTCACATGATGACGTGTTCACACGACATGGTCGCTTTGCACAGCATCCATGATCGGTGGGCGATCACGGAGGCAGTGCAAAACCTCGTTAGGAGCACAACGTTTTTTGGAGCGGGGCGAGGAAAATCAATACATTGACTGACAAGGAGAAGAAGGTGGCTTTCGCCTTCCGGTCATCTGAGGGGAATGCACAAGGAACCTTGCGAGTTTTTAAATCCAACGTATCTAAACAATCACTCAAGTATCTGCAGCCCATATTGCAGACGCTGAGCACGGGGCCCACGATCAAGAGGTCGCACAGGAACGTTCTGAGATGGTATCGCAGGATGCAAACGGCAGCGCCTTTTCCATCCTGCGATAGATAAACACCATTAGCCGGCGGGAAGCACGCGCGGACGATCGTCGCAGTGCGCACTTTCTGCTACTCAACATCACAGCCCCGACGCAGTAGCGAAAATCGTCGTCGCGGAAGTGCTTGTTGTACACATGACTCGTAGCCAATCGCTGCTTGCCAGTTCTTAGCACCACAACCCACTCTTCACGCAGTTTCTTGACCCACGGGCACCGGTGCAGGCTTATACCGTCTTCGTTGCGTACATCCGGCACTACGGCACCGAGCAGTAAGAGCACAGACATGCTAGAAAAATTCGTCCAAATGGAACTGTGTATAAACGCGACTCCCTTCAACTTTTCAATATAAGCATGCTTGCTTGCTGCAGTCACTAAAAAGTTAATTAATGAATCTGAGTTAATTGGGCTCCTGAGAGTGATAATTATCTTCTCACTTTGTGTCCCCCCCAGGATATATATGTTATCTGTAAAGGTGGTTTTCATGTTCTTCCCAGTGCCGAATTTTAATAAAACGAGAAAGCTTAACTTTGAACACCCGGTATATATATATATATATATATATATATATATATATATATATGGGGGGAGAGGGGGGGTGCGCGCGCACACACACACACACCCTGGGACTTAGGCCCGTATTCACAAACGCTCCTCGACTCGAAACTCGACCTCAAGGGATCCTTGAGACTTCTCGCATTGCAGAAATCGCAAATCGAAACAGTCCTCAAGGGTCCCTTGAGGTCGAGTTTCGAGTCGAGGAGCGTTTGTGAATACGGGCCTTATCCTGCTCCTACTTCCTTTGTCAAAGCGTACGCCCGTTCAGATGGCTTTCTATAGGCGCGAAGTTGTTTCGACTACAACGACATTTGCTTTACGGAAGCGAGGGATGCTGCATCCACGCGGTAAAGGATCGATGCCAAGCCAGACGCACGCGAAATCGACGGCGAAAACTAATAACTCGTTCGCCCGTTGACAACAACAAAGGCACATAATTTAGGCGCCATCTCTCATGTTACGCAACAGGCGGCCGTGACATCTGGCGTTGCGAATTGCGCGCCGGCTTCGCATAGGCACGGGACCGAAGCGGGTTTTCTTTCCGGATGCCACCATGGGAGAGGAAGTGCCCGCGAAAAGCTCGTGGCAAAAGAATAAAGAAGCAAAATGAAACGCGCTGCTCTCTCGCGTTAAGAACGAGACATCGGCCGAGGTGATGGACGACGGTTGCAGTTGTTGACGTTTCGGTCCGTGATCGACATATCATCGGCGCCGCAGCGTTCGCGCACGTACCAGCACATCACCATGGCTTTCTCGAACTGTGAAACTCTTTTTCGTCGCACGGAGAAACACAGGCGGCCGTTGATTTCGATCGCGACGGAAGAGGCTGTTCACGTCGAGGGCTTGCAGGTCATTATACGCGTACGTTGGTCGTGTATAGTATACATTTCTTAGCAATTTGTTTGTTTCGCATTCTTCGTTTACATTGGCGCATCGTCGGTCATATACAGGCATGGTCGTCGGCAGGATTTTCTCTTGGGGGGTGCAAACGAGTGTTGCATCGCGGCTGGGTGAGGGGGAGAGCACTGGTCTAGCTTAGGTGAGGGCAAGTGCTGGTGAGGCTTGAGGGGGGGCAAGTGCCCGATTCGCTCTGTGGAACTCAAGCTGAACGGTTGTGTCGACCGCGATCTCCTGGCGCGCCACGTGGCTCTCGTCGATCGGCCGCCGCCGTCCGCGATCCCCGGCCGCCTCGTAGCTCTCGCCGCATCGGTGCCCCGTCCTCGACCTCCATCGACCGTCTCCAAATCTTTTTTCTCCTTATTTCTACTCTTCCTTCCCTTCTTGTTGGGTGTGCTTGCGCCTTCGCCTTCCTTTCCGCCTTCTTTTTCTTCTTTTACCTATCTTTATTCCCCCACGTGCCCCTCCTCATAAGGCACTGCGCCGTGCTCCCTATAGGGCTGCAGAAATTAGGTGCCTTATTTCCTTTTTCCTTCTAACCACTTACACACACACAAGTGCCCCTTTTGCACCCCCCCTGCCGACGCCCATGTATACAGGTACGGCACATGCGGCGTGAAGTGTTATGGTTCAGATACCTATATATCTGTCGTCGTAAGGTTTCCACAGAGCGTATGCAGCGTGAGAATTACACAGCCTAGCGGGCGACCGAAACAAAACTGGTATGAACGCGATGGTCTTTAGATACTTCTATACACATTGGCCTGAGATGCCTTTCTTAAATCACGAGGCTTTAGTTCAGGGTTACCGTTGGTGTCTACTCTGCGCCAATGGCTACTTTACGACCCCATCTGGTGACGAAAATTTCAGATTGGCTCCATGACTGCTATCGGGCTTATTTTAACTCCCGTTTATTTGGCGAATCATGTAACCATCTTTATTAAAGTGGTATTGACACGAAATTTCGTGGTTGAGATTCCCTAGAACACGCGTATTTCATCAACGGAATATCAACGACGAATATAGCTTAATTTGTGAGCAGGAGCGTAGCCAGAAATTTTTTTTTTGGGGGGGGGGGGGGGGGGGGTTCAACCATACTTAATTATGTTCGTGCGTGCGTTTGTATGTGCGCGTGTATGTACACGTAAGCAAAATTGAAAAATTTCGGGGGGGGGGGGGGGTTGACCCCCCCCTCCCCTTGGCTACGCCACTGCTTGTGAGATAACATAGGAATTTTGAAGTTCGCGCGTGCGCTATCCAGCGCTGTATACGCCGAACCTCGCGATATTGACATCATTTATGGTGACCTGAGTGTGAGCCCCAACTTCCGAGACGTCACCATTGCGGCCCAGCTTGGAGCTGGCGCAGCTATGGTATGAAGACGACATAGTCGTCATTATGCTCTTGCCGCGCAGTTGCGCTAGCAGGCTACCATTCGTCGGCTACTCGCGAGTCCGTGCCCGCGGCGAACGCGTGGAAAGTGTGGAAGCCTGCATGCTGACGACGATAAGGACCACGGCGACGATGATGGTGCACCACATGCGGCAGGCTAAAGGACGCCAGCGTCACAGTTCTGTGTGCCGTCTTACAAGCTATAGATGACATTAGTCAACTACCTTCTAAAGTCTAAAGGCCCGGGCGGATTGTTGCTGTCTGAGCTTTCCCAAACCGAAATTGAAACTGGTCGGTAATAAACAGACTGTAATTATTTGTATGTCGCGCGCTGCAGCAAGCGATGTGCCGTGCTATGACTAATTGACCCCCAGCAATTACTGCAGCAAAAAAAAAAAAAAAGAAGAAGAAGAAGAAGAAAGAAAAAAAAGAAAGAAAACGCGAAACCAATATTTTTGCGTCAGCACCCTTTTAATATTTGCGGATAAAGTGCCCTATTTCCAAGCTTTTCTGTCGTGTCAGCCGATGCACGCTCGTGTCCTCCCCCAACCTCCTGTCCATGCATAAATTCTACCCTGACCGCTACGCAGACTTGCCCGGGCTGTGGCAGCTCCCCTCCCCAACGGTATTTCATGTCACGGTGGAGTGCGCCACAAAATTATTTCCTCCCCCTTCCCGATATCCTGCGCCCCTTCCGCACCAAAGAGCACACGTGGGACGATGCCCTCTGCGACGGACCTCCCGAGGTCCGCTAGGCCTTGGTTCAACGGGCCCGGGTGGTCGCCGAGATCATCATAGGGAACCCGGACTAGGGGTTCCCTCCCACATGCGTGGTTTCTATTTTTTCATTTTAATAAAACGTTTTCTCTCTCTCCCCCCTGTTTGTATGGCTGGGGCGCATCGAGACAACCCAACGCGACGCGTGGCGCGCGCCTACCAATATGAAGTGACGAAGTTACTTGCATGTAGGGGCGGATCCAGCCACTCATTTTAGTGGGGGGCGGTCGCCTGAAGTACGACCTGTGCGGAGGGGGGAGGGGTTCCTGGCTCTTTTGTTTTTAGTAGTTCACATTATCACAAGAACCTCATCACAACATAAATACTATGAATTTGTGTTCACAATGGTCCCGCTCGTTGTTCTAGCAGGTTTTCTAATCGTCATAAATTAGGATAATTAAAACAAATTACGGGCTTTCACACTTGAGATATAGACAAATTTTCGCTGCGCTAATCTTTTGTGCGGAATGATCGCAAATAAGGAAAGGGGGTCTTTGAAGACGCTCTCGAACTTTGCAAGTCCAATTTCCTGCCTAAAATCAATATTTATTAATTTAGTTAAATTATCCTAATTAACAAGTTGATCAATTACATAACAAAAAATTGCCTGTTGTGCGCAAGGTGGCTGTCAGAAATATGCAACTGATTTCACTCGCATGCCCCTAAAATTGTATTTTTTAACCATTGGATATATATATATATATATATATATATATATATATATATATATATATATATATATATATATATTATACGGAACATAACGGTGACGGCAACGCCTCGGCGAGAGTCCGTGTAATTGCTATCGCAATAAAACAGATATCCGCCACAAGTGCTTATCTTAACAAAACACGTTGCGGGGCTAGTTGGTGATACATTCTTATTTAAAAATTGTACCGCTACATTAGACGAGGACAAGAAGAAAAGAACATGGCAGGACGGGCGCTGACTCCAACTATTTTTATTGAAACAACCGCATAGCATTTTATAGCAATTGTTCCTCATGAATGCGCATGCGTTCCTTGTCTTTTATTGCTATAAAATGCTATGCGGTTGTTTCAATAAAAATAGTTGGAGCCGCGCCCGTCCTGTCATGTTCTTTTCTTCTTGTCCTCGTCTAATGTAGCGCTACAATTTTTAAATAAGAAGTGCTTATCTCCAACCAGATTTTAACATCTGAAGCTGGACGAGTATTACTGGTATTGCGTAAACTGTACTAATCAAATTCAATCTGCGCATTCAAGAAAAAATTGCTTCAATGTTTAATGTTCCTACCGACTTGTTGGCTGGAATGTTCCGAAACTACTCTGTGTCTGACGAGAGTTCTACATATTCTACATAAATTGTATGCAGGCGCACTGAATTTATTATAATTTATTCGTATATTTGCAACTTGCCTGTGACTTGAAAACAAAGCTAGAGAAAAATTTGTGCTTCTGTATTCGGATGTCCTTGTTCATTCAAAGCGATATTATTTATTGTTCGAGAATAAAAACTCTACTCATAATAGACTTTTATTTTATTTGGCTAATATCTGGCGTTAAAGTTAAGTAGCATGACTACTTTTGCTACTTTTGGCCTGAGCTCTGGCTCCTTTTCGAATCCACCCGACTGCAGCCCTGCTAGAGGGTCCGATACCCATAGGCGTGCTCAGGACTATTAGGAGTAGTTAGCAAGGGTGGATTTTCGGCCTTGTTGGTGCAACGTATTGATATTGTTAATCGCGGAACTGAAATGACGGGGACGGGACAGGGAGTAACACACATACAAGCGCCAAGTTTCACCGCAGCGCACCCCCTCCCATCCCCTCATCACACACACTCATTGGTCGAGTCCGTTGAGCACAAGCTTCTCAATGGCAGCAGAAATGAAAATGAACTGATGTCACCCTTCTCACAGCGGCCTCCCCTTGGTCCCAGGCTTTTCAGGGTAAATGTGGGGAGTGTATGAATAACTCTTGGAATTCAACGTCGGGGGGTTCACTGCCACCGTTATCGCCAAAAACCTGCGTTGCCATAACTCTGCATACTAAACAACGACGCGTCAGGTCCAACATGCGTAAAGGTATGGGGCGGACTTGGCGCCCCCCTTCAAATGATGGAGGCCTCTTGGGGGGAGGGGGGGGGGGGGGAGGAGCTGTGCGTGCTTCATGCTGCTTTGATGTGTACGATCTCTGAGACGTGCCCCAGCATTTTGCTTCTGCTTCATGCCCTACTTCAGTTTTCTGCTTCGCGTCCGAAGCCACACAACACGTGGAGTACGGTCTAACTAAATGTCGATGTAGTTAATTACTTGTGGGCTCTTATATGTCTCCATAGATCGATGTGGTCCGCCTCGGTGGAACAGTGGCTACGGTGCTCGGCTGCTGACCCGAAGGTCGCGGGTTCGATCCCGGCCGCGGCGGTCGCATTTCGGTGGAGGCGAAATGGTAGAGGCCCGTGTACTGTGCGATGTCAGTGCACGTTGAAGAACACCAGATGGTCGAAATTTCCGGAGCCCTCCACCGGCGTCTCTCATAATCATCTCGTGGTTTTGGGACGTAAAACCCCAGAGATTATTATTATTATAGATCGATGTGCGCGATACCTCCAGCCGGCGCACCGCTCCTGTAGTGTAGCTCGTGCCCGATGTCGTATGGATTGTACACTCTTCATGCGTGCCCGAGAACTCTACGGTTCATCACCTGTTGTTGCGCGGATGTGCAAGGTCGCACGTTTATCTCCTGGCACGCGATCTCTGCTCCTCTTTCTCAGCCAGTGACACCGAGTTCGCGCGTTCTCTTTCCTGTTTTGTTTTTCGTCGGAGCCAAGTTTAGAGCCTCGGGAGAGAGGGAGAGAGAGAGGGGCACGCTCTTGGGGCCCTGGGCTCCCATCAGAAATAGTTCTCCGGTGCACACAGTTGGGGGCTAAGCGCGTGTCTCGCGTTGTCTCGTAGGCAGCAAGCGCGCGCGCTTGTTCGCGCGGTGGTGCACCGTGACCGTCTCGCCCAGCGGGCTACACAATTGAGGAGGGCGCAGACTAGAGCGCAAGCTTTAGACTACGAGATAAAAGTTACGGAATAGACCAATCCACTGAACGACGACGTTGCACCATGGCCGGCATCTTCGCCGTAAGTGACATCCTGCAGGAACGATCCCATACCTTGTCACAAAGCTATGTTTAGCGTATATGCGTTGCAGGGACTACCACTTGTGTTATTGTTCTGTAGGGGATTGCGCTAGTACCTCCCCATGGGCCAAATCCGCGCCGTCGGGTCAGCTTCGCAGGGTGGCGGTTGCCGTGTATCAGTGGTGCAGCCAGAATTTATTATTTTTTTTTGGGGGGGGGGGGGGGTGCACGAGGGGATTCAACCATACTTTATACAGGACATACATAAAGTATGGTTGATATGATATACAGTGTGCGCAGCGTGAACACGTGCTGGACCATTTACAATCTCATCTGCATATGCGTTCTGTATTATCCATGTTCAATTTGCCGTCTCTCAGCTCCCTATCATCAAGGTGAACCAACCAACCCGAATCGAGTGGTTTCCACATTATTTTCAGGGCAGCTCCGGCAGCCAGTGAGCTCTTAATGTACTTCATGCGGAAAATAAGCGAAATCATCATGCGATTCTATGCTGTCTGACGTGACGAGGCGCGCGCGAGCTGCCCCCGCGTTATGAAACCACTGCAGTTGCATACGAGGCGAACTACGGAGGCCTTTCCTCTCATGCTTTTCAAGAAACCACGCGTGTCTTGCGACAGCGAGTTAGAGGCGGTTCTCGTACTTCTCGTTCCTTTCAGTGCGCTGCTTCGCTTTGCATCCTTCTTGATCAAGCTTCTTCAATACGCATACATTTGGCTGTACGACAAGACTCGCGCCTCCTGCCCTGCGATCGTTGCTGCCGAGGTCGGGTGCGTCGTGTTGTTACAACTCCCGCGGCTTATCTGTGGTGATAGACGCGGTAATTTGAATATAAAATGCATTCCGCAAAGTGTGTGGGCATCGTGTCGATTTTAAGCCGGAAGAGGTAGGGGGGATTAATTTCTTACTTTCGTTTCAGATGTGTTCTACAAGCAAATACAGCTGGTAATGCTTCGGAGAATGTTACATACCTTTCGGCTTGGGCAAAAAAGATATCTTGTGACCTGAGTGAACTAGTTCCGCGACCTTCTAAGGCACAGCCATATATATATATATATATATATATATATATATATATATATATATATATATATATATATATATATATATATTTGGGGGGGGGGGTGAAGGGGGGGAGTTCAACTACTCTTTATGTAGGTTCGTGACTTGGTGTATGTGCGTGTACACGTACGCATACAAAATTGAAAATTTTCGGGGATGGGGGGGTTGAACGCTCCCCACCCCCTACCCCTTCCCCCCCTGGCTAGGTCAGTGCTCCGAGGAAAAACTTGGCCAATGCTGAACCATTGCGACAGAGCAAGTACTGCATAGAAGAGATAATCCCGCGCTGTTGTCTTTTCTTGAGCAGCAACCCAGGGGTATATTTTTCGCACGCTAAGAACTTTATATTTTGTGAATTCACAGATAAAAAAAAAATGGATGGAGTGCAGTCATAAGATAGCCCGTATGCAGGTATCACATTTTTTTCCCCTCCACGTTGTACCTTAAGAATTTCTCATTTTTCCTTTCTTTCCTTATTAATAGCAAATTCAGCGGAAAATATTGGAATAGCTTGGATAATAGGATGACAATGTGAAGGGCGCAGCAACATTTGGGTATTTTTACGGGCTGTCGAAAACTCGTCTTAGAATGCGTTCGAGATTTTCTACAAGAAAATTTACCTCCCTGTGGCACAGCTATTTCTTGTTGGCATATTTTCTCGTTTTGATTGATACATCAGGCGTTAGTAGCAATTTATTTCGCGTTAAATATTTAATGTAACCTTTTGGCAATGTAACAATAAAAATTGATTTAAGTGAAAAGAAATGGAAGGGGCTGTGAAGTGGTGATATGGCATTTAATATTTTAATACAGTACAACGCAAGGTATTTGTTGTTTACGTGCTTCACTACCTTGTTTGACGCTCTGTCCTTATCATACATCACTTGATGTGCTTCATTGGGTGTATCACCTACATTATCACTTACATGTATTGCTTACATTAAGTCCTATACCGTGTAAGCTGTGATAGCCGTGCTTCCATCGCAATGTTTATAATGAGAAGATGTCCCGTAAGCATGGAAGCGCGCACTCACACTCACCGAATTGAAAAAGAAAAAGAAGTGTATACGTTTGTGAAGCAAGGGAACTTGCAAGTGAACTCGCTAAACCAGCTTGATAAATGCGTTGCAAGCATACATGATAAGTGTAAGCGCGCACGCTTGTATTCAGTGCGTTGGTTGGCATCACGCAACCAGTGACGTACTACGTACCAGGCTCTATTGGCAGCAAATAGTGCGCCTACACAGCAGCCCGAGAAGCGTACATTTTACACGCGGAGCCTTTACCTGCAGCGAGTCAGGACGTGACGCAAGGACGTTTTCTTTGCAACATACGTGCGTGACTTGACGACGAATTGACGCAATGCTTGTTGCAGGGAACGACATCGCAGAGTCGTCTGATCTCCATGTGCTCACGTAGTATAGTTACGCGTCCACAAAAAAAGAAAAAGAAAAAGAAAAAAGAAGAAAAAAAAAACTTGGAGGAAAGAGACACCACAGACTTGTTAGACTAATTACTCTAAATGAGCAAGTACTAAGCAAGTTATTCGCTTCTAATCGGCTAAAGACAGCCGTAGCTAAACGCCCAATGCATGTTTAAAATAATGATGGGTCATGTATACCCGCACTAATAATAATTATTGGGGCTTAACGTCCCAAAACCATCATATGATTATGAGAGACGCCGTTGTGAAGGGCTCCGGAAATTTCGACCAGCTGGGGTTCTTTGACGTGCACCTAAATCTAAGTACACGGGCCTCAAGCATTTTCGCCTCCATCCAAAATGCGGCCGCCGCAGCCGGGATTCGATTCCGCGACCTGCAATACCTGCACTAAAAGGACGTATACGATGGAAACGATTATGTTAGCGAACTTCGTATAACTAAACGAGCAGTGTTGTCATTTGTTTGTGTGCCCTCGTCTATATAGTTAGCGTTGTTCGTGAACGTACGCCAATTATAACCCGAGATTCCTTGATAAAAAAAACGTCTGTAAGTTTTGCTAATTGTTTTCCTGCTTAAAAAAGTATGAACTGCACAAGTGAACTCCCTATTCAGCGAATCGATAAGATCGTATTATGTTATCGAAAACTAGGACTAGGGTACATATATATACATTCTTATTTCTTCTGTGTAAGGGCACTTTGAATACTGAAAACTGGTGTTGAACGAGGCACTTTGGGCTCCATGGTTTGTGCAAAGTGATTATAAAGGGTATATGTAGAAAAGGCAAAGGTTATCGACTTCGTTTAGGGAGGTTTGAAGCAGTATCACGTAATGTGACGCGCGCAATTCTTTATCTGGGGAAGGTGGCGTGATAAATACATTATCTTGGTGAAGCTTCATGAAAGTGTTTGTGGCCTGGTCATTCATTCAATTGTAAACCTATACGCTTCACAATACTCCTTTAGCGTTAGAGTTTCGGACTTTTATTGTTCAGGATAGGAGCAGTCACAGGTACGGAGAAGCAGCTGCAACTCGTATGCTTATTAGTTGTGTTAAACTACTTTTATGCAAAGTATCCAGTGCCAAGTGAACTGTCACGCACAAGCAACGCACGAAACGTCGCAGAGAGTAAAGCTCGGATGAAATATTGTTTTAAATGGTAGTATTAAGTTTTAAGCTGTCATTGCATTTAAAAAGAATATATCAGCAAAAATGGAGTTCTCTCACTTGAAGCTTATAATCACTAGCTATTGTCGAAAGGCTCATTTTGTTTTCACTACGTGGCAGTTAAATTTTATTATAGGAAAATCTGCCGCTGTTGATACCTGAGCTGCAGATAAGTTCACAGCAAGATGTTGATCCGAAGTGTTCCGCAGCGGTACAGCAGTAAATGTCGCTGGAGCGAACGTTTTCACAAATGCGCTCGTCTCCATCACGGCAGGAACTCTTCGAAGTGCATATATAGTCACGTCTTGGAGAAAGTGACAAGAAACTTAATTTTTCGAAAATGTGCTATCTGTTTCAAGTGCCCTCCTGTAACATTAAAGACCGGTGATCTGCTTCATGCCATAGCATACAGCGAGCCCTTACGGAGACAGATATATAAGGGAGGCTTCGGATGGGCAGCCTCATGCTTTCTGCGAGATGATGCAAGGATACTTCGAATTTACCGCGCAAGCGTTCATTGCACCTTCTCGAATGTGCCACTCGCGTAGAGCTGCGAGCAACGTACAACCTCCCGCGCATTGTAAGAGCGTAGTCGTCCTCTCTGTAGTCGTGCGCTCAATCTGACAGAAATGTCAGGCACGCCTGAGCTGTTCTACGACTTTACGAGGAATTTTTCGAGTGAAAGAAAGGTAAAAACAAGTAAAGCGGAGCGCTTGCGCGCGCGCACCATCCGGCCAGAGGCTCGCAGACGACGCCGCGAACAGGACGCGTCTCCGGATTGGCGATGCCGGCTTCCCGGAAGTGACGACAACCGGTGCACCCGGCTTCCCGTCCTCAGCTGACAAGCAACAGCGGGCAGCAGCAGCGCGGCGCGCGCCTCGCGCTCGGCTCTTGCACACAGTCGGTGGTCGAGCTTACGCGGAGTACGTATGTGTGCGTGCAACGTGTGTGTGGTCTCTGTGGTGAAGTTGACAGTGGTTTCTCTTTTGTTGGCGGCCTGCTCCTGAGCCGCCTCGCCCGCCGTGCGAGCGGCACCGATGTGACCTCCCGTCTCTTTTTTTATTTTCGTTGAGGACCCGATACCGACGAAGGTGGCGAAGATGCGTGCCGAAGACATCTTGGCCGAGGAGCAGCTCCTCAACGGCCGAAGCATGCTCGGATTTGAACACACTCTTGTAAGTAAACCAGTTCCGAATCCCCCCACCGATGCGGCAGCTGTCCTGCCCGGTTCCTTCTTTTCGCTGAGTACCTCTCGGAATGGAAACCAGTCGACGAAGTTTCTTTTGACACGAGCCGCGTTTCGGAAGTTATACATGATCATTCCTTGCGCGCGTCTCTGGGAAAGCTGATGTCTGTAATGTGCCGCTATCAGGCTTTCGAAAATAAGATAAGAGAAGCCTCGGTTACGCAAGCGTGTTTCTTGTGGCGTGCGCGATGTTGGCCGTGTCCTGCGGTGTGCCGGCGATTCTTGTTGAAAGTGCGGAGGGGCCGGTTCGGAGCTCGCCACCCCCGCACGCTGGCTTTCAACGCACGTGCTTGAACGCATTTGACGTCGGTGCCGATGATGAAAGATGGATCCTTTTTTCAGCGGCGCGGATCGCCGAATTGTCGTCGATCAGCTGTCTCGCCCGAGTGTCGACCAAGGAGACGACGCTCGGCTCGCTGCGATCGGAGCAGGAAATCGCTGTGGGCGTTTTGTATGGGAACTTAAACTGGCGCTACCGCCGATGTGTGACAACCGGTCATTGCAGAAACATTTTGTGCGAGGTATGGGTTAGAACAGGATGATTAGTATTTTTGGGGTACATGATGGTAATGATGATGCTGATGCCACACCACTACTGGCTTCGCACGCTTCGGGGACGGCACGTGCTCTTTGTTTTCCCTTTCTTTTTCTTCTAGACGCTTGAGGCACGAAATATTTGACGGTACAAAAACGCGTGAACCCGACAGTCGTACATTTTATAGTTGTGTTCGCCGCGCCGCAGAAAGCTCAGACACAGGTCCTATGTTCTTTTCGTGCCCGGAACAAGGAACAAAAAAAAAAAAAAAAAAAAAAAAAAAAAAAAAAAAAAAAAAAAAAAAAGCATTGCAGTAAGAATTATTGTTTTGACTGTACAGTTCAGAAGGGCCCGTAGCCAGGAATTTTTTTTCGGGAGGCGAGGCGGGGGGGCCACTTGCTAAAGACCTTGACTATTTTAGAAAAACACCTATTTTCGTTACTTATTTTCTATAAAAACACCTCTTCCATCAGAATTTCGGGGGGGGGAGGGGGGGGGCTCTTAGGGCAGCCCCCCCCCAGCTACGGGCTTGCAGTTCAGCGTAGTAACCGTTATCGAGAAAATAACTGCAACAAGCGAAGTGGACATAAAGAAACTGTGTCATTGTATTCATTAATGCAGATATTGCCACGTGATGTAAAAAGTAAATGGGGAATGACGCGCGGTTTCTTCTGTGAATGCTAGAATGTAATTGTTTTAATTGCCTAAGAAAATAATATATGGAGTGTTCAAAAGTTCTGGCGTTTCTAGCATTGACATAGAGGGGCGCAGGCAACTTTATTCCGATGTACGATTCGTGGAAGACAGCTGTTTCAATTGCCCCACGCATATTATCCGTAGCCTCAATGACGCTATTGGTGGTGTTGTGGAACTCGGGAAAATGTTCACCGCACACCTGTTGAGGCACTTGTTTTTTTTCCCCCGCTTTGCGCCCATTTATGGCGGTCTGCCAGTTTGCCGGAGCAATCCTTGTAGCTCAACTGCTTTGTTTTTCTGTATTACACGATTCGGGGCAGCTATATACCGTGTAATAGAAAAAAAAGCTGCTGTCACGGATAGTAGTCTGCTGACTGCGTAGAAATGCCTGCCGATGCAGCTGTACTTTATTTCGCAAGCCGTGCAGTCGCCCATGATAGGGCTGATTTCTGAACTTGCGATTGAAATCCCCCCCCCCACCCTCACCTCCAGTCAATGCTGACGTATTATTCCACTTTTGCTGTAATGCGAGATCTTTCGAAAATACCTCTATGCCTTTCATAATTTGTCCTCTGTGGCCCTATCTCTGTCTCCGTCAGAATATATATTACACAATTTCTTCATTTTACTCTTTCACAGAAGTGAGAGGCCATAAGAATTTACAGATAACAATATAACAGGCAAGTAGAAACCTAATGTATCATGCGAATAAACAATAATATCAAAGTTAAAATACAGAAGGATACACAAGCTATAAAGTGCAAAAGAGGACGCGCAAATATTATTTAGAAAATACTGTGCTAATATAATTGCAGACCATCTAGTCAAGAATGAGCTGCAGTGTTTTTTTTTTTTTTTTTTTTAAATAAATGGTGTCACTGATTCATCCTAAACACAGCGCAAGAAACACAAGAACGAAGGAAGACCAAACGGGACGGGCGCTGACTCGAAGCTTGGAAGTCTGTTAAAAATCACGCATACTTTTATACCACGTGCACTCCGAATCTGTGATGCATAAATAAGGGCGAAAACTAATAATAATAATATCTGGGGTTTAACGTCCCAAAACCACCATATGATTATGAGAGACGCCGTAGTGGAGGGCTCCGGAAATTTCGACCATCTGGTGTTCTTTTACGTGCACTGACATCGCACAGTACACGGGCCTCTACCATTTCGCCTCCATTGAAATGCGACCGCCGTGGCCGGGATCGAACCCGCGACCTTCGGGTCAGCAGTCGAGCACCCTAAAAGGGCGAAAACCAAGCATGCGCATGATTCTACCGCTTGGACGCCAACGCTATGTGCGCAATAGTCTAAGCGCCATATGATTCCAGAAGAAAAAAATCAGCTCGCTCTGGGACAGTGACATTGATGGGTGGGCCAATGCAATACTTCTTCTTTAGAAATACGATACGCTTCAACGATTTCCTTTGCGAGTTATGCGTCACAGATGGCTACACTTATGAGCCCCGGAATCGGGCATCTAATCTTTCGGGGTCGTCGGGGAAGAAGAGAGTTGGTGTGCAACCATGTTGCTTTCGGTTGTACGCTGATCTTCTAAAAAATTATTAAGACGCGCAGATATATAAAACGACGTGGGATGAAGCGACGTGGGAGAACAGCGTGGGTTGCGATAGTACAACTTGCGGTAAATACGATAATGCTTTCATATTTCCTTTAAAAAATCAGCGCGCAAATATTCAACACTAGGCAAACCTCCACTGTTTTCCAGTGAGCAAGACTCCGCGTGCTATATTACCGTCTAGCAAGAAAGGACTGAACTGAAAAACATGGACTATACGCAGAAATACAAAGCCACGTCATTGTGTCTATCCGCTACAATTTGTTACACGACCAGCAGGTCTTTGCAGTAGGCGAGCTTGAAACACTTTTGTCGTCCACCTCGGTGGAACAGTGGCTACGGTGCTCGGCTGCTGACCCGAAGGTCGCGGGTTCGATCCCGGCCGCGGCGGTCGCATTTCGATGGAGGCGAAATGGTGGAGGCCCGTGGGCTGTGCGATGTCAGTGCACGTTAAAGAACACCAGATGGTCAAAATTTCCGGAGCCTTCCACTACGGCGTCTCTCATAATCGTATCGTGGTTTTGGGACGTTAAACCCAGATATTATTATTATTATTATTATTATTATTATTATTATTATTATTATTATTATTATTATTATTATTATTGAAACACTTTTGTCCGCACACAAATCCTCGTGTGGGGGGAAGCTGGTAAGGCGAGCTTGCATATAGAACGACGGATGTAAGCTTGGATCACTAAATGTTCTATCAGTTCACTCCTGAACACGGCATTCCGTCCTGAAGTTTTCATCGGAATTTGTTGAGAGAGACAGCTAGAATTTAAAAAAAATAGAATAAAATGACTTTGTTCGTTGAATCCGAACAAGAGTTAATGTAATGGATTGAAACTTTGCAAGTATGGGCAGTTGATCTTTGCATTGAGTGGTCGGCACCCTTAAACGTCGCCTCGTGAAAGCCAGCTCATAATTAACTAAGTTGTCAGTATAAGCTTGGATTGAGTTTGGGTATTCTTGCGGCCTTTAGGTGTTGGCTTTGAAATTGCGCCGCATATTATTGTATGTTCACTGGGAGTGTCCGCAAGTTGTCGTTATTTCCTTTTTGCTTTCAGCACTCGTATTTTTTGACAACAGGGTCACTTTTATTGTCGGAGTTCCCCCCTCTGAAAGGACAGTGTAGCGCGAGCTTTTGCTTGCACTTCGTGCAGTCGTCCTCACGCTGCTGCTCCTGCGTTATTTCGACGTTCCTACGCCACTTCTTCTACGCGGTCTTTTTCCCTTGAACCTCGGCCGCGATTCTTCGTGCGTGTTTCAGTCTCTATCAGTCATCGCACGAGCGCGCGCTGATTGTCTCAACGGATATCAATAGAGCGCGTCATAGCGCGCCCGCGGGCTGTCAGCAATTTCGGAGCAACAATCGTTGTCCCCGTTTCTAGTCGGAGATCTTCTTGGCCTCGACAGACCCGTAGCCCTATCGTTCCGTTCGCGTTTGCGTCATTTTTTTTTTTTTAGATAATGATACCGTAAAGGGAGGAAAACAGGAGAGAGAGGAGAGGCAGGGATGTTAACCGGTTTAGCATAACCGGTTAACAGCGAGGATAGCAGAGAGGATAGCAGCGATAGCGTAGTGGTTAGATCATCAGCCTCGCATGCAAGAGGTCCGTGGTTCGAATCCCGGTGCCGGACAATTCCCAACCGGATTAAAAAAAAAAAACAAATCCGCGTGATGATGGAATTGTGTAAAAAGGCCTGGGGTGCAGCCTCACTGGCGACCACAGCCTGCAATGCACTCCCTCACCAGAGCAGGATTGGCCACCCTGGTGCAGTACTTGGCCACTACCTCCCACATGAACACACCAATTAGCATAACCGGTATGCTACCCTACGGGGGAAAGGGATGGGGAAGTTTGGAAGTTAGAAGAGTAAAGAAAAAGAGAGAGAGCACGCATACACAACGTCACAGTCAGTCACTCTTGTGTGGTATACGGCATCACTGTCAGTCTGCAGCCGCTCGTGCGATTCTGTTGTCTTTTAAACACAATTTTAGCAACTCCTTCGTCGCCTTCGTCCTTCTATGACTTGTCAGGATGACATTTGAGGATGGTTGCTCGCGACATCGGTCCGTGATCAAGGCGAGCTAGAGCTGTCGATAGCAGTAGCGTAGCCAGATATTTTCTTCGGGGGGTCGGGGGGGGGGGGGGGGGTTGAACCCCACCCCCCCTTGGCTACGCCACTGATCGTGAGTGAGTGATCGTTTCCGCACAGCGTAGCAAGGACAGTCGCTGATGGTGGGCTGCGAGGTCTTCTCGATACCACAGCCGTCACAAGGAGCGTTGTCGGCCTTAAGAAATATAAAATAATGAGAGGGCATATGGGTAGTTAAGGGAACGTTCAAAATGCAAAAATGTTAGCTTAAGCTGCCGTATAGTAAAAAATACCCTTGTACAATGGTGAAAGAACTCATTCTTACAGTGAGAGCAAGTTTGGTACGTCAGGAGAAACGTAAAACCTATTGACAATACGCGATAGACGTGTTCTATTCCAGAGGGAGCAGATACGGGACTTTTGAATGCAAGAATGTTTATTTCGTCTAAACGGCCAAAAATACGAAAAAGATACTTTGAAACCCGGGACGTCACGCGGCTGTTTACGTTCTGCCGGGTGTGCAAAATTCGGAAGATTTAAGGTTTAGCTCCGATTTTTCTGTTCCGGTAATCAAACCTTTTGCCACTTAATAATAACAATTGTTGGGGTCTTGCGTCGAAAAACCACGATATGAATATCAGGTACGCCGGATAGTGGAGGGCTCCGGAAATTTTGACCATCTAGTGTTCCTTTAACGTGAAGCTAAATCCAAGTGCACGGGCCTCTAGCATTTCGACTCCACCGAAATGCGGCCGTCGCGGCCGGGATTCGATCCCGCGACCTTCGGGTCAGCAGTCGAGCACCATGCCCACCAGACCGCCGGGGCTTGTTAACCTTTCGCCGCTAAGTTACTGATACAGTGTCTCTATTTCTCTCCAGTGTTCTTTGAGTGAGTGGTGAACGAAGAAATAAGGGCGTGGCTGCGTCCGGCCCTGTCCGGTCACATTGTATAATATTAATTGTCTAGGAGGTTGGAACGTTCTTAGAAATCACTAACTTTAGAATCATTACTGGGCGCGAAATTACGAGACGTTTAAAATCTGCATTGTCTCCTCTCAAAATGAAATACCTATGCGGTTTGTAACCTTGGGGAGTTGGAACGCAATGCCCCTACTCGAGATGAAAGATGCGTACGTAGCCGCAGCTGAATTTATGACCCGTGGCCTATTTTGGCTCGAGTCGTACATTATTCCTGCTCGATAGTGCACAAAAAATATTGCGATACTGCGCCCTTGCCAGAAATAATCAGTCGTGATATCGAATTGCTCTCGGAGCTTCGCGATGACGTTAGAAGTGTGCAAGCGAATATCTCCCTCGAGTATGGATGGGGATTTTCTCGAGACGTTTATCTTTAATTGCGTGGGTGGAGGCAACGAGATGGAATCGTCAGTGTTCTCGGCAGTGAACGCTTCTTCGGCCACGCATAGCTACGTGCTGCCACAAGCGGCCGGCGTTTGACATTTCCATCCTCGCTGATAAAAGGAACGAAGGAAAGAGGGAAAGCAAGACGAAGAGTAAGCGCAGAAGGGAGGAGGAGGGAATCGAGTAAGACGAGATAGCGAGAGGGGATCGAGCCTCACGCGAAGGCGAGCAGAGAAGACGATACGCTCCACTTACACGGCCTGCATGCGTGCTTCGTCGGCCCCCGTTTCAACGAGCTCTTTCGGCACGGCTGCGCGCGATGCGTGTCTGTGTGCTTTACATATCGCGCTGATGTCTACATTTAAGCCTTCTAGAGCTTCACGTTCTAGCGCATACAGGCAGGAGCGGCGCCAAGGGAATTGGTAAGAGGGGGGGGGGGGGAGGGGGGGGGGGGGGTGCAGGCGCCTCCCCCCCCCCCCCCCACCCCTGAATTTTTGCCCCCCCTCCCCTGAAGGAACTCACTTGTCGTGGGTGCTCCCCCCCCCTACCCCTTCCCTTTAGTAAAAAAGAAAAAAGAATCCTGGTGCCGCTGCCGAAAACGGGGATTCCGTTATTTCTTTCTTTCACTATAGCTCAATGGCTGTCTTCTAGGAGTGTGAGGTAGCGGGTTCGACCTCCAGCCATCGGCCTGCGTCTGTCTTCCAGTGAACGGCAACGCGGCCTAGATAATAATAATATTTGGGATTTAACGTCCTAAAACCACGATATGATTATTAGGGACGCCGTAGGGAAGGACTCCGGAAATTTTGACCATTTGCTATTTTTAACGTGCACTGATATCGCGCATGTACACGGGCCTCTACCATTTCGCCTCCATCGAAATGCCACCGCCGCGGCCGGAATCGAACCCGCGACCTTCGGAATCAGCAGCCGAGCACCGTAACCGCTACACCACCGCGGCGGACGCAACGCGGCATAGAATTCATACATGAGCTGGCTATGTTAAAACGAAATACCATGGCCGGGAACCTGTGCCTGTTCTGAAAACGAAAGAACATTACTGCTGCGAACGATTGTTCGAGGGTCGCGCTTGCGTCCACCGGTCGTGAGGTACGCGTGACCCTCGACCAATCGCGTGAGTTCGCTCTCTCTCTCTCTCTTTCTTCAGAACGGGTACACTGTCCCGGCCCATGTCACGTTGAATGTATTGAGTTTCGCAATATCACCGAAACTGTATATAAGTAGCACCGGACTTGATCAACCCTAGGAAGAGACACCTGCCTGGGAATCAGCCCATCGCCGAGGCTCTGGCACATTGTCTGACTGGCTTTGCGTGTCTTCAGGCTTCCTACAAGTTCTGTTGACTCCAGTTGCTTGTAACATGTCACGAAACAGGAAGACGACATTCTTAATAAACAAAAGATTCGTTTCGTGGTTTGCTTGAGCTTGAGTGATGCAAAAGAATCGCTGGATCTTAAGGGTAGAGTTAAAACGTAAACGGCATTTGCTCGGTGAACTTGCAGAGCGTGGAAACGTTTGCGGAGAGAGAGAGAGAATGATTTATTAGAAGGCAGAGAGGTAACGTTTGCGGACAATGACTGAAGGGCACTGTGGATATCTGCTGCGTAAGAAAATATTGCACCGGTAGCTATATACGCTATGCAACCTTGCGCCGCCGTTGGGATAAGAAACTTGGTGCATGTACTGTGGAATGCATAATTCAGCACCGAGACAACTCATTTTGCTCCGTTCGAGTCCTTTCTTATCATCCGCAGTTCGCGACCGGGGATTGGCTGCGATAACCTGCATACGCAAAGTGCTTCTATAGAGCCGTTTACAGAGCGCGACAAGGAATATAGCATAGGAATATAATCATCTCGATATCCCATTCCATGTGCTCACTGCAGTTTGCACGAATTCTGACGTGAAGTTGCTGCTCGCAACTCTCCTACACTCCAAGAACAACAATAACAAAAAAGGGAGTCATCTGACTCTTTTTAGCCGCCTGTATAACTTTCACGTGTATGACTCTCTGTATGAAGATACGTTAACTCTATTTCGGAGAGTAGTGAGACGCGCGACTCTCCAAAAGAGAGTTAACGTGTCTTCTTAGAGAGAGGTATACACGTAAGAGTTATATAGGAGGCAAAAAAGAGTCAGAGGACTTTTTTATTAGATGTAGAGCGCAGCCAGGGGGCGTAACCAGAATGATTTATGACGGGGGCGGGGGGGGGGGGGGGTTGGTTCAACTATCCTTTATGTATGTTCGTGCGTGCGTTTGTATATATGTGCGCCAGTACATGCAGAATTGAAAATTTGTAGGAGGGGAGGGGGGCTTGACCCCTCTCCCATGTTTCAATTTGGGATGTGTATATACATACACACAGCGCACGAACATACATAATAAGTGGTTGAACTCTCCCCCCCTCCCCGCCCGAAAAATTTCTGGCTACCCTCCTGTGGGCTGTGGGTCATTTCGAAAGGCGTATACCGAACATACGCGAATACTGACTGAACGCTCGACAGTTCGGTTCCACACGGCTGAGCGGTGCAAGAATCCGCGGATACGTGTTTTTCCGCTGCAGCTTCGGGATTCGTACGCGTATAGCCGAGCGAGAAAAAAGCGCGGGTTACTCGAACTTTATTGTTCTTCTTTTTTCGGAGTCGGTCGCTACCCGTACAGCGCGCGCATGCGCCCGTAGCGCGTTTCCTTCGTCGGCAACAAATATTGGTTTGTCGTTCGAGTAACGAGGCCCGTCAAGTGCCCGTCGCTTTCGGTCCGCTGGCACGTCGCCATGCTGTCTGTGAGCGTCACATGCCGGTTCTGTCGCCTGGCTTCCCTTTTGTCTCGCTGACAGCCCGACGCGTCGTGCCACGACGTCATGCAAATGAAAACGCGGTTCCTCGCCTCTCGAAGGCGCCCAGTGCCAAAAAAAAAAAAAAAAAAAAAAAAAAAAAAAAAAAAAAAAAAAAAAAGAAAGAAAAAAAAGCAGCTGTACCAGTGTTTTCAGAGGAGCTCATGTACTTGCTCTAACGATTCCTAAATGCAGGCGCCGGTCAAATGTTATATGGAGAGCGTAATACGGTAATGAAGGTACTGAGTGGCTAATGACACGCTCTTCGCGGACGATGAAATCTTTGTGAGCTCGGCACCTCTCGCTTGTACGCAGAGGTCTGGTGTTTATTTTGTTTTTTCGCTCGGTGTTACTTAGTCGCGTGCCCCCCCCCCCCCCCCCCCCTCTCCCTCCCTCCTACTCTATCCTCCAATTTTTCAATTGAGGCCCGTCACACGCACCAACATTATACAGGTTGGCTGACCCCGACCCAAAGTTTCTGGAGGCCGAACGCGCGCACGTACACACACACACGCACGCGCACCTAGGAAGCGATTTACTTACATCAGTCTTTGTGTGCTGCCGTGCCATATTACAGAAAGGGGGGTTTTCCTTTCTCCTGTGAAAAGGTCTATATAGTTGTGGACACTTAACCACGAGGCAATGGTTATATTTACATGTTAGTATTTCTTCCATGCATTAGGCCTTCCTGCGGGTCCATGCCGTCTACAATCTTCATTTCTTCTTAATCGTCAGCACTGCATAATAAACAGTGCGTAAAATCGAAACTGAAGAGAGTAGATTGACACGTTGTAAATTAATTTACTGAAAAGTAGGCGCGACGTAGGCTGTCGACACTGAGACGTTGTTATGTATCACTTTGTCAAACAGGCGACGATCGGGACAGGCGTGACGGACAAGTATGTAGGCGTGGCTGCTTATAGCTTTATGCCGTCACCCGTGGAACGACAGGCTGCGTCCGGTAATCGTCTGAAGACAATTTAATGCGAGACTCATGTCAAAGGGACGTCGTTTTTACGTCGTCCTATACTTCGAGTGCTCATAAGGGATGTGTGCTTTGTTGTTGGAATAAGTAATTGTACGGTCTAAAGGCATTGTCTTTTGCATTAAACGGCGGTGAACGAAAAAAAATCGTGACACATGCAGTGATGGCTCAAGCAAAATACCCTTTTTTTTGTCCCCGTCGTGTTAGCGCTTTGAATTTTTTAAGTATGATCAGTGGGTCGCAGTTTAGTGATATTTGTTCGGTGATTACGTAGAACTTAGAAACAGCTAGAACTTCGCTTGAATGGACTTGTCGCTCACGTGTAAGTTCAGTCGAGACAAGCCAAATAATGTCCGGCAGACAGAGCGAAAAAAAAAAAAAAGTCGTATCGCTTTGTATACTACTGTGCAGTTTACTGATTACTGAACAGCTCGTTCAGGTGACGTTCAGTGTAGTGGTACTTCGCTGTGCACATTTGCAAACTTAATTGTCTGTCCGCTTGCTGGTGCCCTTATGATGCTCGGCTGGCCTTTACTCCTATAGCGTCGTAAGCCTTCCGTGAATGATTTTTCCTGTTTCCCACATTCCTATATGCAAAGTGCAAATACAGCTTGTTTATTTGATCGATTGACTGATCGCTCCATTGATGCGCTATATCGCATCTGCAACGTTTAAACGAGATAGAACGCGCTCGTTTGGTGATTACTTGACCTCAGTCGGACTTCGATATATGGAGGTCATTTAATCACCATAAGCAATACGGCCACGCAATTCGCGGCGTTGGCTGATCCCCTTATCTTCTCCCGTTTATAACCGGAGACACGTTATAGCCGGAAAGTGCGGATAAACAAACAATGATACACACAACAAGCCAGCGCCAGTGTTGTGTGTATCACTGCTTGTTTATCCAATGAAGCAACGGAATTTTGAGGGCTCGTTTCTTGTGTTTGACGCAACATTGATGAAAAACCAGCTGATAATAAAGCCAAGGAAGGTATAGGGGACGTTAGTTGCACTGTTTCGAGTGTATTGCAGTAATTGAGATATAGACAATTGAGGTTGAGTTTGTCCCTGTTTCTTGAATCTTACTGCTGCTGTTCTCGAGATCCAGTTTTAACGTTGTACGTTGTAGGATAGCGCACGGAAACGGAGAAAGGGGGACACATATAGTATCTATCGCGCCCTGCTAGTATTTTCGATTCGTATTCCTTGAGATGTATACGTAAGGGTCGCCGCGAGAAGCGCGGTACGCATGTGGCCTGCTGCAACCCGTTCACTCACGAGTTGAAGCTCTATGTGAACTACGACGGCGTGCGCGGTCCAAGCGCTTGCTTACACGTCGGTCGGTGTACATAATAAACCGACTCGATGGTGGCGTCACGACAAATGAAAACGACAGTAGCGTGTTTGCGCGTGCGCGGCCTATAGTCTGCGCAGTTTCTCTGTAGGGTCTCCTCGGAACAGGTTATCTCGCTTTCCTCGCCGTAGCACGGCTTCGCTTTCGCCACCTTCCTGCCGTTTCCTTGGCTGGCCGCCCGTTACGGCTGCATCGGGCGCTGTGAGTGACCGATTCGCGAATACATTTGACGAGCGAACGATGGGAGGGAGAGCCGCCCAACCGCCGCTGTTGCGCCTTCGCGTGTATGCGTGCGCTGTAATGTGCGCGGCATTGCATCTGCGCAGTACAGCCAGGGATTCTCTCTCTCTCTCTCTCTCGTTCCGGCGACGGAAATCGAGGGCGCCCGCCGGCCTTTCGCGAGGATGATCGGTGCCTTTCTTCCGTCTGCGCTGTGTGTGTGTGTGTGTGTGTGTGTGTGTGTGTGTGTGTGTGTGCGTGTGTGTGTGTGTGTGTGTGTGTGTGTGTGTGTGTGTGTGTTTGTGTTTGTGCGTGTGTGTGCGTGTGTGTGTGTGTGTGCGTGTGCGTGTGTGTGTTTGTGTGTGTGCGTGTGTGTGTGTTCACGCAGTGTGCATTATGACGTAGAAGGGGATATATCGTTAAGAATGCGGCCAGCGGCACGGAGTGGAGGCCAAGGACCGTCATTCCGGAAAAGAAAGGGAGAGAGCACGAAAGGAAATGATTGCCTGTTTCCTTTTTTACTCGCCATGACGTATGTATGATCCGATGGCACACATCTCGTTAAGGAGCGTTAGCCCGGATTCGTCACACTGTCTCCATTTAGTTCGTGTTTTGAAGTTCGCGTGATTTTTAGGTGATCGAATACCCGCTACGTGCAGTTCTCCAGCATCGTTTGTGGATTGTCACAGATGTGGCCGTCAGATACAGCGGGGCTCAAAAACAGTTACGGCGTGCGAAGAAAGTGGCGGCTGGGAGAGGTATACGTTTATTGGGGCGCCTCTGGTCGCGCTTTTACTGGCGCTGACGTGGGAATGAAAAGGGTGGAATTTTTTTCTTTCCCGCGTAAGGCATCGCGCCAGAGGATTAAAGACGGCAGAGCAGCGAAGTGTATAAGTACGTTGCGTCGGTGTGTTCAAATTTCACGTCCCGTGTCAACTACATAACTCACAGGGTCTCCCTTATGCACTCACCTAAGACGACTGGAAGGCGAAGGCCATCTTTTTTTACTTCTCTGTCGATGTATTGAGCCTGCTCCGACATTCTCCGAAAGCTTCCTGCACCTAACGTGGTTTTCCATTGCCTCAAAGATCGGAGGCACCTTACTTGGTTTGGCACGGCCTCCGTGATCGGCCCACCTTTGACCAATCTAGGATGTCATGGGATGAAGCCATGTGACGTCACGATGGCTTCATGATGACGTCGCAAATGATGATGATATTTGCATCACTCGTGTTGACGCCGCCCACGGTAGACGCGGGACACCGGTCAGTTCGTGTTTCATGAGGTATTTTAGCCTTACTAAGTGACACTCACACCGTGCTATAACTGACGTTCGTGTCTAGCGTAACACACATGGCGCTGTCGTGCAGCGCAGTAAAGTTCACACCGCCACCAGTTAAATTGTGCGTATATTTCTCCGTTAAAATGTATTCCGCTAGGTTTTGCGTATTGCTACTTAGTAGTTCCACTCGTACACGTGTACTCGATTGTGCGCATTATAATGGCGCGTGCGTGCACGCGAAATGCGGTTGGTTGCGCCACGACGTCCGTCCGGCGTCCGCGAGCGAAACACGATCGCGCTCTCTCCGCCGCCGCCTCCACGGCCGTCGTTGTGCATAGAAGCAAGAGATCGCATTCCCAGCCAGCGTTGCATGCGCGAAGCGTTATCGTCTCGTGGTGCGTCGCGCGCACGCTCGTGCTTACGTCTATACTAGCTTCTTATGTACACCCAACAACAAAAGTTTACAGGACGTTGGCCTCACAACAAATGCGAATTTCTTCTGTATTAGGTGCGCAATGCTTCTAATCTACCTTGTCTGGTGACTGTATAGATTGCAGTACCAACTACTGGCTGGGACATTTATTTGGAAGGTTATGTTCCCAGGCAAAGTGAGAGTATGGATTTCTCGAGCAATTCCCGTCCCGCAAACTTTTGCTGTTGCGTGCACTAGATGCTGACCACTCACCTTCGGAGTACGAAAAAACGCGAGCCTCTGTCTTTAATTCTGCTCTCTCTCGTTCTTTTTTTTCTTTTTTTTTCATTAAAAATTAAAGCGGCCGTCGTGAAAAATTTGTCATCCGTGGCGTGTGTGAAGCATAGCTGAGTAAATAGCATGCACATCGCATGTAACAAAAAAAATAAAAATAAAATAAAAGTTGATAAGAGGTGCTCGTCAATCGTCTGTTAAATTCCCTGACGTTGTTAAGGTTTGCCATATAACGATCGATGTTTTGGATCATTTGCAGTGCATGCTTGCATGTGGTAATATCTGTGACCGACATATATAGATGTCTATCCTTTTCATCCCAAATATCAATAATGCTGACCTTGTTTAGTTATTTGCTTAACAAACAGTTAGCAAATCTTTATACGCCGTACCGTATATATAATATGTACCGTACTATCCATCTTGCACGTACGCACGCGGCACGTCCGATGAAGAAGTGCTTCATCTTTTACATGGGCTAAACGAAAATCCTCTTCAAGCTCTTGTCACACGTATAAACCTCGAGTTCCAAATGAAACCATCAGACAGACTCCGCAGTGCCTCTTTATTTGCTCAGTTCGATGCGGCAGCCGTCCTCTGAACCTGTTAACGTGATTCGATTGCATTGTGGCCGCTACTGTTCTTCACCCAGGTTATAAATCACCGACAATAATAAGGGTCATGCTATGTAAAGTCTCTTTTCATTCGATATTTCTTTCAATTGGCCCTTATTTACTGGCTCTCGAGAAACCCCCCCTTTTTGCTATTGCCAGGATCGGTCACTCAGCGGCAACCCGCCGCGGTGGTCTCGCCTGCTGACCCGAATGTCGCATTTCGATGGAAGCAAAATGCTATAGAGGCCCGTGCGCTTCTTTGCTTCGATTTAGGTGCACGTTAAAGAACCCCAGGTGGTTGAAATCTCTGTACCCCTCCACCACGGCGTCTCCCAATCATGTCGTGGGTTTGGGACGTAAAACCCCAACGACTATCATTATCACTCAGCGGCACGTACCGCGGGTGCATGGTTCGATATTGATATAATCTGGTTGAAAGGAGCTTTACGAAGATACTGACCTTGGTTCGATACCTATTTCGATTCAGGTCTCGTCATTTCGCTTCGTTCTGTCAAGGCCCTCTCCTTTTGCACTGTTTCTCGCTTGCGCGCTCCTCGGAAATCTGCATAGCTGTATAGCGTTGGCTAAGCGCGGCGCGTCGCCGTAAAAGCCTCGTGTTTGTGCTGGACGAGGGCATCGCGCAAGACTTCTTCGGCGCTGCTGTTATTCGAGACGCTCGTATAACCCTGCGGCGGCCAGGTTGCCTCTTCCCGTAATCGTATATCGCGAGGCGATCTTGCCGAGGGAAGGGCGAAGGCCTGGCATGCGACTGCGTGCCACGCATCGCTGCGGCAGCTGCTCTTTGTTTCTCTCCTTTGCAGGCGTGCACGGTTGCGACAGAGCGCGAAACACATCGCGTCCGCGAAGGAACGCGAACGGTCGTATAGGCCTACGTGTGTACATAGTACATGTACTGCGGGTTGTGTAGCGGTAGCTTCCGAGCGTCTTTTTAGGGACGTCGCTGTTTGAGGCGGAAACGCAAGTGTGATTGATTGATTGATTGATTGATTGATTGATTGATTGATTGATTGATTGATTGATTGATTGATTGATTGATTGATTGATTGATTGGATGACTGACAGACTTACTTATTGATTGATTGCGCGACTAACTGATTGACTGGCGCAGTGACAACGCAAATGTGACTGACCGATTGACTGATTTATTGATGACCAAATTGATCGATCGATCGATGGATTGATTGACCGACAGACCGACTGAATGATTTATCGATTGATTGCTTAACTGACTGACTGATCGATCAGTCGATCGAAAGTCGGAAATCCTGCGGCATCCCCCGAATCAGGTTGGCCGTGAAAGTGCAGCACTTTCAACGGACCTTCGTCCTGTACGTGTCATGCGGCGAAGCCGCATGAAAAAAAAAAGAATTCACCAAGATGGGAGCATCACCTAACAACCGTCGAAGCCAAGAAAAGTTGATCGAAGGCGCGATCGTGTCGCAGCCAATCAGTGACGAGAACTGGCCGCGTTGTAGCCGCATGCTCCATGGTGGAAGGCAGAGCTGCTCGCCCACTGTGCGCCGCTGATCCTTCCGTGACGCTCCTGTTCATTCGATGTCGCGCGAAGAGGGATCAGCGCGATGAACAATGGAGGGGCGGTTCTCATGATTCTCTGTTCTGCTTTGGCTGACTGACGCGTCACGTAGCTTTCGTTGCACTGCACGGGGTTGGGAAGATGGAGCATCATTTATTTGGCCCGCGGGTCAGCTCTTGGAATTGGCGTGAAACGACGAGACAATAGTGCACAAACTGTGCCTTAGTATACATCAGAGATTGACATGTATCGTTTTTCCTACAAGGTTTGGTTCTGCAGAGCTTCTCCTCGTTTGTTCTGCTCTTTGGTTTTGTCTATGTATATAGTCACCAGCAGTGGCGTAGCCAAGGGGGGGGGGGGTTGGGGGGTTAAAACCCCCCCCCCGAAATTTTTCAGTTTTGCTTGCGTATATATGCACGCACACATACAAACGCACGCACGAACATACATAAAGTATGGTTGAACCTCCCCCGAAAAAAATTTCTGGCTACGCTACTGGTCACCAGGTCGCGCTGATATATGATTTGTTATCCCGGCCCCGGCAGGCGCATTTCGATGGGGCTGAAATGCAAGAACATCCATGTACTCATAGGCGTGCGCACGAGTGGGGCAGGGGGGGGGGGCGGCCGCCCCCCTTGTCACCAAAGAGGGGGGGGCGCTGCGCCGAACCTCCCCCCCCCCCCCCTCCCCCCAGAAGGGGAACCCTGCGCACGCTTATGTATGTACTTATATATTTACGTGCACGTTAAGTAACACCAGGTCGTCGAAATTAATCCTGTGGTCCCCCACTACGGCGTGTCCATAATCATAGTTTTGGCCCCTTGTTCTTTTTCGTATTTTTTGAAAGCCTGTCCTTAGGCATAGTAACACGCGGTGTCAAAAATACGCATGAAAGTTTATAACACCGCAGATTCGACCATATATATACCTATATACAATGTGTACATATTGCGCCGTCGTTATCCGCGCGCATTCGTTGTGGTGCGGTTTATGCGCGCTCGCGATTGCCCCGGGGCAGAATGGGTTATAGGTGAGCAATTGGCGTCGGCACCGACCAAACTTGTGCGGCGGCTACGCTTGCCATTCACCGCGGCCACTCCTCGAGCAAGACCGCCCATTTTTTTCCTCGTCCGTCTTTGTCCGATGCTTTTGAGTCGGCTGCGCGATTCTTCTTCTTTTTGATTGCGATTGCCTGGCGATGGGGGGCCCGTTCGTATGCGCGTGCGTCTGCTGCATGCTGCGTGGCCTTGATTGAAAAAAAGCTTCGCTTTTTTCCTCTTTCACTCTGCGCGAAAGCGCGGCTTGCGCCGTCCTGTTCTGACGCGGCTTGCAAATGCGGCGTAAACTGTGTTTACCTTTTTACCCGTACGCATTTAACGTGTCTCTCACGACATTTGTTTTCCCGTGACACCATCACTTAACGGGCGAGATAACAAACAACATTTAGAAAGACACCGAAGAACGGCGCTAGGCCATTATTCATTTGCAAGGTATTACTTTGAAACTGCATGTAACCCCTTCCTGTCTTTTTTTTTTTTTTCTTTTGCGGAAGAAACATTCGTTATTCGATGACAAGATAAAAGCCGAAGTTTTCCTTCTTGATATTTGCATCCCAATCGCTTGGCTGCTTGCTTCGGTCTTACGTCACAACTTTCGAAGTATTTCAGGATATTTTGGCTCCTGTTTGTGGAAAGCACGTCTTATATAGTGTACGATATCGGCTCCTCGGTTTGGAAATAGCGTGAGGAACAACACTGACGAATGGGCGAGAAAGACACGAAACACATGAGAAACACGAAGTTCTCACAACTGGCCAGGCTCAGTATGTCTTTTTTTTTTTTTCCACCGCAGATGGGTTCGTTTGTTTCTCTTCTAGATGCTTGCCGCAGACTTGCAGATTCGGCTGAAAATGCGTCGTCGTCTGACGTGGCGGCATTCAACTGACCCATTTGAAGTTCAACGGGTAGCCGTTTCTGACCCGTTTGTCCCTCTCATATGAGGAAAGTGAACGTTGCAAACTTTCGCTGGTGGTTTTTCTTGAGAGGTGGTTTTTCTTGAGATTACTTCTCGATAAGCTTCTGACCACAGTTTCTGCATTGAACTGTTTTGGTTCAGATGTCAACCCCCCCCCCCCCCCTTTTTTTTTTTTTTGCTCTGATAATCTAATGCAACTCTCGTTGATCGATAGAAGTATATAGTGTCATTGTATTATAAATTCCCGTTTATGGAAAGCACAGTGGTTGTTTTCGTGTGCTACTTTTTATCGGACCGAACACGGTGTGCAGTTCACGCAAACGTTGCAATCACCGGGCCAGTTAAGATGAGATAAATAAAACGCAATAGGGCTATATACATTCCGGTTTTAACCAGACCCGGCCGCAAACGCCCACTCACCGCACGTGTTCCCCTGCTTATCGCTTTGCTAACTGTATCTTTAAGCTTCCTTATCGCTACAGCTGCGATCCTCAGGCACCCCCGAACGAATTATCTCTCTCTAAGCATTCATTCTTTTATCCTATACTAGGCCGGTGATGGTGACGAGTTCCCTTGTCAAAACACTGACTTCCGTCGATATTCCTTGTTAGACTACAATTTCTAATCGCTCCATCGTGCCACTGGTAATCTGTTCTACGCATCGAATGACCTGTTCAATTCCCTATTTTCTCCCTTACAATCTCATCCACCTGTAATCAGTAACCAGTCCCATGTCTCGCTACGCAAATTCGACAGGACCGATACGCTCCTGTAGTGTTAGTGTTTGCAGTGCACTCGTGTTACTATATAGGGCATTCACTGGCACGCTTGTCGGCAAGGGTTCGAGGTGAAGAGCTCACTGCAGAGCGAAACATTGCTAACGCAGTTGAGCTTGCTCATTTTGCCTCGGCGGCTTACAACTTGTAAGTACGCGACTTATAGTAAGTACGCATTTGTAAGTAGCCTACACTCCGCCTCATGCGGAATGCGAAGTATTTTGTATCTCGCATAAACATCCTTCCAAACGAATGAGTGCTATGAGACAGAGAATGCACGCCGTAACTAACCACCAATATTATATTTTGTTAGGGTTAACGTCCCAAAACCACAATATGATTAAGAAGGACGGCTCCGAAAATTTTGACTATCTGGTGTTCTTTATAGAACGTTCACTCCAATCAAAGCACACGGGCCTCTAGCATTTCGCCTTCATCGAAATGCGCCGCGTGGGCTGGATTCGATCCTGCGACCTTCTGGTCGGCAGTCGAGCACCACTGCACCACCGCGGCAGGTTAGCAACCGCCAAGTTCAACGCTGCACGATATTTTGGCACACGATAGTTTTTTTTGTTGCCCTACTTTGTACAGTCAGACGAAAACAGAGCACACTGATGCAGCAGCGGGATAACAAAGGGAAGGTAGACAGTGTATTTGCTGCTTTCTTGTTCCCGGACATATGTGCTCCGTTTGGTCTCTACTGATGCAGGAGATGGAGCTCGGTCGGTACACTTCAATACAGCACGTCGCGAAGGGCTGTCTTGCGCGAGCGATCAAGACGGTTCGACCTGCGGAGCATTATCTGCTTTCTTCTCGAAAAAGGCTTCTCTGCAGCTTCGTCGAGTGGCACGCGTCTCTTCAGCCCCGTTTCCTGCGGCCCGCCTAAAGGAGGCCCCTCTTTCTTATCAGCGTGCTGTGCGCCTACAAACCTATTTGTTTGCACTCGCTCGTCTTGGTTGCCAGCCTGCTCGCGCATAGATAAACGCCGCGCTCTTTCTTCTTTTTCCGGTGCTCCTCTTTACCGCGAGTGTTGACCGTGGTGCCACAACAAAAACAACTGCTCGAGGAAGACTCTTCGGCGCTTGCGTGGCCTCGCACGCGGCTTCGTCTGCAGTTGCGGTGGCTGCAGCGTCGCCGACGAAGTTCCTACAAGACGAGGCGTCTCGTTGTTGCTATTGGGTCATCTTCAACATAGGCGTGCTCACGAGGAAGGCAGAGGGGGCGGCCGCCCCCCCCTGGTCACCTAGGAGGGGGGGGGCGCAAACATGTTCCATACATTGACTGGGGGGGGGGGGGGCGCCCCTCTAGTCACCTAAAAGGGGGGGCACAAAATCTGCCCCCGTACATTGACTTAATAGGGAGGGTGGGCGCTGCAACGAAACTTCGCCCCCCCCCCCCCCCCCCCCTGAACGGGCACCCTGCACACGCCTATGATCTTCAACACGGCCGTGGTCGCCGTCTGTTCGGGCTAGACCACCAGACACATAGTTGGGGTTTTACATCTCAAGGTCACGATATGATTACAGGGTGGACGCCGTAGTGGAAGGCGCCGGAAACCTTCGCCACCTGGTGTTCTTTAACGTGCACCTAAATCTAAGTACACGGCCTCTATGGCATTTCGCCTCCGTCGAAATGCGGCCACCGCGGCGGGTATTCGATCCCGCGATCTTCGGGTCAGCAGTCGAGCACCGTAACCACCAGACCGCCACGGCGGGTTAACCACTGGACACATATCTATGGGCTAACTGCTGAGCTTTAGGTCGCAGCTGCGATAGCTGACCCAGCGGCCGGATTTTGAAGCGATCCGACCTATTAAAGTGCGAAGATTCTTTTGTACAAGTTAAATAACAAGGCGAACCCTCATGTGAATCCTTTGGTGTGTTTGCATTTTCTTGTGTGGAGGTAATACGGTAATACGAGCTATTTATTAGCCGATCAAAATGTTTCGTATGTCCTCAGCTAAAACGTTCGTGATAAACAGATTGGAAGAAAAAAAAAGTACAAATTGTAACTGAAAATATCTGCGAGCGCGCGCTGTGATTAACTTCTCCTCTTAAGAGGAAAAGTTTAGCGCAGCGGCGCGCACATAGGTGTTCTTCGGTACCACGGCCGCACGGGAAAGGCACGCGGGCGTTAAGGTCTGCGCGCGCTTCTTCAGTCCGGCTATGTCAGTACAAATTGTAGAAGTTTCTTTTTTTTAAAGACGATAGTCTTTCTTGGGATACTTCAACGCAAAAATTTTGGTCTGTCTGTCTGTCTGTCTGTCTGTCTGTCTGTCTGTCTGTCTGTCTGTCTGTCTGTCTGTCTGTCTGTCCGTAATCCGATTCAGCTACTCGACCACAATTTAACTAATTTCTGAACGCCCAGCCATCTTGAACTGGTGTTTACGTTCATACTTGTGAACATATTCGATCAAAAAGCAAATACTACGCATACCTGAGGCGCAACATTAATGTATTAGTGTCACGTCGCGTGTTCTTTTATTAGGAAATACATAGGTACGCAATTCTAAAGACCCTAGTGTTTTATCAATGCCAGCCAGATGCAGCCAATTCAACGTAGACAAGGCGCTGTTTGAGCAAGGCAAAACATAGTGGTACGGCCGGCACAAGACTATCGTCTTTCGATGACATTTGCAGCGAAGCACGCAGATACGCGGCCAATTTTTTTTTTAATTCCCCGCTTTTACTTCAACTGTCCTCCGTTATTTTTTTATTTTTATTTTATTTATTATTTTTTTTTGTTGGTGGCATTCATCGTTTCCGCGACGTATACTATATAATACGCGCGAGTCTCTACTTTTCAAATTGAAAACTAGTCGTCGTCATTGTCACTGTCTCCTTCGCATCCTCGTAGCATTGCGTTTTCAGCCTGCCAAAGACGCGTTGATCTGGGGGCGTTTCAGTGTACACAGTCAGCGCTGTTTATCCTCCCAAACAGCTTCTGCGGTGGCAGTTACGATCGCACTGCACCTCGCCGAGGACAGTGACGTCATTTTCTTTCGGCGGCTAGACGTGAATCATACCGTGCGTCTTGTTTTGCGCTTCCTGTTCCCGTTCGTTTACTTCGTTCTGAGTCATTATTCCGGTTGTTCGAGCTGTCGTGCTGAACGAATACATGTGGGTAGCCAGTTGGAACAATTGAGCGGGTTTTTATCCGGGTTTGCAGTGCAGGCGATGGCGTGATTGTCATTGTTAGTTTCAGCGCAATAAATTCTGCCTTAGGTTGAGCCATGCTTGCAGACTTTATGCCAACTGGCATTAAATGTTGCGTGCTTTAGATCCGTCTTGCCTAGCATGGTCCTCTTCTCATTGCTTTCAGAATATTACTTGCGGATAGCGTTATCTTTTGAATTTCAATATGGGTATTGGCACGGACCTTCGCTTCTGCTGTGCAGATAACCAGCTCATCACGAAGAAGATTTTTTGGGTAGGTCAGGAAAGGGTTGAAGGGTTGCAACGGTTGAGTCTGCGATTGATGCTCAGAACAGTGCGCTTTCTTTTATAGATTTGCTAACTATAATCACTTGGAGTTTTGACGCCTGATTACACAAGGACACTGAGTATTTACAGAAAGCTCGTCGAAGTACGCACTCCTCCATGTGGTGTTCGGTGTTGGCGGTTTAAATTCATGCTTAGTAACCGAGGCAGTATAGTCTGCGTCTTATTAGATATAAGTCGCGAAACCTGGCATTTAAAGGCGCAGGATGACGTTGCTCCCAATTGCCACGCTCTACAGACTGCCCTTCCGTTGTTATACGGCTGTGCACGGCAGAGGCCGAGTTTTTACCAGTTAGGCCAGAATATTCTGAAGGCGAAATTTGTATATGTTTCATAAGTGAATAAATCTGGAGGCAACCCTAATCCTCTACTTGCATGTCTAGTAGTGGCACATGGCAGGTCGTTGTTCGTGTGCTCTGGTGTACTCCGTGGGTTAACGCTGTTTTTGTGGGCTGCCGAGGCTGATCTCAGAGGCCACATAGAAAGAGGCGCGTGATTGAGATCTGTTCCGCCAGGTGAAGCAGTGATCTCGCCTGCTCCCAAGAAAAGTGTCTGCTCTTTCAAGGAACCCATTCGATTAATTTTTATTAATTATCCTGTCAGTTAATTGGTCCTTATCTTAAGTAAACTTATCATATGATCCTATATGATACGCACTCAGTATAACTCTTAGCTCGAACCAGAACCACCGATTTCGTACCTCTTTTATTCTTTAAAACGCATTTTCTGAATATCCGGAAAACCAGAAGTAAGGGCGCGACCGGAAGTATAATTGGAAGATAAAGAACAGTCGTTTGCTCGTGCCTATAAATGATTTTGCGTCTGCAGCGTGAACACTAATGGTACCAAAAGTCAGGCGGGCCAATGGTGAAATATTGCAATACCGGGTGATGTGCGAAAAGCTTCGAAAGGGGAAACTTAATGTAGTAAGCGCATGCCACGTGATCAGAAGTGACACTTAGTGGTGTATCAAGATTAAGCCGAATTGAAGGGAATCAAAGGTAAACTAAAGTGTATTAAAGGGAATCAACTTTGATTAAAGATGACTCGGGTGTGAATGAACGCCTCGGCGGACCAAGTATCAACTTGTGTACGAACCATTGGTGATGTCTTGGGGTTCGAAAGGGGACACGTAATAAGAAGTAACGTTGCAATCGGACTTAAATGTCAAAGCAATTTAATGGGATTCTCGTGAGAGGATAGGCCTTCGCCTGTACCCTTCTTTGTGTTAGCTCTGAAGGTACTGCATCTTTTTATATTTCCGCATCACTTTTATTTTATATCCTTTATAACTCGTTTTGTTTTATTTTTATACGGAAACGATTGCACGAAGCACGCGCCACCACTTTGCGCACAAAGAGTCGAAAAGAAAGAAAGAAAGAAAGAAAGAAAGAAAGAAAGAAAGAAAGAAAGAAAGAAAGAAAGAAAGAAAGAAAGAAAGAAAGAAAGAAAGTCAATTGAATGCGCAATAATTGACAAGGAGGAAACGTACGCGGCTGATGCGACGTGCTTCCCGTTAATTATTCCCATCCTCACTGTACAAAAGAAGTTAACTCTGGTTCAGGTTTCACAACTGCACAGTTCCGCATAGTCCTCCGCGCACGCTCTCTGGTTGCGCCGAGGCTTCCGCTAATTATAAAGCTCTCGCGTTCATCTGTCCAGCAAACATTGCCGTCTCTGCTGTCAAGGACGAGAGAGAGTGAGAGAGAAAAGACATTTATATGGTCCGGAGCGAATAGTATGAGGTGTTTATACAATTCGACTGCCGGCTAGTTCCATGTCGGGATGGGGAGTCCGAGCCTCTCCGCCCTCTCACGGGCCTTTGCGGACAACCAGGAGCTGGACGTCGTAGCGGGGGTCCTTGATATCAGCGCTTCACCAGGCTTCTTGACTGTAGTCTTGCAACGCAGGACATTGCCAGAGCACGTGTTTCAATGAGCTAACCTATCCGCAGTCTGGGCTTGTTGGGCTCCATCTCCGCGTACGTATCACAGCCAGTAAACTGCCTTGAGGGATACGAATCCGTTTGGAGCATTCTGAGCGTGATAGTTTGTGTTCTACGAAGTTTATGGTGAAGCGGTGGGAACATTCGTCTAATCCCACTGTAGTGCGAGGTAATCTCGTGAAAGGTAACTAGCGGGTCGCCGAACTCGAGCTGCTTCCGAACCATTACAAGGCCGAGAGAGAGAAATAGTTCATTCCACCGCTCGGCATTATAGCCTTTGGTCGTTCAGCTATAGCAGTCCACCCTCGTCAAACTCTGTTTAATGTTTATTGATTATTGGCAGGAGAATGTCAGTTATGCTGTGCAGTGGAGCGGATCCAGTCCGTTAGCGATCGCGGCTGGATGTTTCCATGGGTTGTGAAGGAAGAGGCCGACTACAGATCGCGTTGAATATGGAAGCGTTGCCGTGGTAATCTTAACCCTGTATAATGTGCCTATGTATTTTGTTTACAACGCTGTTCTGATACATCTAAGTTAGAATTTATACATAGTTAAGCTACGAAAAAGCACTTTTGATGATCTGCAAAGCGTTTTCATCGTTAGATGGTTCAATTAATTACTAATTTATTCATTGGTGCAATATTGAAGCTAGAACTCAGATATTAAAGCATTCATTTTTGTGCGCAAATGTACTCTCCGTGGCCAGGTGCTATAAATGTGAACTTGTCTTAGTAGTTCTTGATGTGGAACTCTGTCTGGGCATTACAGGGTTAATGCGTCACCCAGGGCTTTGAACTGTTTGTGTGGTTCTGCTGGGACAAATCCACTTGTCACTTTTCGCCTAATACATGATGCGGGTGCGCCAGCTCTCCTGAAAATATGGCAGATTGCCACCGACATCGGTGTATGAAGCGGTCGCGTGAAATATGAGCATTCGTGTCGGTGTGGGGTTTCCCACCGCTCATAGACGACTTCTTTCATCAACGCGAGCGCGTCGGCGGCAGCAGCAGTGCCTCAAGCGGCCATAGAAAAAGCCCGCTCGTTAATGTGCTCGCCGAAGCGTTAAGCGTGCGTCGTTCTGCGCTTTACTCTTTCGGCAGCTCCTGACGGCCTCGGCGGGGAACTTTCTATTACGGGACTCTGTGTTGCAAAGAAGTTGGCCGCTTTCGGTTAACACGTGTGCGCCACGTGCTTGGTCTGTGTGCGTCTTCATTGGCGCCCTTTATAATTTATTAGCTGTTACGTGCCCTTTACATCGAAAGCGGAACCGAATGAATGAATGAATGAATGAATGAATGAATGAATGAATGAACAACTTTATTTGTCCCTGGTTAAAGGGAAGGGGGGCAATAGGATAGAGGGTGGGGGGAGGAACTACTTGAAGTAGTCCTCCTCTACCCTCTCAGCCCACTCCAGGATGAACATTTGTCGTCAGAGCGTCTCATTCTAGAAAGAGTTTTGTATTGCGTTTCAGGGTTAGCTTACATAGTCGAGAGCAGGTTAAATTAAACGAGAGTCCATCGGATATTGTTTTCGTGTGCACCGTCTCACATTGGGAAACCATAATGTTCCCTGTGGGGAACTCAAGGAACTTCAATATGTCCGCTTAAAGGCAGTTGAAGACAACTTGTAAAACGATAAAGGTTCGCTTTGGCCCTGTAGCCTGGTCATAAATATAAACTATCTGCTTGTTCTTCTGGTTTTGTTTAAACATCTCAGAACGAACTGCGCAGGACCGAGCCGGCATTGGATGTACACCTGGCCATTTATCGACACAGGCTCATTACCATCAGTATGCGACCTTCCTTGCTTCGTGCCTATCTTCACATTCCGTACCACACTGAAGCAAAACTTACTAATTCGTGCGTGTTTGTGTACAATACGTTGACACGCGAAGTCGGAAAGTCAACTGTATTTGGATGTGTAATGCAATAAATTCAAGGTGCGTCTTTCCACTGCTGAACTTCGTTTGTGAAGCTAGGACTGGGATAGTGTAACGTTTTTGTCCCATTTCTATTGTTCTTCCCTCCTTGTCAGTGGTTTCCCTCCTTGTCAACGGCGCACCGCCCACCTTGTCACCGTATCATGAACGGTGTGTATTATGTGAGATAGGAGTAGAATCGTGCGGAAAGAAGCGTTGCATTGCACCACTCCGTAGTTTCATTGTTTGAAAAATGACGTTACATTAGGCTTTGAGAGCCACGTTATAACGTTTGGGAACGCTTGTCGCCTATAGTTCCATTGTTTGCTTGCTCGTCTTTGATTTGGTTTGTTTGCGCCTGCTAAATTCAGTTCTCTGCCCAGCAGATTAACATCGTCTCGTACGCGTTTGATTCCTCTCGAGATTCTTACACGGATTCGCAAGTTGTAAACACTTGATTCTGGCACCAAAAGAACTCGCGTACGAGCGACGCGCGATTTCATGGATCTCTCTCTCCTTGCTCTACCGGATGTTTGCGCGTCAGCGCCGCTTGCATGTTCGGCGGAATGCTATATAGTGCGCTTAGGAAAGGAGCTCCGAGTACCCTGCTACAAGCACTATACTCTCGATCGGCCATACACGCCGAGCCGTCGAAGACCGCCCCCCTTATCGCCGGCGCGGAGGGCGAGCGCCCGCGGCAATCACGACAAGCATCGGTTTTCGGCAAGGACGAAAACACGATGGCTTGAGGGCTCCACGCGCTAACACCGCTTGCTTCTCTCTCTCTCTCTCTTTATTTTATTGTATGCGCGTTGCATTGCGTATACGTATTCGCACCGGCCACTTAGGTAGGTAGGTCTCCACGGAAAGTGCGAGTCCTGGTCGCTCCGCTCTAATGGACCTCTATGGAAAGGAGCGTAACAAATAAGAGGCGTCTTTTGTGCTTCTCGCCTCGGTAATGCGCTGTGCGTGAAGGGAAAGGACCTTTGTGTGTGACGTCTGTCCGCCGGTATGTGATGCTTTGGGACCACGTGATTTGATGGTGAAGAGTGTGCAATCGAAAGTGCACGGCGCGTGGTTGTTTTCGAGACGATCATATAGTTCAGTGAGGCGCCCATTTTTCAGTTCATTTACTTTTTTTTTTTTGTCGACAGAGCGTTTTTTGTTGTTGTTTGCGTTACTCACTGTTATATCCTCGATCCGTACATACCGATACGTGCGAATTTTTGTATAGGCTGCGGGCTTTTGAGAATAAACAGGCGCAATAACTCGCACATGTTAGTGCAAAGGTAGTGCGTCGCGCCTGCATATTAGGGGCGTATAGTTTCTCAATATATTCGCATATGTGCCCGGCGGAAGCAGTCTACATTTCTCGTCTAGATTCCGTCTAAATACTGTCTACATTCCTCGAACAGTCCAAAAAACTTCAAGACTAGGAAAAAAAAGAAAAAACAAAGAAAATGGCTGCGGTATTCTTCGACCTCGCAGAAATCGTCACAATCCAAAATCCAGCAAGGTTCCCCACGTCCGCGCAGTGCTCAAACTTACAGTAGTTATGCCACCACGTGAACTTGAGCCACCGCCTCGATTCTGCCTCCTTGTAGCGAACCACTTGCGACCACGTGGTCAGCACGTAAACCGGTGCTTGCGGGACAATCTCTTTAAAAATAATGTGGTTTAAAAATGCGCTCCTTGCATTCGAGTAACTTATTCTTATCACTCTCTACATGGAAGGTCGCGCGATTGCTCGTGTCGATTGATTCGGTCGTTTTCACTAAAGTAACGTGTACCGGGCGCGCTGTTATAGGTTCATGTTAAAACGTAGCGCAAATAAAACTAGACACAGGTTGGTTACAGCAGGTGGTACAGCGCCAGCCCCGGACAGTTGATAATGTGCGAAGGGCTTAATCATTTATTTAACTATTTAATCATTTATTTTCGAGGCTAACGATTCGCTCCCTCACTCCGTTACAGTAAAAGGCCACGTGTTTTTATTACTTTTTTTTTATTTCGGGGAATTAAGTAGCTGTGCGCGCTACCTTGCACATGTGTCGTGCTGTGAAGCAGTCATTTCCGCGAGTACCATTTTGACGCTATGAAAAACACTCGAAAAGGGGCACACGACAGGACTCCGCTCAGATCGCTGCTCCCTCCGAGGGCGCTCGGGAGGCGCTCACGTACTTCAAGATTTTATTTTCAGTACATCTCATAAGAAATGACATAGAGAAGGGTAAACGTTCGGCCATGTTGGTAACGCCCAGTAACAGCACAACGCGGGAACGTGCCATTCCGCTCGGTGCTGCGCACACAGAGCGGAAGTGCCCCTTGCCGCTGCCACGCGTATTTGTTCCTCCTTCGTCCTGTAGTCTTGTTCCGACTCTTAATATCGCTACACTGATCTGAGCCCTTCACGTTGTCTGAAGGATTCTGCTGTGGCATACAGATGCAGTTCGAGTATGTGGTAGTGCATGATGCCTTGCTGGCGCGCCTCTCCTCCTTTTGCTTTGTTGTTTGGTTGGTCGTGCTAGAGAGAGAGAGAGAGCGAATAAAGAAGCAAATAGACAAGCGAGTCAGTCGTGCAGCTACCTTCCGTATCCTTCCACTCTCATTAAATTAAATCTATTCGTGACATTGTGGCATCAGTCTTACAGAAAGACGAGATATAAGGTGTCACACACACACGCACGCACGCATGCGCGTGTTTGACACCGTCAGCTGGCATGTCTCAAGGGAGGTGCGGGAGGGTGGGAAGCCATCCCAAGATATGCCAGTACACACACACACCTCACTTTAGTTGGTCCAATCAGTCAATCATGATCGAAACAACGGTTCGCGGATGTTTTTATGGGAGTTCATAGCGTAGTGAGGAGGGTATACGAAAGAAATAAAAGATAAGGCTGTCTTGTCATCGGCGGCTGTTTTAATTGACTTTCTCGTCAAGAAAGAGTGTGACACCCGTGACAGCAGCGCTTCCGCTCGCTCCTTCCGTGGCTAATTGAATTTGTGGACTTCGGCGTTTACGTAAAGTAGGGGGGCGAGGGGGGAGGTAAATTAAGCTGTGAATTGGGCGCTGGGACTGTGCGCGCTACACTGCACGCACGGATCGCTCTCGCATGCACGAACAGCTCAGAAGTTGTGTCTTTTCTTGTAGCACGTGTGTCTTGCTCGTTGAAGCATCGACTGAGGTGAGGTTTTGTTGATCGACGGGAGTGTGTTGCCGAGCGCAGCCGAGTGAGTTGTCCGTTATCTTCGAGCTCAAGGCTGGCTGCTCACGCACAGAGCGGAAGCGCCCCTTCCCGCTGCCGCCTTTGCCGCTTCCGTCGATGTAGGTATTGCACCGTATTTCAAACGTGTCCGCTTTCGAGTTGGATAAGCAAGTGCATTTTTTAACTCGTATCTAGATATTGACCAGAACCTCCGGAACGAAGGACGCCGTCTGTATACCGTCCTCTGTTCGTGTGGTCCTGGTTACTATATACCTGAAAGCGTGTGAAAAGATGACGTCATACAAACTATCCCCCGTTGCATCAATATTAGGATAAACAACGAGCAAACCGCTAGATGTCTCGCGAATTGCGCAAAGTGCGTCACAACGTCAAGAAATACCGGCGGAAGGAATCTGTTGCTTACCAACCGTGGCGCTCAACCCAACGGCGATTCTTGAAAAATGGCGGTGCCAAAGAATGCCCCTTTCGTTTTGCGTCATCGGATCTGGATCACCAAGATTCACTCTTCGAAGTGAGCGACACAAATCTAACGGAAGTGCAATGCACACCCGCGACGTGAGAGTTTGGCCCTATCATTAATTGCAATGGGGTCGAGCAATTAAGCACCGTTTTTGGAACACGGCTGACGCGGAAAATCGGAATTCGCGCAGCCTTTCGCTTCGACGCTTCAGGACCTCATCGTTGACCGCATCGTTCGTCTACTCTGTACCAAAAAAAAAAAAAAAAAAAACACGCGAATCGGTGTAGTTGGTCGATGTTACTGGTAATTGCGAATAAGCGACAGAGAAACCATGTAGAGAGCAAGTAGGGTAAACGACTATATATATTGTCGCGTAAACGTTGATGCAGCTATTTTTTTCTTCTAACTTTTGGCTCATTCCAATGTTGCGGGTTCTGTCCAAAGCCAGGGTTCGTGGCGGTGTCTGAGTTCTTCACCGGCTTTGTTGTGCGACAGTGTTATCTTTCTTCCTGCGAGATGCTTTCTCCCATTTGGGGGGACCCAAGCGGCTCTGCATCCGCTGCGCCTGAGGGTATGCGGGGCAAACTGTACGGTGGAAAAGCTAACGACTGTCGCGGTGTTTTTTTTTTGTGTGTGTGTTCTTACTTAAGTCAAGATCGTTACTCTTTTGGCGGACGGCTGTCATCGAGTTCGAACTCGGTGAAGACCATCCGCGATTGGGTGTCCGTGTCTGAATCCGTGTCACCCGATTGGGTTTGTTCAACGGGGACTTCTAATTGGTCCTTTCTGTTTGGTCTCTGGCGTGGTGTTGGGACGCTTCCGGAGGGGCCCGAAGAGGGTCGCGCCGGCGACACCAGGAGAGCAGGTTGCAGCGAGTGCTGCTTAGATTTGCCAGATAGTCATGTAGTGTACAAGTGTGTAAAACGTCTAATTAGGAAAACTTAAGACAAATAAACCAAATTAGGAGAATGTCTGTGGATCTGTTGTGTGTTCGTGTCATCTCTCCGGCGGCGACCAAGTAGCAACAAGAACACTACGCTACAATATCAAGGACTGGACCAACCAGCGCTTCCACTGTCACGTTATCTTGAAAGAGAGTATTCGTTAGACCACCTGGCTCGACAAGTACGGTCGTCTTTCCAATGAAGCCTTTGACCTCGACTTGCGCCATTTACAGTTATAGCTTATCGACCGTTATAGTACGCTTCACTGTATACTTCATTACCATTCAGAGGTCGCCCATCAGCATGCACGTGTCGTAAAAGATAAATAAATAAATAAAAATGCTCTCGACAAAACCCCTCTCTACAGGCACCCGGTGTTGACATAGCTCCACTCCGTGAGCAACCGAAGTGGCGCGCTCACATTTTGCCGCCATTTCTTAATGAGACGGTTCCTGCAGTGACGGTCCCGTCTGGAACCAACGCCGCCCCATCTGTCATCGGCCTGTCTCAGGCAGCACCAAGTTGCAAAACAGGCGGAAGCCGAGCGTCTGCCTTTCGGCAGGCGCCACCTTCTTATCTTCCTCTTTCTTTAATCACTCTCGTTGTCCTCTTGTGGCGCAGAGACAGGCGTAATTTGCTCTTTCGTTTGCTACCGGAATGAGGCAACAGACACGCTCCGAGTGTTGTTCGGGATGCATTCGTCTTTCTCTCTTCGGGTCGCCAGCCTTTGAGTGCTTATTTGAGACATGTTGAGCTACATAACGCTGAGGAGACGCGAGACTTGACAAACAAAGGTCGTATCTTCCAACAGTATACGTAATGGTAATGGTATAGACGGATAATAGAGTTGAGTGTATATTGCGCACAGTTCTTTAAACTGTTTCAGTAACAAGAATTTTGTTGATTTGATCAACTTATCACACGTGTATAAAGTTTTCAATGCGCTGTCTACGGAAATTTCTTAGGGTTTGTAGAAGTATAGTCTGGCACTGGACAGCTTACTATATATAGCAACGTTACCGCTGGGGTCCTGTCTCTCACTGTTTGCGCCGTCACATTACGCTTTGGGCAAGTTGGTAATGCATTTTGACGGCACACCGCAGTCCGGTTGCTACTGTATTTTCTAGACACTCGAGTTGCATCGTGTTGTCGAAATCGCCATTTCGCCCCCCTCCTAGTTTCGTTAAATGGACGCTGAACAGACAAACTGTTTTTCTCATGTTAGTAAAACACCCTCACCGCGAGAAGATGCTTGGTAAGTGAGAAAACGTGCAAGAAGAAATTATGGCTGGCGACGCCACCTTTAAGTTCTTGCACCAGCTCGCTTGACGTCATAGATTTTACGGCGTATGCTACGGTTTATGTAGTCACTTAGTGGTAAGAATTGTTTATTGTGTTCTTAAGGACACGATGTCTTGACTATCCAAGTTTTAGAATATTTGATGGAACCAATGTGGCCAAAAAAAGGTGTTTCAAATTCGTGACGTCACTCGGACGTTAGCGCGCTGCCGTTTCGGCGCGAAATTCAAAAATGAACCTTTGACCTTCATTTCTTCTTCTAATAGCAATTATCCTGTGATGGCGAAAGTAACGGCAGTGGAGTTATGAAATAATTTTGCTGTCTAAAGATGTTTAACGTTTCGCTGTAGTGTCCCTTAAAATGTTGAACGCGGCGGAATTAACAAAATGCTGTGCCGTCTTGTCATGTCTGGTGGACTCGCATCACGTGAGCGCATTGTCTGATTGACTCAAGACGTCGACACGGAGGGTTGTGCCTCGAGTCCCATCTTCGTCTTCGTGCATGTACTTCCCGCGCAAACATGGCCTCGTATTCGGGGAGCCATGGTTCTGCTGCACCCCGTCGATCGAAGTGGTGGCTGTTGTCGCTTGCCCCTTGCGGCGGAGCCTCTGGAGGTGTTGCCGTTGCTCTGCTGCAGGGACGTCGTCGCCTTTGCGTTCGACAACGCGTGGTCCGCGAACGCCGCCCCCCGCCGTGGGTCTTCCCTTGGCGGCGGCGGCGGCGCGCGGAGGAAACTGGTTTTTCCTGCAGTGTTTGTCGTCTGGCTCTCGCCCGCTGCGCGGCGCAGCCCTTGGCAGCGGCCGGGCTCGGTCAAAGCCGCCGGTCTTTTGTCTCGCTGCCCGACTGCGCCGCCGTGCCGTTGACGCCGCCACTGAGAACACTTTCGCTCTCGCCCTGGCAGCCGCCGCCGCCGCCGCCGCCGCCGCCGCTTCGCTGGCCCGCGAGATGTGGCGGCGCGCACGCGATGTTTCGATTTTTTTAGTTTCGATTGGCGAGGAGCGCTCGGCACTGCTCTCAATGTCGATAGCTCGCTCTTGGAGTCTGAAGGTCCTCGTCTGTGTGCGTTGGTCATACTTTCGTACCTGCGAGTGCTTTTCCGTGGTAAAGGACTGAACAGTATTAGTTTGGAAGCCCGCAAGCACTGGGGGGCCCCCCTAACCAGAAAAATGTCTGGCGAATAGACCGTAAGGAGAATAATAATAATAATAAAAAAAAATGCATACCGCAGGTTAGGGTCCTCTATCGCTTGAGGACTCCTTCGTTCAAATGATTATTTTCTGTACGGCACTACCGCCATTTCCATGGATGTCCGATACTTCCGGGGTGTATCATTCAATTTTTAAGGCGAAAGCCCCAGATTCCCAATCAAACGCGAAAAGTGACCGTCCGCGTCAGCATGAACGTTTAAAAAAAGTCACGTGGTTACACATGGCCACAATTGATTACGTCACATCTTCACGTCATGACGCGACGTCGTTGTTTGGTCAGAGGTTGGCCGATCCCGGAGGAAGTGCCACACCGCGTTAGGGGCACGAAGCTTCACAAGTGTGTGTGCGGGGGGGGGGGGGGGGGTGACCAGTACAATAGGCTGCGAAGGAAAAGGAGAAGGTGGCGTTCGCCTTCGAGTCGCCTTAGGCGAATGCATAACGTACCATATGACTTCTTTATTCTCCAGTTATTCCGCCCACCATCTTCCAAAGCTTTTCTCTTCGATACAGAAACCACTCGACACTTCGTTGTGTGCGTATTATTCTCTCTCTTCATCACCCCCCTCGTTCCCATCTCTGCCTCTAGGACAGCAAACTGGATAAAGTGTAAATTTGGCGCACGATGCGCTTATTCCTTAAGAACAGTTATGGGCGATTATACATATATGGGCAAGCTATAAAACATTCTGCTTTTTTGTTTGTTTGTAAGTTCTGGGGTTTTACGTGCCATAACCACGACTCGATTATGCGGCAAGCAGTTGCGGTTGCGTCAGATTAATATTGAGGTGCACGAGCGTTTTTGTCTTCAGCCCCTGTCACGATACGATAGTCATCGATATGGTTGTGAAAACCGAAGATCGCGGGTTCGATCCCGCCCGCGGCGGTCGCATTTCGATGGAGGCGAAACGCTAGAGGCCCGTGTATTGTGCGGTGTCAGCGTACGCTAAAGAACACCACATGGTAGAAATTTCCAGAGGCCTCCATTACGGCGTCCCTCATAATCATATCGTAGTTGTGGGACGTAAAACCTCTGATATTACTATTATGGTTGTGAAAACATGTGATTATTGAGGACAAACTCGGCAGGGAGGTGAGGTAATCGGTACGGTAATCATGTGCCCTTCTTCGGGTGCACCAGAATGATCAATCAATCAATCAATCAATCAATCAATCAATCAATCAATCAATCAATCAATCAATCAATCAATCAATCAATCAATCAATCAATCAATCAATCAATCAATCAATCAAATCTTCCACTAAAAGCTTACATCGCGTGGATAAGTATATCTCTGGCATTTGGCGGTAGTTTTCCATAACGCTACAAGGAGCACATGTGGGAAGCACCCGTACCATAGACCACCGCCGCCAAGCCGTCTTGCGTCACCGTAAAAATACGCGGGCCTGCTCATCATCTGGGGGACTTACGCCACGACTGACGACGCTCTTCGGCGCGCGCGAAAGCGTGCAGGTTTCACTCTTCCGCTCTTTTTTTCTTCTCGGAAGCGGCTGCCGCAAGACGTTGGGGGGCGGCGTGCCGTGCCCCTTGGCGAAAGAGGTTCGCGGTGAAGGCCTCGTCGTGCGTGCCCGTTCGTCCGAAGACGACGTCTTGCACGCCGTGATGGAAGCTTTTCGGAAATGGGAGGCCGTGTATGCATCTTCGGAGTCGCGCATGTATACGCCGATGCTGAAGTACTGGCTCGCTTGCCTCGAAGCGTTGGGGTGGCAGAGAGAGAAACAGCTTTAATAAAATAAGGCTCCTGGGCTACTGCGGGTGGAGCTTCCCGGGTCCAGGGCCCTAGTTGCTATTGCGGCTCGCCGGGTCTGGTCAAGGGTCGCCACTTGGAAGTCGTGCCTCCCAGGACCAATTGATGAGTGTATAGCGGTGAGACGGCGTCTGCCGGACGCTGCATGCACTGGTAGGTTGCGTGTGCGAGTGTCGAGGTGGAGTCGCACCACAGCAATTTGTCGTTGTGTTTTTCGGTAAATATCTCGTGAAGTAGTATACGTATGTACATAAGCTTGGGATAGCAGACGCTCGCCGGTCGGTGATGTTCACAGGCTCTCGTCTCCTTTTGAACAACAACTTAGATTTGCTCTACCTTCTATTCAGTGGTGTGGCATGAGCGGGTCCGCCGCGGTGGAGCAGTGGTTAAGGTGCTCGGCTGCTGACCCGAAGGTCCGCGGGTTCGATCCCGGCCTCGGCGGTCGCGTTTCGATGGAGGCGAAATGGTAGAGGCCCGTGTGCTGTGCGATGTCAGCCAGGGTTGCCGTTGGGTGGACTCGTAAAGGAGCCGGAACTCAAGCCAAAAGTAGCCAAAAGTAGCCATGCCATTTAATATTATCGCCAAATTTGTAGCCAAGTGGAAGAGAAGTGGTATTATGAGCAGATCCTTTGGTATTGATCAATAAATAATACCATTTTGAATAAGTAAGACCATGGAAAGCCACCGATAAGTTGGAAATAAATGAAGTGAACGAATTATGATAAATTCATTACGCGTGCATATATTTTATGTAGAAAATATGAGTTCTTGCCAGACGCTAAGTTATATTAGAATATTCCAGCCAGCAAGTCAGTAGGAACATGTAAGTTGAAACAGATTTTTATTGAAGCTAGCTGCAGACCAAATTCTGGTTGTAGATGAACAGGCCAGCTAAATTTTGTTGCAGATTTCTGTTTTCCTAAGTTTATACGAGAGCATGCACTGCGCATCAAAATATACGTAAAACTCGGACGTAGCATCACAATAGATGGCGGGAAGCTTGAACACCGAGATGGCCACGTGTTCGTCACCATGCACGCAACTTCTCCACTCCATATTTGGAGACACGCTGAGCGTCGCGTAAGGGAGCCTCGATGCGCACGAGCCTACTGGTGGGTGGAGGACGACCGTACGCATCCGCTGAAGGGACAGAAATGCTTAAAAACAAGGTATTTCGCCTGCAAGAATGAAAACAAAAGGCTAATTAATGCGCCAAATCCGCACTTTAAAAGTAGCCAGAAAATAGCCATGGCGCCAACTGCAAATTTTTGTCGCCAGACGGGGTCGAAAAGTAGCCAATTTGGCGCAAAGTAGCCACCAATGGCAACCCTGATGTCAGCGCACGTTAAAGAACACCAGATGGTCGAAATTCCCGGAGCCCTCAACTACGGCGTCTCTCATAATCATATCGTGGTTTTAGGACGTAAAACCCCAGATTCTTCTATTCAGTGGTGTTATTATTGGCATGAGCGGCCACGAGGACGACAAACAATCGCTCTCATATCCTCGTCCGTTCGTAGGATATGATTTACAGGTTCCGCATGCAGTACAACGAGCGAATTAGTTACGCTATCTAAGGTCCACTGCCGCTACCTACGAAGACGTCATGGCCGTCCCCTTCCATTCGAAGTGATTACTACTTCAAAGCAGGAAGAGAATAAAGGCTCTCTATAACGGCCAGCGCGCGCATCCACGTTTACATATATCTGCGTCGAGGCCGACAACATGCAGTGCCGCGCCACTGTGTATGAAGAACGCTCACACAAGTCGAGGCACTCGTTCTGCGGCTCCATGGCACAGGCGCCATATGATGATGTCGCCTTTATCGCGAATGTGGATGTAGTGCACATGGATTACGGATTAATATAGTAAAGAGACGGAGGCAGACAGGGAACCAGTATGTGAGCTGTTTGCATGTTAAACATTATCGTACTATTTAATTGATTAATGTTGCCACTTTGACGAAGTTTTTGTAAGCCAGGTCCCACGCACCGGGCGCTGTTCAACTCATGTAGAGTGGCCGAAATGCGAGGCCTTGCTTTGCTGATATATGATTTCACGTAATGCTTTATAGGCTTTCTGTTGCGCGCGCTATGGACCACTTGGCTGTATAGGATGTATGAGCGATTGCTTTCACAGGTACTCGACATTCAACCGCGCTCGTTACGTCAAAGGAGTCTTCATGTAAACTGCAGAGATGCAATTCCCTGTTTAGCTAGGCTGCCATAGAAAGCCCCAAAGTTTTCGCAAACGTTCGCGAATCGCTGCATATAGACGTTCTCGTCTTCGTATCAGACGTATATGTGTACGTACAAGCCGTCCTCGTTATGTCAGCCGTTCTGTATAAGCGCTGTTCTTGCGGGAGTTCGATGGAAAAAGTACGCTGGCGTGTTGCCATCCCGCTCGCGTCACGACTGCTTGCGTCTGTGAACGACGATCTCGAGCTGCAGAATGCGCCCGGTAGGGCGAAGGATTCATTGCGCGCATGCAGCTTTAACGACGCCGCGGCCGACAGCGCGCCTGTGTATGCAAATCAGTACGAGAGCGTTCAAGGGAAGGGAGCGCCGGCGGCGGGCGGCGCCAAAGTCGCACGCGCTCGCGTGCGCTCTCTCCTTCGGTTGCGGTGGCAGCGCACCTTGTACGCACGAGCTGTGCAGTTGCAGCCGCGCTCGTGGCTTCGGGACGCGCGGCAAGCGCGCGAAGAACGGCGGGGACCGCCGATTGCGGCGCAGGCACGCGTCGCGCGGCTACTTGCGTCATCCCTTCTGCAGAGGAAGAATCCGGGTTGATTCGACGCTTTGTAGACGGCGCCGACCCGTGTGGCGGCGGGCCTCGATCGTCTCCCGATGCTCATGCTCGACCCTCGCGTACTGCACCGTGGCTGCTCGCCGTGTGTCGTTGCATGTGGCGCATTGTCGTGCCCGTCGCACTCTTGTATCAGCCCTTTCTTGAAACATCTATGTCCCTAAACGTGTTTGATTGAGTGCGCATCGCGCCACAGACGAAGGATGAAGAATTGGACGACACTAGCGTTCAATTCTTCGCCCCTATAGTATGTGCCGCGCTGCACAATCAACCATATATGTTAACGTATGCCGACTCGCCCAACTTGCCGGGTTAATCGTACAACGCGTGCTAGGGGACGTTGCTCTACAAAATCGCCTTTCATCACTTGGCTTCAAAGCGCTGTTCCGGAAATTGACGGCAGTATTCGATCAAGTACGCGGGTTTGTTCGTGTGAGCCCAAAGTGAGGCTATATACCCCGTATGCGTCGTACTTGGACTTGCCTCTGAGTCTTTGGTACTGTGGGGTTAAAGTTTCGGTAGGGTAACAAAGCGATGCCCCTATGAACCCGAGGCGCAGCCACCGCGCAAGGCCTCGGCTGAGCTCCAGTCTAAACGAACATCATACCAGTTTCCCGTCGCTTTGCCAGACTGGTGTGATGTGCATATACATATTTGCAGACGGATACACTGGAAAACCTCATCAGTGAGGCGACTGACACATAATTCTGCACACATAGTCCTGCACACATAATGATCATTCGTATTATACACACATTGCTTTCATGTGTCTTTCCCGAGGAAATCTCACGTACGCTGCAATTGTACGGCTGCGGCGTCTCACAAGGGAGCGGCGTGTCCTTGCGAGAAGAGCTCGCCGACACGCGTTCGCATGCGTGCAGACGCTTTCATTCACGGTCATCCAACGCGACGGAGACAGGCAGCGATGGTCGATGCGTCGTCGTTCGGAGACGTCACAGGCGAGAGAGACGGACGTCTGGCAAGTCGACAAAACACGGGGATGTTTAATTACTCTCACGCTGGCACCTGTGACCCCCCGCCTCCCTTGCTATAGCCGAAGACATGCCACAGGCAGACAGCGCTCGCTCGTTCGGCGCTTCTGTCTTCGCCCGCAAGGAACTGCGCGGCTTTCTGTTATGACGAGATGAAAGAGCATGCATTACGCCACAGGACTTCTGTTGAAGCGGGGTCGTCCCCTTTCGCTTTCTTTCCCTTTCAGGCTCTGTGTTGTGTTGACGCTCTGCGGCGCGTGACGCGCTGTCGCGCGGTTGTTTGCAGTCTATAGAGCGGTCCTCCCTGCCCAATGTCTGTGTTCATTCTCGTCTGATCCTTTGTACATGTTCGAGACGCTATTGCCGCGTACGCAAGCGCTGGAGTCTGCTATAATTACAAGGCGCGCGTGCGTCGGTGTCCTTCAGCACTCGTATATAATTTGCTTCCAGAATACCCGCGATGCGGCGTATTGAGTCTGAGATGCATAGCATAAAGGGTGTATACGTTGAAGGCACTCTGTGTCGAGATGTAAGCGTACGCGCACTATATTAGAGCTTACTGGATATGGCCATGGCCATTTCGTTATGGGAAACTGCAGCACGACTTCGCAGATTCGATTACCGACCGTGGCGGCCGCCATTCCGAGGAGACCGGAATACAAAAACGCCGTTATTCGTGGGCGCGTTCTGAAGAGCGCTTGCTTTAGGCCAAGCGGGTCATCTGTCTGTCATATCGTCATGACGAATTGAGATGTGTGCTCTCTGTACAGCAAGCGAAACTGGATTGCGGGAAGAAGTTGTTATGGTAAGGTTATTTGGGACGCTTCGCGTTTGCCCATGCTTCTACTGGGGTTTTAAAGGGTTGGACTCGTTTACCTAACGAAAGAAGTCAATATAATATGCGAGGAGGAGGAAGAAAACAACTTTATTTACAAAAAAACGTGGTTGATCCCTCCGTCATAGGAATCGGCATAACACGAAAGTGAAATGTCTCCTTACAGAAGTAGTTGAATGTTTACTGTACATTGATATAAGATAGCTTGCACAACGTCTATTAGTGTTTGACAGTTATAGCAGCGTTTAACGTGGATGCATGCACGTTGACGCTTGGTGGCACATCTTTATCCCGACGACTAACGTCCATGATCAATGATTAAACAGATCCTTGTGGTCATAGATGCTTGTGGTAGCTGTACGGTGAGAGCGCAATTAGAGAAAGCGGTGCGACAGCCAGAACAGCATCACTCATTGGACGCCGAATTTGGACTAAGGTCGCCTACTCGCGGCATGTTAGAGTTATTGAGCAACGCTGTCCGACGAGAGGGAAACGCAACGCGCGTAGAGTCTTCCCCGTTGGCCGGCTGCGGTTTTTCGCGGGGCGAGCAAGTTGGGAACGCGGAGCTACGGCCACGCAACGCGCTCGCACGTTGCAGAGCAATTTTGGTATGGACGGATGCTCTGATCGAGGCCGATGCTAGGGGTAAGGTCGCCACCTGGCAGTGTGTTAATGCGTTGACAAAATTGCACTTTTCCTATTCGAAACGCGCCGAATGGGATGGACGCGTAGAAACGACGCTTTGAAAGAACTAAGCGTGAATTTCACAGTCATGATGCATTACTTCACTTTAGCAAGAGCACTGCGAGAGGACGTGGCAGATATAAAAGGCTTTTTTTTAACGCTTACAGAGTATGTGACCGTGGCGCAGTGGATAGCGTGCCCGGCATCTGATGACGCGGACCAAGAGGTCATAGGTTCGACTCCTCTTGACGGAACTTTTTTTCTTTGTCTTCTGATCATGCGTATTTTTTCGAGGTCATTTCCGTGACGGAAATACGTCACTCAAATCTTGGTGGACCCCGGCATAAAACACTTTCGTGTTAATAAACGAGTAAACATTTCATGTAAGCAGACCTATAAGATTTCTTGTTCGGCCAGAACGCTGTAGCGGCGCCTTCATGGACCCAGACCCAGAAGAACGGCCGTTGCGGAAAGAAAGAAAGAAAGAAAGAAAGAAAGAAAGAAAGAAAGAAAGAAAGAAAGAAAGAAAGAAAGAAAGAAAGAAAGAAAGAAAGAAAGAAAGAAAGAAAGAAAGAATGAAAGAAAGAAAGAAAGCACCGTCGACCCATGCAATTGCTTCTCCCGTTTGCGATTCCTCTGCTGATTGCGGCGAGCGGGCAGCCATCAATTGGCCGTAGATGCTGCTTGTTTGCGTCGATTAACCTTCTGCTGTGCTCGCCTCGCGCTGCTGCGACACGGTCGAACGTCTCGCATTTACTGTGAGTAAGCGGACAGAATCTTGCTGCAAGGCTGACGCATCGACGACAGTGTCGTTCGTTGCATGCGTGCAGCGGCAACCATCGAGGCAAGGCAACCCGCTGTCGTTTCTTCCCCGCTTTCGCTCGAAGACCCGACTGGGACGGACGGCCGAACAGGAAAATGAACCCCTTTTCACGTCTGCTGTGTACCCGCTGTTTACGTGATTACACTTCCGTCAACAGTCCGTGGAGAAAAGCGGGCTGCTGGTCAGCCTCACGGAATGCGGCTTCCAAGCACACTTAAATTTTTCTCTCCTCCCGTTTGTCTCTCCTACCCTTCGTGCCCATTACGTGGTGTGTAGCTGGCCCCCCCTCCTCCCCCCATGTCCCGTCCAGTAATCGTGACTTTGCTCTGTGACCCGCTTGTGTTTGTGTACGCGCACCATGTAATGATGGAAACGGCGAAGCCGTGTCTGTCACCTCCAGCAGGGTGCGCCGCGCCGTGGCCCGCGTTTGAGTGGTGGAAACGACGGAAACGAATCGGGACGTGTTATTATAGGCGAGAGCCTTAGATGCCTCTTTAACGTAAAAGCACGAAAAACCCAACGAAATACAAGAGGACACACCGACAAGTGCTGGAATGTATAGCTCTTGTCGGTTTCCCCTCTTGTCTTTTGTTGTGTTTCCGCGCTGTTACGCTAAATATGGTGCAGTACCAACTAACCCGAACCCGAACCGCTACCCTTCCAATTTTCGAGCCTTATCAAACGCGAAACCACGAGGGCTATAAAATACCACGCGGTGGCAGAGCCCTTAGGATTTGCTGTATACCCTCCTTCGGCTATATCTAATCGAAGGTCATCATCGTGTTTTCGAACTGAAGAGACGCGCAAGGCTGCCAGAATATATTTAGCGAGTTCGGCGGGCGAGTGGCATCGCCACCGAAACATCCGCTAACGTCGCGCAGCTGTAGCTCGTTCTTGTAGCGATTTACCGAAGGCAATGGTCCAATTGAACGCAGTGCTCTCGAGTGTATCGCGGTGCACGAAACGTATACATACAGCTTCAAACACGTGAAACGCTTTTTCAACCGTACAGTACCAGCTTCGTCGGAAAGATAATCGCCGCGGAGAGATAAGCGTTATACGGCGCTTGTTTTACGGTTATATACTCCGTGCGTGCACGCCTCTCATGAGTCCTCGTCCTTGCAAGAGTCTTGCACGTGTCCGTATTAAACTCGCGGGCCGTACAGCTCTTCACACTGACGTTGTTGTTGGCCTCGTCGTCCTGCAATAACCGTATAGTGTTATACGGTCAGCCGACGCGGATAAGCAAATGCGTATACGAGCTCATGCGTGTACTCAGTACGTATACGGAGTTCACATATACAGTTTTGATTCGCTGCTGCCGCTTAATGGCGGATTCGAATCGGTTTTATGTTGACGGAACCCGTGTGCTGCGCGGCAGTGAGCGTCAGAAAATGCGCCACAGATATTTAGTTTGTATATGTATGTATTAAAGTTTCATTCGCTCTAGACTGTGACGCGAATGGCTGTTTATTCTGCAACCATTCGGGGAAAGTTTAGCAATTCTTGGTGACCACGTGGGCCGTCATATCATAGCGTTATAGAGTTCTGTGAACATATATCATTGCCCTTTGCTCGAGATAGTGAAAATGTTGTTCTTGTGGTTCTTGTGGTTCTTGTTGTTCAAGAGTCGACAAGAGCCTGAGAAAATCGTCGTTGGATATTCTCAACGTTATTAATAATAAAAAAACCTACAGAGAAAAGAGTATCGCAAATGAAAAATGAATGTTGGCACGGCGTTTCTGCATGAGGCGAAGCGAACGAAAATTCACCGTTCGAATTCGGTGTTCATTTCGTTGTTCAAGCTGCAGTGCGCATAATGCACACAACATATATTATTGTCCACTGTACAAGCTATCCTCGTTCTCGCTTCAAACCGTGCGTTTGTAACCCACGATATGAAAATATTAGGGCTTGCTGGTGTAGCTCGTTTCACCACGTTTTGATCACCCCCGCACAGAGCAGCAAATTTGATGTGGCCTTGATGTGTCGAACAACGTTGCTGTATACATGCATGGTTTCAGCGCGCCAGAGCTTAGGAAATCGCTTTCGGCCGCATGACGTGATCTCTGTCTTTGCGCCAGATGGAGAACATAGGTGTAAAGGATAACTTTAAGGCGGAACACAAGTCGCAAACGTTGAAGATTATAAATACACGAAAAGGAAAGTCGAGCACCCACCTTCATTACAGCAAGCGCAGGACACAATCTGTATACAGCGCAGGTATTCAGTGTTTCTCTTACACGATTTTGTAGCTTCGCAAGACATTCAGCTGTATGCCTTCTTTCGCAAGCCAAAGGTTCTTAGAAGTCCATTACGTCAAGATATCCTGAAGATGGCGCATATGCAAGGGAATCATTGACGTAGTAGTCTAGATTTCCTGTGGAGCGAAAGCGTACCTATAGTACAATGAAGAAAGCGAAACTGAACTATAGAATGACCAGGCCATGCTTGCTTTCAGTCGAAACCCGTGCTTTTATGTGCGAGCACATGCATGGGATAAACTCATTGTCAGCCACTTTGGTGCACGGTGCTTCTGGCTTGAGGACACTACAGCCGGGCTTGCGCCGGCGTGGCCCCTAACGACGTCACAATTGCATCGCCGGTCTCGCGGCGATAACCTTTGCAGTGCTGCAGAAAAAGCGATGGAGCGTGCCTTTTACGAGCCTGTTGCACATCAGCGAACGTGCTGAGCATTCGAGGCTAATGGCAGCCCTTTTTTTCTCTCCCGGGGGCGTATTTAATGATTCGCAAGTGGCAGTTCCGTGTGAGTAGGCGTGCGCGCGTAGCGGTGATGAAGCATCGACAACGACTCAGTAGACGCGGATGGTCTTCCGCAATCGCTCGGTTATAGCGCGAGAACATTGTGAAGCGGCAGAAAAAGCCTTTGATGCCCTGGTTCTGTCCTTACCTTTTTTTTTTTTTTTTTTTTCACACGAGTCGTACCTATACGCACGCATACTCTGTCATTGGTGGTTTTTCCTTTATTTGGCCGCTTGAAATTTGAGGCAAGTGAACCGGACATGTTACTTACGGCGCTGAAAGTGAAGTTTGTCGTGTATTTAGTATATAATATAGTATACATATTATCCGTGTTCTTCAAATCTGATACCGACATATATCACTCTCATTTTCAGCGTACAGGGGGGGGGGGAGGGGGGGGGGGGTCAAAAGTTTGCAGGCCACTATCCCATGTATTTCTATGGAATCATGGCCTGCGAACTTTTGACCAGGACTGTACGTTTTATGCGAACGAATACAAGTCGTTGATTCGAGTTTACGTCCCGTTGACCAAGCAGTGAGGCAGCCGCTTAAATTGTATTAGACGATTCGAACCTGTATGCCGCTATTGTGTTTGCCTCATTAGTTTTGTAGCAAGCTGCGGTTGCGCTGTCCTTTGTAAACCCACGACATCACGAATTTCCACCCGCAGGGTTCGGTTCGTGATTATCGAATCGAGCTTGTCGAAGCTTGTCGGCCTCATGTTCTCGCGCTAGCTAGTTCAGCGTCCGTCGCGTCGGGTTGCGTTATGCCGCCTGCAAGAACTTCATGGATACCGACAGTGCGAAGTTTACGTTCGCGTTAGGCTCCCGTAGCAACAAGGAACCTTGTACTCCGTCTGCACACTATGTGGCCTTGTGTGTATATACAAGAAGCTGCTTGAGCATTGCCGATGAGTTTGCGCGAATCCGTACGGCCGGGTCGTTTGTTCCAGCCCGATTTCTGACTCGAACCGCTTTGTGCAGTCTATCTTGAAAGTCGAGAGAAATGCACGTGCTGCTGCCATAGTTACAGCCCTTGTAAAAGGGAGCTCACGTTGTCTCTCAGCAGTTCAGCATCAAGACGACGCTCACGGAGCTCTCGTTAGGAAACGGCCTATTGCTGTTTAAGCGCGTAGAGGGATGTCTACGTGTCGAGTGCTTGATCCCGTGGCCCTCGCGACGAGTGCTCGCGCAAACGCTTCGCGCGGCCATCGATAAACACGCGCCGGCGTTCGTGCGTGCGCAAGCGTATATGCGGCTGATCCTGAGCACCTTGCGGTGCCGCGGCGGATGTCCCCGGATAAGGACGAGCGCGAAGTCCTATACAGCGCCGCGCTTTGACAGAGAGTTGGGCGCTACATCTTTTGAGCTCTTCCGTGCCCGTGAGAATCTCGAGTGGCCCTCGGTATCCACGCGGTAGGCGCGACCGCAGGCGAGGCAGGCAGCGATATGGACGGCTCACTGACGTGCGATCTCGCGCGCGCTGTCCCCAAGGCGCAAAGGCGTGTCCCGCTCCCTTCATCTCGCCTTGCCTCTAGCTGTTCGCGACCCGGAAAAAAAAAATGAAAAGAGAGTGAGTGGAGTGAGTATAGCGCTCTGCCATAGAGAAACAAAAAAATATACATACATAAACTATAACACTGCCTTGAAGATCGCGGAGCAGTGGCCGGTCGTTGTCGGTGCGCAGCCACCGATAACGCCTCGGCGGTAACCTTGTTACAACGGCTTGTCACCGAGACTGCCGCGGGTCGCTCGCGGAACGACGAAGAATCCCCCCGCTTGAGATGCGACAACGCGCGGTGTATACGCGTTCCGGACGACGCGGTGTGTGTTATTACGTTGGTTTTTATGGTTCCCTCCTCTCCGTCTGCACCTGTGCCATTTCTTTAGTCTCCGTACGCGAAGTATGTAAAAAAAAAACAGCGCATATTGACTAATGCAAGGCATTTCGCATAATGCCGGGTCAAGGACGCAGTGGGTCCGTTGCACCCTTTCGGAGGAAGCGAGAAAAGGAGTGCAGGTGTGTAGTTGGAAATTATTTCTCCGTTCAAGTATATAGGGGCAACATGGATTCTCTTGCGGTTTCATACCGCGTCATGTCGATGTTTGGCAATGGAGTATGTGGAACGTTCAAACTTTCGCGCCGTTAGGTCGAATCGGGTGCATGCATGAACGACGAAGAAACGAGAAGAGTACATGAATGCCCATTTTCATGAGGCTATATTGGTCTGGAGTTGGCCTACGAGATGGCGATGTGCAAGATTAGGACAGCAGCACCGTATTGTATAGTCAGGACAAGGAAGTGCGTGTGTTATAAGCGAAAGCAACCTGAGGTCAATGAGATAGGCGAAAATACATCGTTGTGCAACCAAAAAGTCAGCGAGGCTATGTTGGTTCGCGTGACGTACTTACTCCCACGCTTTGGATTCAGTATCTGTGTTCTCAGAGTGCGTCAAACTCTTTGTGTACACATTTATTCATTTCGACGTGATTCTCGCTCGACGCGGAAACACGTTCAACGCTGCAGGGTGTATCGCGCCCATATTATCCGTTCCAACCGCGTTCGTGAAAATTCGTCAAAATAAATAAACAAATTAATCAATTTCAGTACGCGACTCGATGTATGGGAATTCGTAAGGACTCTTCTAGCAGTGTCGGAGCTTGGGATGCACATGAATGGGTCGGAAGGATGAACCATGTCGCGTCGCAGGGGATGCAGCTTTCAATGTTCACTTGCTGCGGTGTCTCTGTCGTATCGGCGGCCGTTCTTTAACACTGAGGTCACCCCGTGAGGGTTAATCACCGGCCTACCTTGGCTTCATTTCGACGTGCGTCCGATAAAAGGGAGCATGCCTGTTTCCCAACTCGCACTCCCAGACAACCGCCCCGCCGCGTATTTCTTTGCACATTCGGATTAACTCTCTCGGTTTGTGTCGCGCGGTCGCCCTGTGCGCAGCGACCTGTATACGAGATGCGAGCGTGCCAAAGACGGCGTTGTTCAGTTCAATCCCTTTCTGTATGCGTGAGCAGTGCTTATCTCAGAGCTCTATGTGGCAAACCATATATACCCTCGCTTTTGTATGGTTTGGCACCGCTGTACTGTTTTATTCAGCAGCAGGTGCGTAGTTGTGTGAGAGCGAGAAACGAGGTTCAGATGAGAAATAATGAGAGACCGAGATATATTATTGAGAGAAAAAAGGCATTTGCCGTATCTTGTGGACTATACCGCGGACTATATCGAAGGTTGCGTGCTATGTATGATTTATGTTTCTAAATTTTATAGTCGCACTTAAAAAAAGGGAAAAAAAAGGATAAATACGAGACTCAGTTGCTCTTGGTACTTTTTTACCGTTATAAATCAATAATGAATGTATTGTACGCTGCCAAATAATCAAAGAACTGCCTTAATGCGGCTTGGCAATATTTTTCTCCTATTTCTCCTACCAACTGTTTAACTTGCGCCCATTATAAAAAAAATAAAATAAAAAAGAGATAGAGAGTTCAGGCGCAAGTACTTTTTGTCTACAGCAATACAACGAGTGCGTAAATTTGAAAAATCAAGAAATTCTTATTTTAAGCCCGGATTTGTCACTGAGGACTATGGAACAGGCTCCGTATAGCCCAGAAAATACGGCATATCTCTCGCGATGATGCGTCCGTATGCATGCACCTTAATAAGAAGGCAGGGAACTCAGCATAATCACTTCTGACACCTCACGATGGGAGAGAATGGAAGTGTAGCGATAAGCATACGGGAGAAAGAAGGGAGGGTTACTAGCTTTCTGACGTCACTATTACTACAGCTTTCTTATCAACGGACGCCTATAAAAGTAAAGAACACGGACTTCGCCATATGCTATACGTGAGACGCGATTTCAGTCGTACAAACGAAAGCTACGTAAGGCTTCCGGTGATGATGTCTCGCCTCATAGGTGCCGCGGTACGATAAGCTTTGCAAATGAGTTCTGCGGAATCCCGCAAGGTGGCGGAAGGGTTAATAAAGGGAAAATAAACAACCACCCATTTGTAGCACGAAGCCACAAGGAAATCCATACGGATTTCTCAGACAGAAAAGCTTCTTAGTTGCCGAAAAATTCGTCCTGGTCCCGGGTCCCCCGGGACCAGGACGAATTTTTCGGCAACTTTTCTTTCTGAGAAATCCGTATGGATTTCCTTGTGGCTTCGTGCTACAAATGGGTGCGGGACCAGGACGAATTTTTCGGCAACTAAGAAGCTTTTCTTTCTGAGAAATCCGTATGGATTTCCTTGTGGCTTCGTGCTACAAATGGGTGGTTGTTTATTTTCTCTTTATTACGATAAGCTTTGCGCGAAATTGGGCTGCGATGATAAGAAACGAAGTTAACTAACGACTTCACTGAGGCTGTCAGACGATGTTCATACTAAATCAGCATGTCGGTCATAAGTATTATGCTTGAAATGTGGCTCAAGCATAAATCAACTGACCCAACATCGTGTTCTACTGAATTAAAGGGGTCCTGCAACACTTTTTCAGCACGGTCACGAAACGCTGCCCATCGGTAGTCGAGGCTCCTTCAGAACACGCGGTCCGCCTCGGTGGAACAGTGGCTACGGTGCTCGGCTGCTGACCCGAAGGTCGCGGGTTCGATCCCGGCCGCGGCGGTCGCATTTCGATGGAGGCGAAATGGTAGAGGCCCGTGTACTGTGCGATGTCAGTGCACGTTAAAGAACACCAGATGGTCGAAATTTCCGGAGCCCTCCACTACGGCGTCTCTCATAATCATATCGTGGTTTTGGGACGTAAAACCCCAGATATTATTATTATTATTATTATTAATTATTCAGAACACGCGTTCCAAACATTATAGCGCAGCACGCGGTCTGGGATTTACAAGTAATTCTGAAAGTCAGCTAGAAATCGTTCCCTCCTCTTGCTGCGAATGATGCCATAAACTCAAATGAGCGCGCCTTAAACCCAAAGTCCACGGCCATTGGCTGATTGGAGCATCGTGAGCTGCATAGTTGCTGCGGCCGCCGCGGGGTGCGTGCCCGCGCGCTCACTCGCGATGACATTTTCATGAAAGTAAGCCGCGCGTTCAAAGAAAAAATGAAGAGAAGGTGCTCAAGGTCATGATACGCGCTCACGAAGGGTCGGATCTTCTTGCCCCCCTTGTCATCCCCCCTCCCTGCGTAGCTTTCAGCGCGCTCAATATTACGAAAGGAGAGAGAAAGCACTTGAAGCGCGCGACAAATCTTCGTACTTGACGGATTCTGAAAAATTGTGAGGCAGTCGATTTGTGAGGCAATAAGCTCTTTTAATGAGGCCATTCGACGATTTCTTGGACAGGTGTTGCTATGCTCCTTCAAGTCTTATGCTTGATGCAGAGGGCTTCAAGAAAATTGGACCCGTTGTATATCGTGAGTGAATTTGTTAAAAAAAAAAAATCGTCGTGTGGCACCGACATAACTATGCAAGAGAAGCATTTCCCGCAAAATAATGCTCCATCTTAATTGCAAGATTAAATTCGACGGAGAAACCTGTTTGCAGGACAGAAATTTCATACACAGCGCGAGTGACTTGAACTGATATTTTGAGCTTATACATCATATGATGAGGAACATTTAAGTTTCATTGCCATTCTCGGCATCGCTGCTCAGCTATAGCTACGCGGTATACCTTCGATTCATTTGATTTGTCGTCGGCTTTGTCTCGAAGGCCAACCGTTCTTCGCATCTATTGTTCATGCACCATCACTTCGAAATGAGACAAGAACGGGTAGAAGTGACGTAGAGCTCAATTTCGTGCTTAATTACTCAAAAATAACGTGTGGGATTGCGGTCTAAACTAAAGGGGCACTATATACGGTAGGTGCTCATCGGACCGGGTATGTATGAATCACACTGTAGTGCGTCACACACATAAACTGGCGAACGTCGACAACAAAGGTATGCGCCTTTATATAGTTTAGCTCAGTCGTGTCCGCATTTCATATACGAGTGCCTGTTCCGGCGGGATACATAGTTCCCATTACGGATGTTCTGGCAATCCGTTGTCGGCGGTGGGTTCGTTTGTGCATACGAACCCACGGGAAAGTTAGGTGAACGAGGGAGTCGGAGATGCGTTCCACTATACGCGAAGTTGCATGCATCCGCATGTTATAAGAACGCATGTTGGGCTGCCGCGATGGTCGGGCGCATGTCATTGTTCGAAGGAACTGCGCATACGCAGGCTGGCCGGCATCATCCGTGGACGGCGCTGTACAGGCTGGCCTTCTTTTGCCTGCGACCGATGACCGTCGCGATGACATCTCAACACATGGGTAAGTAAGTAGAGACTCGGTGAGGACTTGTGGCGTTTCAGTGTAGCACGCCTTAAATACGCCTACAAAGCTGCGCAACATCGCAAAAGACGAAGTGCGTCTCCTGGAAAGAACACATAAATCGCTAATACAGGAACGTGTATTGTCTTGCTTTCAATTTTTTCATTTTGTCTTTTTAGATGCTTGAAAGTTGCCGCGGCTGAGCGTTTCCATTCCGAGAGGTATACTTGCATGCGTACATGATGTGCAGCTGCCTGTTTCATGTACTTCTTTTAAATGCCGTTATTTGTACTGCTGATGGGGGGGGAGACGGAACTGTCGAGTAACGTCTTATACAAACTTAACCTGTCTCCTGCTCATATCCCATCCGATGCGTTTTGTTCACAGATTGTATTTCTTAAATGAAGTGTGTTCGGGTAAAATCTGGCGGGACCCATTTTCAGTGAGCAGATTTGTACTGACCGGGAAACTTTTTATTCTAATCTCGATCGTACTAGTCCTCTATCGAGAAGTCGAGACAGACTTAGTAACATGCCTATAAAAGGCGGAAAAAAAAAAAACCTTGACGGACAACACAGCCGAACTTCCAGCGTATCTGTTTTTTTTCTTCTTTTTGTTCTCCATTAATTCCCTTGTGAACAATCGAGTTGAGTTCATGACTGACGAAATCTATGTGTGACGATTAAACTGGGCTTGTGCCTGAGTATAAATCGAGCAAAGAAATCTTATATCTTTATTTTAGACTCCTAGATTTTTTATCTTGAATTATTCGACCTCTCATGCACGCTCATCCTCAACACTCTTTTGTTAAATAGAACTTTCCTTTTTAAAATACCAACGAGTTCCTCCTGGATGTGCCCTCGCAGATGTTTGGTCAGTACAAGGAGGACCTAGGAGCCTTCGCCAAATCCGAGGCGCTTCGGCTAAAGACACTAGAGAAGCTGCGCAAGAAGGAGGAGAAGCTCGACCAAAAGGAACTCAAGCCGTACCGGCCGGAGTGGCAGCGAAAGTGCTTCGGTCAGTATGCACACTTGTACATACCCCTTGTCAATAAGGGTGGCCACGTGGGCTTGTTGGTCGTATAGTTCATTTCTTAAGTTTCGTTGTCGCGCGGCAAATTGCGCGGACACCGGAAAAGAAACGTACGACGACTCAAACCCTACATGTACGATAGAATCCGCTCAACAAGAAATGAAGTCGGTAAGGGTGGCTACGTGGGCTCGTTGGTTGGTATAGGTCAGTTCTTAAACTTGGTACCATTTAGTTCATGAAAAGGCGGCACGCCGCTCGGTAGACTGTGAGGATGACGGAGAATTCGCCTTTCCTACCATTCGTTTTGGATTGCCATTGCTGCGGCTGCTGCTGCCGCCGTAATCGTGCAGTTGTATTTTATGGAGGCTATAGACTTTGAAGAGTGTTATGTTTTGGATAGTCTACTGGTACTCTAGTGGGACCCACGCTAGCTGTAACATACAGGTACAGTAACATACATATACGCTGTCCGTGGAACTCGGGCGCCCCTGTTAACAAGGCTGGAGTAATCTCAGACCGCGAACAAGAGGCAAACCAATTCGAATCAGAAACCCGCGCGATATTTTCGAACACAAGCGACGCAATTCGCTGCGCCCACCCAGATCAGAGCGTGACCCAGAGAAGGGTTCTCCCTGTAGAATCCAAACACACGTCTATTCACGCCTGGGGCGTTGCTGCGTAATGTGGCCTACCGCATGTGCAAATTAGTGTCCCTTCGTGACAAGAAAAGCCATCGCTTGTGACGTAGGAGTGTCTGGGAAGAAAAACAAAAAACAAAAACAAAACAATGTGCGTGATTTTTCCTACTTCGGGGACCATATTCACTAGGGAGCCGTGGAAGGCCATTCTCGTTAGAACGGACCTGAAGTGCTGGACGCCGAGCCGTGCTGGGTTTCGAACCTATAGGGCCCCACGCTCACGAGCAGAGTGTGCACTGGAGTAAACATCGACTCTTGCAATGCTGAACGCGAATATATCTGAACCATGTGAATGCGTTGTACCGGCCGTACAAAAAGGAAAAGGTGAAAGGAGAACACTCTTCATGAAGGCCTTGTCGTCGAAATAGTTTGTGATGGTGGAGTAAAAGCGTTCTCTTGAACACAAGCCGCCATGGTGCAGCCGACATATCAGGAAATTCTGACTTTGTGATGGTTGAATGCGAAACACACGTTTCGGTGATCGCACTATACGCCTTCCGTTAGGTCGTCCAAGACGCTGACGGAACACTGACGTACAGGGAAGGCTGCTACCATAGTTTCCTCAAGTGATATATTCTATATTCACCTACGCATCACTTTAATAACAACTCCCAAGGAGATCCCGCGTGGAGTTCATTTTTGTTTCACACTCTTTCTTTGTATTGATTCGTCTTAAATGGCAAACGAACGGGCACACAGCTTTATCGTTGGGTCGCCATAGAAGTGCTTACGCATTTAAACGAGTCTTACGAGGTGCCACCGCAGTGTCATCGTACAGTGCGTACAGTATAACGATTCATTCAGAGGCAGATCCGCCCGAGGCGGCTCCCAAGGACGGCTTGCCAATGCGTATATATTGTGCGCCTCTAGATATATGCGGCCTTGTATACGCGTGCGGTTGCACCTTGTTCGTGCCTTGCAGTGTGACGCGGGAAAAAATCACACGGCAGCGTCCTTGATCGGATGCATTCGCTGAACACTATACATTCGCGGTGGAAGGGACGCCGTGCACCACCACGCACTTGCGGGAGGGACGCGTTCTGTGTGCGCAACAACGCCTTTCAGTGACAGCGATCGTCCTTGCCTCTTGTCTCCTTGGGAACGTATACTATACATAGAGGCAGTTAATCAAACGCCTTGGCAGTGCGACCGAGCTACCAGAGCTACCGCGATGAACGTTTACAATAGTACATGCGGTACAGAGTTTCCTATACAGGGACAAACTGCAACGTTAGTGTTGAAGGAAGCTTTGCTGATTCGGGCTTACCGAAAACCTTTCTTTAAGCTTAAAACGGCATTTGTGTCTTAGTAACTTGACCAGTTTCAACGTAGTAGTAATGGACATTTTGTACGCCAAATTAATGAAAATTAAGTTTCGATAAAATTATTTGACAATGTGTACTGGATTAATGTTTCTGATATATTATTTACCAGGCGTTACACCACCTGGCTCAGACTGCCCCCGCCCCCCCCCCCCCCCCCCCCGCTCCCCCCTACTGCCGGCCAAATCGCGGCTACGCCCTGACTGAGGCTATAGTTTCCGAACAACGGCGGAGCGATTCTGTTGTTTTTCTATGACTTTCATTATGCCTTTCGCCGCCATTAGCCGTCTGCCATTGGTCAAAAGGCGCGTCCCGGAAATTTTTACCAATGGTACAAGGCTAATAGCGGTGAAAGGCATAAAACTGTCATTGAATCTTCATGGAATTGCTCCGCGATAGCACCTCAGAAGATGGGACTGGCTGCTCTGGGTGGCGGAGTAGTGGCCTTCATAATTTACCATATGGGAAATAAAAGAAAGCTCAGTAAAATTGCCTGATCTGTACAATTAACGAACTTCAAACAGTACTTGCGACACTGACCGTCCCTATCGTGTACGTTTACGTCATATCCTAGTTTTACGCGAGAGTTACGTTGTCGGTGGATGTATTGGTCTTTCAGCGCCTCAAAGAGGCACTAATCAATCATTTTCATATCGACTTAATATCTGCCTCTAGCGCGCCGTTCAACGCAGCGCCTGCAGCGTCAGGAACGCGTTGCGGCGTCGTCGGCGGGCGGCCCAACTCCGCGCTACGAGGGGCCCGGCGGATCAAGTGGAACGCGAGGCGCCGGAGCGTGACGCGCGCTTGCGCGCACGCGTGCACGGCTTGCGTTTCGCCGCCACCGGCGGAGAGGCAACACCGGTGGCCGCGTTTATTCGGGTTCGGTTTTAGGTGTAACCCTCCCGCACACATCCACGCACACGCACGCGCGTCTGCAGGGGGAGGAGGGAGCGCAGCAGTACGACATAACGCGCGTTCGGGGTCGCGCGCAGCCGTCGAAGCGTGATCCGCGGCGACCGTCGCGCACTACGTCGGCTCACGGACAAGCGCCGGTGTCCCCGGGGGAGCACGAGGGTGCCGCATCCGGACGCGGTGCCTCCGCAGCGTCGACACCCTGACAGTTGGCGACAGAAGGCGCCTCCGAAAAGGCACACAACCCTATCGAAAAATATCGAAAAATATCGTATGACACATATGACCCACATTCCAATAATCTTGTATGGTCATACGAGAACTCGTATAATTCCATGTGTTCATCCTCTCTAAATTGTTGGATTTTTTCGATAGTGGAGTTAATCAGTGACAATCACGAATGTACTGATTTACCCCACAATGCTTTACACACACACACACACACACACACACGCACACGCACACACGCACACACACACACACACGCACACGCACACGCACACGCGCGCACACACACACACACACACACACACACACACACACAGAGAGAGAGAGAGAGAGAGTAACTGATCTACAGTCAAACCTCGATATTACGAATGCGGATATAACGAATCATCGGCTATAACGAAGTAAACTAGGAATAGACCTGCCATTATTGTAGTGTGACAAACATACGCTTGCAAGGATTGTCGTGTCATTATTGCGTTGGTACAAACGCTTGTAACGAAGTTTTCGGATATAACGAAGCCATTTCCGTGTCGACGAGACTTCGTTATAATGAGGTTTGACTATGTCGGTAATATTTTAGGCTCGGCAACAAGTCGCCTTCGTGTGTCCGTGTCGTAATCGTTCGCACTAGATTTGGTAGTCACTGTACACCAACGATAGGCCAACAAGCGGTCCCTCTGAAGCAAGAGAGCAAGTCATCAAAGAGGGAGCAGTACAATATAGCAAAGCGCATGGAACAGACGCTGCGCCGTGCTCCCATATGGGCTGCAGAAATCAGCGTCATTTTTTTCTATATAGCCGCTATCATCATCACCACCACCTAGCGCATGGAACAGGATAGACAAAACGAACAGACGTATTATAGAACCATTCCTTACAAAGAGTGTGCAACGAAAATTCGTCCTTGTTCCTTCGCGTTGGTCATATTTGTCATTTTAATTTAAAGTATGCTGTAATGCATTAGTAGATACATTCGTTGGTGCGTCTGGAACTCGTGTTGGGCGCTGCGTAATACTGACGTCACGTCGAATATTTTTCATCCTACATGAGAACGCCTGTGTTCGTATTGCCACGGGGTGCCAAAGATGAACGCCATAGGGAAGAAGACGACGCTGAGTGATATCTCGAGCAGACTGGGCTCCAGCTTGTATGCTTGCCTTCGAGTGCTGTATATACATTGTAAATATATTCCTAAACGCCTTTTCTCCCCGTAACAGTATATTTAAATTATTTTATTTAGTGAGTACCTGCTTCGCCATCACGCATATTACAGCACGGGAGGTTACAGTTATACATATAAGCAAGCACATTCATAAAGAGTGGAAGAAATAGTCATTTGAACAAATACGGATGGTGCCAGGTGGCAGAGTGTTCTAGTCTCTTGTACTACGAACAAAGAAAGAGTAACGGAAAGCGTCACCCTTACAAAAAGGGTCGTATAATGTAATCAAATAATGTGAGCTATCGAGCGAGGAAGAAGGGGGGGGGGAGGTGCAATTGGGCTTTTTTGATGTATTTCGCTGGAATGAACGGTGGAAAACGTTATATATACACGGTCATATTTTAATTACTGTACTAAATCGCACCCCCCTCCCACACACACATACATCCCTTTCCCGTGTAATCTTCCAGCCTACATCAAGCCTCAAAGGCTAGCTAACGAGGCCGGTAGGCGCGCGCACTCACGGCTGCCACAATGGCCGGAACGAAGCGGCAACGCCAGCAGCCAGCTGCCTCGCGCAGGCGGCCGTGGAATGCAGTTTCTGCTTCTTTTTTTTTTTTTATCTCGCTTGTTTCGTCACAGCGGCAACGTTGTGGCAGGATGCGCATTCCCTCGCCGTGCGCGCGCATTGTTTTTTCCCGCTACAGGCGCACGCTGGTGCCCAATGCGCCGTGAGTGAACGTAGCAAGGTTGTGCTCCAGGCGAGAAGGGCCTCGTGCTGTTTCAGAAGTCGCGAATTCTGATACGCTTGTCATTAAACGCGTCGAAGGTCTGAAATATTACTCCAAAGCGTTGCACTCACCACTGAAAGAAATTCAGGTAACGCAAAGAAATAAAGAAAGAAAGAAAGAAAGAAAGAAAGAAAGAAAGAAAGAAAGAAAGAAAGAAAGAAAGAAAGAAAGAAGGAAAGAAAGAAAGAAAGAAAGAAAGAAAGAAAGGAAGAAAGAAGGAAAGAAAGAAGGAAAGAAAGAAAGAAAGAAAGAAAGAAAGAAAGAAAGAAAGAAAGAAAGAAGGAAAGAAAGAAAGAAAGAAAGAAAGAAAGAAAGAAAGAAAGAAAGAAAGAAAGAAAGAAAGAAAGAAAGAAAGAAAGAAAGAAAGAAAGAAAGAAAGAAAGAAAGAAAGAAAGAAAGAAAGAAAGAAAGAAAGAAAGACATGACAGCCCAGGTGTTCCGTAAAGATGATTAACCAGCGAAGCTGAAACGTGCGGACCCGGTGTTTATCACGAGCTGGGATCTATCGAAGTGTATACAGCTGCTGTAGCTTTTGATTTCTCTGTCACCGTGTTTAAGAGATGCGTGCTTCAAACTTTGGTTTGGTGACGTAAACTTAATGCATATTGGGAACACCTAAACGATTTTATGGACAGCGAATCACGCAGCGGCGGGTATCATCCCTGTAGCTAATTATGCTGACACAACCTGAACACAAACTAGCGCAAGCGCGGAGACCCCTCGAGGTGGCGTATGCTAGCGTTGCTTCTTCGGTTTAGTTTCTGCGCACTTACAGACAGCCACATTTTCCCCCACCTCCTAAGCATATGGATGTAATAATGTTATAATGGCAAAACTGAACAATATTGGGCTAGTTGGTGTTTTTCTCTCTTTTCTTTTTCTTTTTTACGAAGTGGAGGAGCATCGAGTACGACACGTCTGTGTCGTACGCGGTGTTCTTTCACTTCGTAATAGAGCGATAACCTCGTGCGGATTCGAACCGCGTTGTTTCAAGACACGTGCACAAGTTGGTTGTTGGTTGCCGACGTGAGGGACCATTTCAAGGAAATAAAGCTATTCCTTTGTCCACTGTCGTCGGAACGCGGCACGTGGGGCAACCCGCTCTAGCATATCTTATGACGACTTCAGTTTTAAAAGCACACGTTTGTGTGAGCACTCCTGCAGAATGAAACGAAACAATAGTGAACACTGGCGCAAGAAGTTTCAGTTGGCAACCGGATATTTCTTGGCCGTAGTAACTTTATTCCCTTGGGCGATAATGCAAAGAACTATTTATTAAAAAAAAAAAAAAAAGATCAAGAAACAACAGATAACCGTGTGCGAAATGTGTGCACCACAACAGAAACGGCTGTAGAACGTGGATATCTTGTAAGGATTTTTTTTTTAATCAATTCTATTATCTCTCTTTTGCTCGCTCTCTTTGATCACCGAAAAATCACGGCTTGCTGATTCCGGTGATAATGTAGGTGGCGCTTTCGTCGTACCAATAGTGAACTACGAAGAGAAAAAAAAAAAGATATTCAGTCGAAGTTGACTCTTTCCCATTTTTCCTGGGGCCCTAGCTGCTTTTGACCAAAAAAAAAAAAAAAATCTCACGGAGAATTCAGTAAGTGGTATTCAGGTATCCTTGTTGACATTAAAAGGGGAAACAATATAGAGCTCAGCTGTATGCGTGGGACAGTTAACCGCTAGTTTCTTGGACTAACAGAGTAAGTTACATATGGGATAGGAGGCGCAGTATAGAAAATGACAGAGAGCTTTAAATGGCGTGATGGGCTCGAGAAACTGTCACGTAAAAAACGAAGTCTGCTTGCATTAGACGAGGTCAAAAATGGGCATCGTTGGTGGTGGCCTCCGTTTTGCAGCGGACATGAAATAGGCTGCTGGTGTTGATTACGAAGTGAAATTCAGCCTGACGTTTCCTTTAATGCATAACACGTGAGCCAGGTTTGGTGATTTCGTTGTGTGCTTATCGACCGTACGTATACTATGTACTCTCCTTCTGTGTCCCGCAGACTTCTTGTCCAGCATCTGGAAACACACGTTCGCCCGCCTCGGCGAAGACTGGGTCTTCCTCATCCTCCTCGGCGTCATCTCGTCGCTCATCAGTTTCTCCATGGACTACGGCATATCCATGTTCCTCAAGAGTACGTCAACCCCGCCTCTTGCGCATTCCCGCTTTATGCGACAACCGCGGTGCACATAGATATAGGGGACGATTTCGTTGTGAGTTAGCTTTACCAGGGATGGCATCAATGACGCGTAATGTTACTACCTACAGTTAATTTCCTATCCCTCCATGCTTTGAACGATTGACAAGGTAGTATATTTGTTTGCCTGCATTGATATTTGATTCCGCTTGATCATCTTGACTTTGCAATACGAGCTCAAACATGCAATGGTGCCGACAGCAATAATTTACAAAATAGAGGAAGAATCGATGCATTAGCTCTTGCGCAGAAGCGCTACTCGAACTTTTATATTTCCGTTCGCTTGTCGTAATGAATATTCCCAGTGGTAGTCCTTTCATTACGCCGATGAGTTATGTATTCTGCCAGCTCCAGCGCTGTAAATAAATCAACAGGTTACGTTTAGTTCAAATGAGCTTGATATTGCTTGCAACTATTTATTGCCCCCCCCCCCCCCTTTTTTTTTTCGTACGTGTGTGACGTGAACAACTTGGGAAGTTTTTAGAGGCTATGTACGTTTCATATATCGTTCTTGTGTTTTTTTTTTTCCTCCACAGCAAGAAGATGGCTACACAGAGATCTGACGGACAATTTAATATTGAAATACGTTGTTTGGGTCTTCTTCCCAGTATTATTAATATTATTCTCATCTGGATTTGCTCACACCGTAGCGCCGCAAGCAATAGGTACGTACGCAAAGCAACGTTATAGTTATATTGAGTGCATGATCTAAGCCAGTGCTCTCAAACTCACCTTAGCTAGCAGGTCAAACTCACGAAATTCCACCTCCCGCAAGGGCCGGGACAGTGAAGAAGGTTGGAACACAGAGATGGGGGGAGGGGAGTTTCAACAAAATGTCAGCCAAAGTTGCCATTTCAAAGAAGGCATTTCCCACATCTCACACATAGGTCATTTCTGAAGGGGAAAAAATATGTCAATGAATACAATGTAAAAACAAGCGCCGCGCTGAACTTTACGAGTTGTGCGACTGTGTCTCGTGTGCCTAAAAAGTGTGCTTAGAAAGTTCGTACATGGTGCCCACACAACATACTGACATTAAACATAATATAGAACTAGTCTCAGCCGATCAGTAATGAGCCTGCTGGGATTTCATAAGGGAGAATGGCTCGATCTTTACCATGGGGCCTTCTGCGACGCTTCCAATGGCGTGTAGATGACGACCCGAATTGGTACAACGAAAGAACCGCTGGTTTTTTTATCATGGTTGGCTGATGCGGCCTGTAACTTGCACAACGTTGAGGCATCGGTGTATAACCGTATAAACGAGCTTATACCGTCTAGTCGACCATATTCTGCATTTTTCAGTGCAGGAAGATGAAATTAACTGATGAAATGAGCTTTGAGGAAGCATTATTACAACTGCGCGTGTTTTGAGCTCAGAGGGTCGCTTGAAGGTGTGCGGGGACGACGTACTCGTATGCGCTTGTGTGTACCGACAACGCATCGCGTCGCAGGCTCCGGCATCCCCGAGATGAAGACCATCCTTCGCGGAGTCGTACTTAAGGAGTACCTCACCTTCCGGGCCCTGGTGGCCAAGATCATCGGCCTCACCTGCACCCTCGGCAGCGGACTGCCGCTCGGAAAAGAGGTGAGCCGCTTCAGTTGTATGCAGTCTTCGCTATCTTCAGCATTGCTTCCGAGATCGCACGCCGCTCTCTGATCTCGGTTACGCGCAGGCACGACGTCAGGGATATGAAAGGCACACGAGGCAACGCACAGCGTTCTCGTACGTATCTTATATATGTTCGTGTCGTTGTGCCTTTGCTGCATGATTAAAAAAAAATAGATATTGACAAATAGATATTGGATACCTGTTTGCGTTAGCCGCCATAGTGTATCATAAACTCAAAGCTTGAGAGCCTTCACCAAGTGTTCTTCAGGGCTGCCCTGACGAGTATCATTACTTATTCGAAAATATTTCTCCAGTGGCATGCCTTATTGCTTCTCAAACGTCCATCTCTCTCTGAACTACTGCTTTGTTTGGATTCAGCGTAGAAAACCACTGATTGCATAAGTCTAATCTTATCGAAAGGTATCGGGCTTACGTAAAAGAAGTGCATTTCGGTGTTATTTTATATCGTTCACACCGAGCCGAATAGACCATCTTCTAAAGTCTTATGTTGGCTTTCTCCTAGGGATGGATGCGGGCTAAGTGTGACGACGACGCTCCCCATTAAAGCAGTGGATAAGCGCTAAACACATTTCTGATTGTGACAGTATACGACATGCAGTTAGGAGTAGTTTTGAATATCCACAATGCACAAAGCTAATTGCACAAAAGCGCTGACATCTGCCAGATTAACATTTTTGTCACACGATGTGTCGCAGAAAAGCCACGTTACCGTTTATGTCTGTATTTAACGTCCTCAAAATCCCCCACGTTGACGCTTACAGCCAGTGAGAAACGGCGGATACAGCCGGCCTTTTACATGATTGAGATATGACAAGACACCAAATTCGAGAATATGAACGTAATTTTGACAATGTCTAGATTAGCGCTTCCGGGTCAAGCAACTGCTGTCGTTAGTTGAATTGCAGTGACACAACACTGTGAGCAGTACACATTAAGGCGCTAAATATTTAGTTCTAGTGTTTTTTTTTTTTCGTTTATAATTAGTTGCTTGCCTTGGTCTAATCGGCGTGGAAAGAGGCTTTATATCGCAGTTGAACTGTTGTTGAGCTGGTGTGGGACTCAGTAAAGCGTGTAAGTCGTGCCTGATTGCACACCTTCACAACTGCACTCTCCGCGTCGCAGCCAGTGCGTAACGCTATGGAAAGAAAACATAGCGTAAGCACGGGGAGATGGCGACGCGGAGAGTGAGACGCTGGCATTAGCAATTATACACTACTTGAATTGCCCGCGCTGGACGGTACCTGCTCAAGCAGTAAATTATGTTCACATTTTGTGTTTGAAGCTTTTCTTTTTCTTTTTTTGCTGCACTATACATATTTTTTCTTCTAACCTGTCGTAGCAACCTAAGTATACTAAAGCAACAAAATTAAATTTGTCACTGCCCGATAGATATGCGCGACTGGAGTGAAACTCATGAATAGAGACCGGATTATAGGCAAATGCCTATTTTGTTCCTTGCGTTCCTATTGTGCCACATTGATATATGAGCACGAATTAGAGGTTAAGAAGGGCTTTTATAGTGTTTTTATAGTGCCTATAAATGCCTATTTTTGGCGATCGTGCCTAAACGCCTATAATTGCCTATAAATGCCTATTTTCCAAATGGGTGCCTATATGTACACTATTTAACCCCATATTTCACTTTCGAGTGCAGTTTGAGACTGTTATTCATGTTACCAGGCAACATTGACCTTTCGGAATACTAGGGGCTTCAAACTAGCCTCCTAGCATTCCCAGGATTTGGAGACATTCGTACGTGGCGTCATCTCTCGGCGGGAGCAACCGCTTCCTGCCATAACTGAATGGGAAATAGGCGAACAAAATCATATCTTTTGAAATAAGCTAGTTATCAAAAACGACTCCGGGATCTATGCAGCAGAGACCTACTCGAACACTGTGGCGAAATTTCAGTAGCGCACTACAAAACCTGTGGCTTCCCTAGACAATTGCACGCCCCCCATTGGAAATACATGGGACCCATTGTTAAATATTAAACATTCTGGGAAGCCACGCGGTTTGTAGTGCGACACTGTAATTTTGACAATGTTTAATTAAGTCTCTGCTTTGTAGTACCGGGAGTCGTTTTTGATAACTAGCTTTTTTCATGAGATATGATTTTTTTCGCCTACTTCCCATTCAGTTACGGCAGGCCGCCGCTGTCACCGACAAGAGAGGGCGCTACGTGCAAATGTCCCCAAATCTTGGTCATGTTCAACCCATTTCCAGAATACAACCGCTTACAGCCGTAAAATGGGACGCACCGGCCATCTTGCGCCAACGCGCTGAGGTGGCTCGAGCGGCTAAAGGAGGAGAGGTTCAGGAGAGGAAAAGACGCTGTTTCTGCAACCCTAAATGGGAGCAAGTCAACGTCTACTATGGAACGGGGAGAGGTAAATAAACATGCGAAGAGGAGATGAGAAGGGAGAGTGGCGTCCATGGTCGAGGACGCGGCGGTTGGCTCCTAGAGCCGTTTGTCCATTCCAGTGTCCTCAAGGAAGTGAACCACCTTGAAGACATGGGTGTGGCAGTGGGCATGAAATAGGAGGTCCCTCTGTGCAGCCGCGGGAAGGTGACGGACGAATGCGAAACCATGGAGTGCTGTCAAGGGAAAGGGGAATGTAGATCAAAAGTACGAAAAACGTGATGTCCACGCGGGTTTGGTTTTGTTTGTTGATGCGTGCCCAATGAAGAGCGTTAGACCACAACAATTTTTCAAGTTGGTTCATTACGAGCCGCGAAACCATTATGCGAGGAGGCGTCATGCGCACGCAAGGTCACGTGCGCATGACGTGCCTGAGCCAGGTCCTGCACGCGAGCGGTATTGTGTCGTTTCGGCGTTCTCTGTAGTGTACAGCTTATTTCTTTGGGATGGATCTCTCAGTGCGCGCACGTTTGGAGAGGCTGGCACGGATCACGTATCCTTACCGCGACACACCGCGTCGCACAGCTGGAACTGTTGTTAGGGGCAATGCACCAAAATCGCGCCAAGCGTTGTTAGGGCTGGTGCCGGCGCGACGCGGGAACGGCGAAAACACGAACGCGTACGAAATGGAGGCAGATTAGTCTCACATCTCGCTGCGATTCGAAGTAAGAAATAAAAAATAAAAATGCAAGCACATTCCGCTTGTGTGTTTTATTGTTTCTCTCAACTTTCATTCATCTATTTGAGCAACATATTACAGAAATTACACATGTCCCCTCGAATAATTCTAAGTGTCACGTGCTAGCGATGTCAGAGCACCAATGTCTACGTACAGAAGCGACGTTAGAGCTCAGATAACTACGCAGGAGCACTCCTTGTTGTACGTCAACCCCTCCATCTTTGGTCGCGCGCCTGCGAGAAGGGCAAGCGGTGTTCACTTTGAAATTTCACATTTTTCCGCGGCGCGTAACGTTGCAAATCTTGGCAGACGTGATCGTGAGCGCCCAGTTCATGCAAAACACTTGTCAGTTCAAAATGCTCAGACCTGGTGAGGGGCCCTTTAAAGGTGTTCGTCGAAAGAGTAGCAACTGACCCTACACGATTAGACCCGGCCAATAAGAGGCATCCCTCCCTTCTGGTTTTTTAGCGGCCTAACTACCTGTTTCTGTGCATGCCGAAAATAAAGAGATCCACGACTGTGTCAATTCCACGGTGGATACTTTACTCACCATGATAGAGAATAAGTGAAGAGACTGTGTTCTACGAACCGTGCGGCAAAAAGGACAGTTGCGTGGCTATGTTCAACTGTTGGCGCCTTTGTGTCATCGTGAACAATAACATTTCTTGCATTTCTGTCGTAAATACAGGTCGCGTACGTGTTTGTTTGAAATATTTTGAATTTATGTAAAAATTTATTGTGCCTATATTTACGATTTTGGAAGCCTAAAACTGTGTTTTGCTTGAATGAAGTGGGCTTGAATGAAGTGGATTGAATGAAGTGGATTGAATGAAGTGGGAATGGAGTGCGAGGAGTAACAAGAGTACTAGTGGGCGTAGTGGTGAGTGGTGGCAGTCGTGAGTTATGGCATATATTGATTTCGAGCAGTCGTGAGTAATGGCACCTTCCCGTTTCCAATCTACGACGGAGCCCGGACATGAAAGCCTCGACTAAGAACAGCTTCGCAGGTGTGCAGCGGATATGGCATGCCGATCGAATACGCATGCACATGAATGTCATCGGCGCATGTTCTACGCGCGAAACACGCATACATCATGACGTCAGTGATCGCACATGCCATGCTTAAAGTGCATGTTGTAGCTCAGCCGCTGGATGGAAGCGCACGCGGTGGTTGGCCGAATTCAGAGTTACCGTACATGGTCATATATATAGCTCCTAAGGACGCCATATATGGATTTCGGGTAGAGTTACTATACAGTAGAACCTCGTTGATACGTTTCCGAAAAAAAAAAAAACACGGAAAATAAACGTACCATCCGGGAAGATGTAATATTCGAATCATACGATCCGAATCGGGTTAATTTAATTTTCGCGATTGCGAGTGTAGGAGCCGGGAAATCGTATTAAACGGGAACGTATCAACGAGGTTCTACTGTATATGGCTCCTAATGTCGCCATATATAGTAACTCTACCCGAATATAATCTGGAGCGCCCTCTTTGCCGGTGGCGTTCATTGTAACCCATGAATTTATTTGGTGTGGTATCCCGTAATCCGTTTTAATTGCTCAGTCCGTCATATTCACAATGCATCAGAAAAATAAATTGCGTGGTGCCAGTTGCCGTTGAAGGAAGTTGTGGTCTATCATCCCTGCACCTTCTGTTTGTTGTTCGTTCGTTTGCTTATAAATTCAAGCCTTAATTGTCTTATAGCTCGTAATTATTTCGCGCCTCATCACCCTCCTTTGCCCGCAGGGACCGTTCGTGCACATATCGAGTATGATAGCCACGGTTCTCAGTCGCATCGTAGCTTCCTTCAAGGGCATCTACGAGGTGAGTATAACTCCATTATGTTTTCTTCGCTTGCTTCATGGCTTTCGAGAGTGGCGCTCTGGAGGTCTCGGAGGCGTTAGTTTCCCGCGGCATTCTCCGGAAGAAACGAGACAAGTGGCCATAATTTAGCTGTGACCCGTTTGTGGCAGATTTATGCAAAATACTGAAAAAAAGATATAGTCAGGTTAGGTAACTGCGTGGCACGCTAAAGACACTAAGAGGTAAATCGTGACACTTCTTAAATTCAGGTTTTACGTGCTATACTGTGAAGCAAAAGCGACTTGAAAAATTAGTAAACGAGTAAGCCGTTTTGTCGGCTCACGGGATTAGTCACTTCTCTCGCGTGTGAAGATAAATAATCTTGGATGCCGCGCACTTACGCGCAAAAAGCTTCATGCTTAGATTTAGATTAACTTACGGATTGCGATGCACTGTCTCCACAGCTAAACATAACACCGCACGAAAGGCCCGCCGGTAACGATTCTATCTTCTCAATTGGAGTGCAATACCCGCGGTCGCTTTAAAACCGCCCACGCCAACTAGGAGTCGAACCCTCTTCTAACTCTCTCAATTGGAGACCTGTCGGAGACTAGTTCAGGCGACAGAACAGACTTTCAGTTTTGGAAATAGGCGGTTAATTGCATCTCCTCCGGACGGATGTACGCGCCGCAACAACATTATCGTTTCAAGTGGTCACACCGAAAGATAGCAAGTCGACCGGATAGTTGTGACACATTTTGATATTCAGGTGAAGTTCAACGAATGCCGCAGAAAACGAAAGTTAAAGCTGTATTACGATAATAACTGGTATGTCCCCGGCAGGGAAAGTCTGGCTTCGTTGTCACCAGTCGAGCCTGCGTAAGTAAAAGAGCAACGCTTTGTTGCCCGTTTGCAATTGGTTTACACGACGTTTATAGTGTTGCCCAAGGAGGTTCGAAAATAAAATGCTGGAGTGGGAATTCCTTCCCGAAAGTGAAACCGGACCTCCGCCATCTTAGCATAATTATGCACGATACAGCGAAAGAAAAGGTCCGATTATCCTCACACGCCCAATAAGTTTAAGGCATCTGTTCCGGACCGATAGTGCTCGACGCGTGTCTCTTTGTATAACTGGTTCTCTTAAGAAACCTCAAAGTCTAGGTAAATTTTATTTGACATCACGTTACCGGTATTCATTCGTATAAAATACTTTCTTCGGGAACAGTGTCCTTTTATTTCATAATTAACCTAGCATTTACGTTAGCAGAGCAGGAGCACTATATATGTAATCGGACATCACTCGAAAAGGCTATGTATTTTAAGGTGAACCATAGGCAAATGTTGGCTTCACGCTTGCTTCTGGGAAGTTGCGAGAGCCTCCACTCCATCATTTTTTTTAAAACCTCCTTGGTGCTGCCAGTGTGCTTTGAAACGGCCACCCAGGTACGACAATGTTTTCGGCATCAGGTCGTGGCGCTGCTGGTGCCCACATAAAGTAATCAGCTCTAAAAGAGCAAGATGTCTGGCAAAATATCCCGTTTTGTTCCTTTTACTCGCCCCTTTCGGTTACATTAAGTTAAAGGGCATACGCTGATGGCGAAGTTACTCTTAGTAGCTACCCTAAGTGCTGGATGATTGTCACTTGTATAGGGGCAGTATAAAAAGTTATGTCCGGCAGATAGCCGGAGCGCTTGCTCAGGTTGCGCGTGATAGCATGGTCGTACATTGCGTGCCACCATTCCGTTTTCTATCAGCCTTCTATGGCATAGACATCAACATTGGACAGGTCCCTGCTTTCCCGTCTAGAAATGTCTCAAATTGTCTTCGTTTTTCAAAACGCCGGGGTGCTATCTTGTACACGTTCTGTAATAGCACGTTCTGTAGTGCCGCACGCTATCGGTCGACGGTGAGATCTGAGAACAGCAACCGGAAGAGGCTGAAGACCGCTAGGTCTCTTTGTTTGCTGCGACGTTGCAGCTTTACATGTCGTATTTGACAGTTTTAGCGACGCGTCGTGCACTCACCGCTGCACATAGATGTAGCGTCCCATGCCAGTGCAGTATATCGCACAGAGTTCACGTCTTCTTACAAGGGCGCGTCTTGCCAAAACTCGTTCATATCGACTGCAAAACGACGGCGAAGCTAAGTAGACGCACCGTCACGCTCCTCTGACTCGTCTTCACAACAAAACGAGAGATGCGTTGGGGGGCAGGCCACTTGGACAGACGCACCTTGGCATCGCAGCAGACGATAAGTTAAGTGTTTCTCACTCAATACTGCACTGTTATTTCCATAAATAGATAATGCGTACTTTCGAGGGAAAGACAAGCGCGTTTGTTTTCAAGTGTTGTAAAAAATAATTCATTATATTTGGATGCCATACCTGGAACAGAATGGCAGAGCAATGCATACCCTGGCAGTTAAATTTGTCCAGGTTTCACTTCCATCTCACGGTCACGCAAACTTTTTGCAATAAGTTTTACGCATAAAAACATGAAGCAAGCCTAAATTGGAAGTAACTTCATATCACTTCGTTTCACACTCGGCAAACAAGCTTTAGGCTCGCATAGACACTAGCGCCAGATTCCCCTCTAGGTGTTATTGTATGAAACTCTATGGCTTTTCGTGTCTGGCTTAATCCAGTTTGTGGAATTGGCCACCAGGGCCACCACCAGACTTCTCGTGAAATCGCAACACCACCGAGCGCCCACTCGAGACATTAGCACAAATAAATATTTAAAGTCGTCGCGCTCTTCACTTTCAAGCTTTAAAGAACAATGCCCCCCAAATTGTGACATTTACTTATACTAACTGTATATTATTTCACGCGTTGGAAACATTTCTGAATTCATTATGCGGTCTCCCAGAAGACGATCAAAACGTGACGCATTCTCTCGGGGCACTTCCCCATCGCTTATTGGCTGTTGGCTCCCTGCTCGTTCTCTCGTGACGTTGCTTTCCGTTCTATCACAGAACGTGTGCAAAATAGCGCCCCAGATGTGTTATCGGCGTCTCACCGGTGCTTGTGTCTGGCACCATGCCGAAATATAGCTATAATAAATATAAAAGTGAGAAATTAAACAAGGTGATCTGGGCGGCTCGCTTATGAAACGTGGGTTTGTAACAGAACCATCATCTGGAATCACTTTTCGCATAATTGAAGCCGGCAATAGCTTTCCTGCCTCATATAAGAAGTTTTTGTTCAATGCATAATATAGAACTTACATTGCGTGTTCTTAAAGAACGTTCTTACTTCGTATGTGGTTACTTCGCTTTTTTTTTCTTTTATTTCGTTGGAATTGGAGCATGTTGTACTTTATGTTGGTTTTTATTCTTTTTCCACTTTGGTTGTGTTTTATTTTTAAATTATATTTCCGTTCACACCCTGTTTTGTTTTGTTTTTTTTCCCTTCCCTGTTTCTTGCATGTGATCCCTATATTCCCCGTTGCCCTCACTTCCCACCCCGATCATCCGTCCCCAGAACGAGTCCCGGGCTAGCGAGATGCTCGCCGCAGCCTGCGCCGTGGGCGTCGCCTGCACCTTCGCAGCTCCGCTGGGCGGTATGGCACTATCCGATGTGAATCTATTGAACCCTCTCGGAGTCCGCCTAGGCGGAACAGTGGTTACGGTGCTCGGCTGCTGACCCGAAAGTCGCTGGTTCGATCCCTTGCCGCGGCGGTCGCATTTTGATGGAGGCGTAATGATATATCGGCCCGTGTACTGTGCGATGTCAGTGCATGTTAAATAACTCCAGATGGCCGAAATATCAGGAGCCCGCCACTACGGCGTGTGTCATAATCGTATCGCGGTTTTGGCACGTAAAGCCCCAGATATAATCATTGTTATATTAACCCTCTCGGAGTTGATTCTAAGTTACCCCAGACGTTGTATTGTCGACCTGTCACTTTCGGGTTTACGTTCGTCCGTGCTTGACTCTGCGCGCTTCGCAGTTCTTCGCTGAAGCTACGCGCATGTTGTCGCGTGACCTTGTGGGAATCGCACTTTGCTCAATCGCTGTACGTGTACCTCGCCAACGGAGGCTTGAAACCGGGAACTGCGACGTTAAAAATAAACTTAAAGGGGCGCTGACGCCAATTTTCGAAGAGCCTTTACTCCGCCATACAAATCTCCTGTATACAGAGACGGCTCTGAGCAAGTGTGAGGCTGAGGAAATGCTGATAAGGTATTTTGTTTCGAAAATAAAATAAATTTTCGCATGGTGCAACTACTGACATAGAAACTATCGTAACGTCAGGCTCAATTGTGGTGACTTACACGCGCCAGTATATGGCTAGCGTTGATGACGTCGGGTACAAGTCCATACCGTGTCGTGACAACTAGGTACAATAGGAACGGTAACAAGCTTTTAAAAGCATGATGTAGTTAGTTAATTTTTCAGGGTGCACTCAGGCTTACCAGCACATTTTCTATACGCTCTCGGGGGCTTGGATTTTCATTTGGCGCAAGAATACAACAAGCGAGAATTTTCGTGCCAGTACCCCTTTAAGGGGAAAAACAAAAATTGACGGGATGCAGTGTTGCCTACCATTTGTTCGCGAGTGTCGCTGCGTATTCCCTAATGAAGCGAGTCCGAAAGACGTCCTTTACGTCACCTTGCAGCGTGGAACGAATACTACTCGTAAATGTAACAACGAGCAACCGAACAATGTTGGGAAGCAAGAATGCAGGGCATAATGGTATTGAACGCAAACACTAGACAAAAGTTGAGCGAGAGGACACATAGACGCATGTCAAGAATGACATGTTCCAACCCACTCAACTAGCAACGTTGTTGAAGAATTCAGGTCAAGATACAGAACGAAAAGTGCGTAAAATTTATGGCGCTGTCTTTACTGATATGTCGTGAGACATCACTCTAGGTGCTTAGTGAGGGAAATAATTAAGAGCGTCTGAAGGTATTATGCTGATTTAACTACCTATCCACGCGCACTTGTACCTTAGAGCTTAGGTGGGTTTAGAAGATCACTTCAGGTTCTAAACACAGTTCGGTGCACATGTGCTGCGGCCTCGTGCGCGCTGAGGCCGGGGATATTTTTGACAGAGTATTCGAATATGATCTTGAATTTGCACTAGTCTTCTGTCCCAGTGTTTTCCTTTAATTTCTTTTCCCTCGTTTCTGTATCATCTTCCTGAAAAAAAAAAAAAAAAAACTGTGCAGGAGTGCTGTTCAGCATCGAGGTAACCTCCGGTGTTCTTCGCGGTGCGCAACTATTGGCGCGGGTTCTTCGCCGCCGCCTGTGGCGCCCTCGTCTGGCAACTGCTTGGAGTCTGGCTCAAAGAGCAAGGTGAGTATACAAAGGTTACTCAGTGTGCATATTGTGTTAAGACATCAGCTGTTGCTGAACAAGGTTATGAAACTTGAGAAACGTGCGCTCTTGGTCTGAGGTAGGTTTGTACATTGAGAAGGGAAAAAAAGCAATTCTATACGCAATGCTTGAGTAAGACACGGACAGTGGCACTGACTAACAAGTAAGCTTCTATCTTTCGAGTTTATTTTTTGTTTCTTCGTGGAGCGTTTACGCCACATAATACTGCTTGCTGCTTGTTACAGCGTTGTCCGTATTTTCCTCACGTCCCGTTCATTGCGCTGGTTTTTCCCTGCTCGACAGAGTCCTCAGTTTGGTTTAAGTGCTTTGACAAAATGGCTTGTATTTTTTTTATGTCGAAACCCCTGTTGGACCCTAAGTGACTTCTATGAGCCGTTCTTTCCAATGGCCGATTTCGGAGTGTTGGGTTAGATATCCCGTACTCATTCAAGAGAGTTGCTTGTTCGCCAAGTTGTTACTTGGTTACGCTCGAACAAAGCCACATAACGTGAGAAGAGGAAGTACAGAGGCAGAAAGCAGACACGGTGACACAAAGGTGGCCACCTCTGCATCAATGCGTCCGCTTTATTCTGCCTTCCAGTTTTTACCATTTCCACGTTTTAGTGGCTTTGTTCGATGGGAACCGCCACACGTGGGTCCCCTCTTTCTATAATGGAAGTGTCGTGCAGAAATGTTCGGGTAATATTTTGGGTGCCTAAAGAACCTCGGATGGTAAAGGTTTACCCTTGTCGTCGGCATGCCAGGTTACCGAAAATGCGGAACATAACGTTCGTCTAAAAGCGCGTGGCAGTCATTGCTGGTTATGCACTCTTTTATCTCGCCCATTTCAAAGGTCGGCCTGTTTCGTATAACGAAGCATTTCGCGTCCGCCGCTGTGCAAACGTCGTCTCGTCGGCGCCCTGCTCTCGATGCGTCCGTTCTGAATAGGTGAATGGGTAAAAATCGCGCTCGCTTTTTCAGGTGTGCAAATGAGAGAAAACTGACCAGGTTGGTGGGTTGGGCGAACTGCTTTAGCATGGTGTTTGGGAGCGTAGTCTTCCGCTTTCGTTTTTCCTTTACTCAATCTGAGCTGCGCTGAAACGCTTGAACATCGTAGAGGAAAATGAACGTTTTCTTTTTTTAACATGGTTTTACACTGCCTCAGAGATCGAAGGCATTGCAAGCTTTCTGCACCTCACGTGGCTTTGCAGTGCCTCCGGGATCGGCCCAAGCGACGTTGTCATGCGATGACGTCATCACGTAACGTCACATTATGCGTCGTCATAGAGGCGTCATTATGACGTGATAGGAAAGGGAGATTGAGAACCACGCGATTGAAACACGAAGGCACAAGAAAATCCATAGGGATTTCTAAGGAAGAAAGCTTCTTAGGAGCCTAAAAATTCGTCCCGGTCCGGGGATCGAACCCGGGTCCAACGCCTTTCCGAGGTGCTCGTTCTAGCAATCGAGCTAACTAGGAAGTTAACAATTGGCAGCGAGAGGGCGAATTCATCGCCAACTCGAAGCGCACGGACACAGTGTACATTGCAAATCGGTTCTACAATAGAAACGATTTGCAAGATGACGGGACAGGGTGACGTTATTACATGATCAGGATTTTTTTTTTTTTTACAACACTCGCGTTGACTCAGACGCCGACTGTCATTTTTCGCTTTTGATGAGGCATCTAAGGCTTTTGCCTTAAATCGAGGACTAAATACAAGTACAAAAGTACAGTATACGGTATTGTCGTCACAGCTAAAATAACTCTGCTCCAACCCGCTGTTGCGTGCACTGTGGCATGCAGCCGAAAGGCTTCGGCCACCGCGACCTTATCCGAGCGTGACGTTGTAGTCTTGCGTTCTCGCGTCAGCAGCACGTATCTGGCTGTGCGTGACGGCGACCCTGCTGCGAGATGCGGCCTGCTAAAACCGGCCGTGCGCAGTGTTGCGGGGCGCGTAACGGAAATCCGAACCGTCTGTCGCTGACGCGTGTCTTATTTTCTTTCTCTTAATTTCATGCAGTCGTTCTCAGCTAGCTGCAACGCGTTGTTGTTGTTGTTGTTGTTATACGCGCAGTTTGTTTGACAATGGCCAACGCGGGCACATGTCATGGAGTTTCCGACAAATATGGTACATGCACAGCGGGATATGGGCTTGTTCCATTGTCGATGTCAACAGAGTGGCGCGGCCGGCGTTCTTCTGTCGCTATATATTTTCCGCGGCAAAGTGTGCGAAACATGAAACAACTTTGCTTTAGTTTCGCATTCCGTACAGACGCGTTGAATGGACCTATGCCGGAATGAGCCAGCCGCAGTCGTGCAGGTGCACTTACATAATACATTGCACTTGATCCATCCGTGAACGTTTGATACAGAATAATACTGACCTCAGCTAGCACAGCACCAGGATGATTAGAGAAATATGAGAGGGGCCCTCGCCTTGCAGTGGGCGTAGTCAGGATGATAGTGATGGTTACTGCATGCGTTGGTCGGAAATGAATGGCGAGTCCGAATTATGTAGTTCACGAAATAAAAAAAAAAAAAACTGTTATCAAAAAGTCACAGTTCATCTGTAAGGGCGAATGCAGTAAATCTGATAGCAGGAAATTGGAATGTCTACGAAGTAATTCTAGCGGCGAACTCCTCAGCAGCTGACCCGGCGTAACTCAACAAAACGCTGGCGTCAGGCAACGCGGCCCTGCAGCGAGCGATGAGAACACACGTGCAAAAGTTCTGCGACCGCACCCGGCCGATCAAAGTGCGCAGTTTCTGCCGAAGCCAGCGGTTAATGGTAGGGATCTGTGAGCAGCTGCGAGGCTAATTGTTACTGCACAGGGAACTGTATGATCAAAGGCTGACGACTGGCTGTCAAGCGGTCGATGGGATGCCCGTGGGACGAGGAAGCAAATAAAACAGAATCGATATCACATTGTATTTTACTCGGACAATGTATGTTTAAATTCGAGCACCAACTCTTACTAACGATTATATCGTAAAAATTATTTTGTGAATACGAACCCTGATCAAAAGACGTCATCTTATCGGTTTCGTGTTTCGCGCACATAGGCCACACTTCGAACGCAAGCTTTCAAAGCATGTTCTCTTCATATTACCTTAATATAACTCCAGAATTTTTTATTGTCAAATGTATTGGAAAATAAACGCTCATAACTGTATTCTTTTTTGTCTTTGCATTTCAGATACGATAACGGCAGTGTTCAGGACAAACTTCCGAATGGACTTTCCCTTTGATCTCATCGAACTAGTCGTTTACGCTGTGATGGGGTGAGTCTTGAACAACCGTGTGTATCAATTCATCGACACTCGGTGCCATGGCCTTGGTCACTCGTATGGTTTGCTCATTTTGTTCTTCCACCGCTCTCCTCTGCAGGGCCGCCTGTGGGGTGTTGGGTGCCACGTTCGTCTACATGCACAAGAGGGTTGTGCTGTTCAACCGAAAACACAAGCGCATGAGCGCATTCCTGCAGAGAAAGTACGTACACGCGCAAACTCTGAGCGACCACACCTCGTGTATTCGTTCTAATGCGTCACTCTTTCCTGAACAATGCGACCATCAGTCAATAGAAGGAAAGAAGTGTAAATTTAAGGGCTCGTTTTTCTTTGTTTGGCACAATATTAATGAGAACTAACAGACAATGATGCGAAGGTAAGTACCTATAGGGGATGTTATTAGAAGTAATTGTAATGTAAATGTGAAGAAAGAAAACTGGACGAAAAGATAACTTGCCACCGGCAGGGACCGAAGGATGACCGCCACCGTAGCTCAGTGGTAGAGCATCGGACGCGTTATTCGAAGGTCGCAGGTTCGGTCCCTACCGGTGGCAAGTCATCTTTTCGTCCACTTTTCTTTCTTCACATTTACATTACAATTACTTCTAATAGCATCCCCTATACTTACCTTGGCATCATAGTCTGTTAGTTCTCATTAATCAGTCATTAGACTCTTTTAGGTGAGCATCGCTTACGCTCAGCCCCGCGCAGATGTAGCGTCCCGAGAGAGTGCAGAGAACTGCGTAGATTTCGCGTTTTTGATGAGCGCGTCTAGTCGAGAGGTTGTCAACTTGGCCGCAAACTGACAGCGAAACCAAGTGGACGTACTACCTTCACGCTCCGCTCAACTGACTTCACAAGCGGAGTGACAGGTGCGTTCTACGTTCTGCTGCTCGCACAATCGTTCTGCGCACGCGCACTGCATTTTCCTCTTCGCGTTTGTGTGTTCCTTCTACGCGCTTGTGTGTAAATTGCTATCACACGCAGGTCTAACCGGAGCGGAATGTAAACGCTCAGCTAAAAGTGCCTAGTAACTGACCGCGGGGCCGTGCGACGTATGCGGTACGCGCTAACCACGTCAGATCGCCTGCCCTGATATAGAGTGTACGTAAGCGTGCAAAATGAAACATGTTGTTGGGCTAGTCGGTTCATATTGTGCAAAAGGTAATGACGCAACGCAAATCCTGTACCTTCAAAAGAGATGACGTTTAGGCGTGTTGGTAGTTCATCTTACATCAGGAACATTAGCGCGATAACAAATAACACGGGACAAGAAGCAGACGGGACATGCGTTGTCCTGTCTGCTTCTTGTCCCGTGTTGTTCGTTATCGCGCTAATGTTTCTGATGTAAAATCCTGTACCTCTTCTTCGCCTTGGCTTGCGTCATTACCTTTCGCACAATAACCGTGCAGCTTGGGCGGCGCGCCATGGATTGAAATTAAGTGATCAGGGGCCAAATTCGCGAAGCTTATTCGTCATTCGCATACTCAGTTTACCGTCGACAGGCTACTTTCTCCAACGTAATAATTGGCCGGCATCTGCATTTAGCCCAACTTTTAGTAGCATGCGCGCGCGTGTGTATTTGTATATGGCTGACTGGCGGTAAGCACATGTCTGTAGTGACAGGAAAAATTACTCAGACGCCGGTTAACTAGACACCATGTGACAGACTATACGTATATCGACGGTCATCGCACTCTTAAGTACAGAGGATTAGGTGGCTTATACGCCTGTATACATACGACAGGTTTTTTTCGTTATGCTACAGCGGGAAGTGGATACTGTGACGAATATTCGCGCTTGTTTCTGCCAAGCACAAATGCGCACCACTTCTTTTTTTTTTTAATTTTACGCTTCATCTAACGTATGAGCGGAACATAACGGCTCTGCTTCTCTTTGTTTTATCTTTTCCAGTCGGTTTCTGTACCCGCTGATTATTACTGTGTTCATATCGTCGGCCACGTTTCCCGAGGGCCTCGGACAGTTTATGGCTGCAGAGGTGAGACTCCGCGCTACAAATGTCTTCACATTTGAGGACGCCAACGGAGTGCGTCGAGAGGGGCGGAACGGGGTGGGGGGGGGGGGAGTGTTTTTTTCAGGGCAGATTGGTGCGATATGTGCGAGTGCGTTTGCAGAAAAGGGATTGTATGACCGCAGGCTGAATCCTGCATGGACGTTCGACAGTAAGGGGGACTGCTTAGTCCACTTATCTGGACTTTACCTAACGTATTTTGAGTATGCTACCTACAGAGGCCCGTATACGGTCGGGCGTATAATTCTCGTGGTGGAGGAGTCCGGCTGGATCTCATAAATATTGCTTTCTAATCTCCCCCTGGCTTTTCGTTGGCTTTAGTAGCGTCATACTTACATTTCACGTTTATTATAATATTTCCTCATATAATGATGAAAGAAAGTATTTTTTTTTTTCTAAAAATACTTCTCAGTACGATTCCTTTAAAAATTGAGCTTACCGTCTTCTGTGGCGTGTGACGCTTGCCTGCATGTTGCGAGTAGGGGCGCGGCGCGCACGAACCTTACGTTGTACTCGCTTCCGAGCTGTTTCAGCGCTACCACTGTCACTTTATGGTGTCAGCACCGGATCAGTGTGAGGAAGCCAACTGGGCGAGGTTTGATAGATGCTGTAGCACTAAGGTGTAGAGTCATTACTCCCCCACATGTGTACAGAAGTGCAATTCAGAGCGCCTGTGGAAACCCCCCTGGGACTCTTTCGGTTTTTTGGTTTAAAGCACGGGAACAGGATGCTCCAGTCTGCGCTTGCACCAACCAGATCCAACCGGTTGGCGAGAGCTTGCCTTTAATGCATGCGCTTGCGTGCGGGTTGACCTCATACTGCATATGCATAGAGGATATCGCTCAAAGCAGCCTGCTGTTTGGTGTACTTCGCAGTGATGCGGTTAGCGGGAAGGTTTGGAGTGTTGTACTAGTTAAGGACATTGCATGGAAGAATATGGATTAATATTTTGATGGAGTCACTCATTCCAGAGCGACAGATAAGCGAAGGACGCAGGATGATTGTGTGGTCCGATGCTGACGTTGTCGTAATAGAGTGAAAGCGGCGTGCTAGTCGTTGCTTCAGTCAGGTCGTTGGCCGTATTTGTTACTTCTCCGTGGTAGAGAGAAGCGTTTACGTAATCGAGGCTTATCTTTGTCCCGAAAATGGCAGTTGTCATCTTTGCATAGCGCTCTCTCTCATAAGCGTGCGCAGGGTTCCTCTTCAGGGGGCGGGGGGGGGGGGCGAAGGTTCGTCGCAGCCCCCCCCCCCCCCCACCTCCCTATTATATCAATGTATGGGGCTGACTTTGCGCCCACCCTGTCGCCCCCCCCCCCTACAATGTATAGGGCTGGCTTTGCGCCCCCCCCCCTTCTCGTCCCCCCCCCCCCCCCCCCCCGTGCGCACGCCTATGCTCTCTCTAATGACAATATGTTTTACTCCTGCCGTCTATCTCACGTTCGTGCACGTATCTTCTGCGTTCTTCGATAAGACGGTATGCTTGTGTAAGGAGCACGAAGACAAGAGCTGAAATGCAGGTAGCCGGTGCAGCCCACATGTGTGAAAAGTGAAAACTAAAACTATAGCTGCTTATGCATGTGTAGAGCAGTGGCAGTGTCAATGAAAAGGAATAGTTTCTGAATGTGGATTTACGCGTCGCCTGTGTGTATAAGTACCTAGCTCGACGATTTCAAAATAAACAGCCGGAGGCGTAGCGCCTGTGTAGGCGACGTATGTATCTCCCTGTCCTTCTATTATATTTGTGCATCACTGCGCACCTTGACTGCGCATGCATACGTTCTTCAAGATCCTTTGTAAACTTGTGGAGTATTGCTTGCGCAGCTGACGACGCACGAGGCGGTGCACGACCTGTTCTCGAACTTCACGTGGACCTCGAGCGAGCTGGGCGTTGGACGAGCACATGGTGGTCAACCACTGGGGCACCACCAAGGGCCGCGTCTTCCTCACGCTCAGCCTGTTCATCTTCATGAACCTGTGGATGACCGCGCTGGCCGCCACCATACCCGTACCGCTGGGCCTCTTCATACCCGTCTTCAAGATGGGTGAGGAGTACAGCTTCTTTGCATCCGTTTGCACGTATAAATACTTTTCGCTGCTGCTATAATTGACGTGTACCATGTCACCTAATTAACGAAAAAAAAAATGGATGTGAGAGTGATCCGTAGTTATGAGCCGGAGTACAAAAATTCACACTTATGCATTCTCCTAAGACCAATGGAAAGTGAAAACCGTGTTCTCCTTTTTATCAGTCGATTGTATTGACCCCCCCCGTCACCGCCCCGCCCACTCCACCACTCGAAAACTTTCTGCACCTTACGTGGTTGAGCATTGCCTCAAGGATCGCAGGCGCTGCAAGCTTTCAGCACCTCACTGGATTTTGCAGGGCCTCCGGGATCGGCCCACCTTTTACTAAACGACGATGCCGTGCGGTGACGTCTTCATGTAGCGTCATAGTGGTGTCATAATGACGTCACAAATTTTGGCGATCTGTGACATCATGATGACGCCATAACGTGATAATTGTTTGAGTTGTTCGTGTTGACGCCGCCGTCGGTCAAGTTTTCGTATTTCGACGAGGCATCTAAGGCTTTCGCCTTAAAAATAAGCTGTCCGCACGATTGTGAAACTGGCGGCTTTGATGCATTTAGTTGGAAGAAGTATACACGCGAAGGAACTGTTAAGCGAGCACGTTGCGCGGGTTGGAGGCGGAAAGTGCTTGCGACACTCCTGAGGAAAGGTTAGCGTTCGTGTTTTTCCTTTGCGGGCATCAGACACACGTGCCTGCCGTGTCACACCAGTATACGTTGTAATCATGCATGTCGCTTTCCCGTGAATATTTCTTTGACGTGGCATAGGGTAGGCCGTATTGTTACTTTATATCTCGTTCTGCGAAGTTTAATTCCTCGCTATTCTTTCGTTGGTAAAACTTAAGTTAACTGAAATTAAGATATTTGATTCAAGACTTTGACAACTGCGTTTCGTGTTTATGCTTAAACTCGTGTAAAATTGCGGTGTGTTTCACGGATCGTTTGTTTCAGGCGCCGCCTTCGGCAGGCTCGTGGGCGAAACGATGGCCGTCCTTTTTCCGGAAGGGATACGCATGGGCGACAACATCAACAAGGTCATTCCTGGCGGCTATGCCGTGGCAGGTAAGCATCGGTCTGACACAGAAAGCTTACGACTGGCCGAAGCAATTCAGACTTCGCCGAGTCAGCGCAGAAGCAATACGGCAGTGTGTAGTATATATGCGTTATACGCTTCCGATTGTGTACTGTTTCACGGGTGATTGCCTCTTGGATGGTAGCCGATTGCTAGAATAGTGATATTCCTTATATGGTTTAGCCCGCAGATTAAATATTTGTGTGTCTTCGTAGATGTTCTGTCGGCTGGAAAAGGTTGCGGGATCTTCAACGCGTGGCGGAGCGACGGAAACTAAAGTCCCTTAGTTTTCCGTCGCTCCTGAAAACTAAGGGACTTTAGTTTCCGTCGCTCCGCCACGCCTGCAGATCTCGTAAACTTTTGCGGCCCACAGTACATAGGTGCACTAGTGCAGACGAGGTGGTACTAATAAGAAAACACTGCGTACGCGCTGCGTCGTCAACCCGTCAGTAACTCTTATTTGTTGTCACCTGCAACCATGGGCCTTATATCGCCGTTGACGCCTTCTCGTTCTGCTCGATCTGACAGGTGCAGCAGCCATGGCCGGAGCCGCAACACGTACCATATCGACCGCTGTCATTGCGTTCGAGATGACGGGACAGATGTCGCACATCCTTCCTGTTATGGTCAGTTCACAAACCTCTTCTGCCTTGCTGTTTATGCTTTTGTTCTAAGTAGGTGGGGAATCCCGAAGACCTTTTCTTTTTTTTTAAACAGCAAAGCTGTTCAAGCTCTTCGTTCCAACAGTTCGGGTGACCAGAACCTAGCGCGTGCAACGCAATAACTTGGCTGGCACGCGCTCTCTTCGTCCTCTTAGGATTGACTATAAAGACAGTTTGCTCTTGGCGATGTACAGTACATTGGAGAAATAATGATAGTTATAGTACTTTTTTTTTTTTGTATCGCCTAGTAATATTTTGCAGATAATAAAGCCTGTGGTCGGCGCATTCCTCGAAGTTCATCGTAAAAAACAGCGCGAAAACAGGGACGAGACAGAAGAAACAGGACTAGCGCTGACTCGTCCCTGTTTTCGCGCTGTTTTTTACGATGTATGTGCACCAACAAGCTCAAGTTCGCACGCTCCTCGAAGTTGACGCGATGGATGTGCAATGTAGGCGTTTTTTCAATGCGTGTGCCATCTGAAGAAAATGAAAGAGCACAGAACAGATAAACGGAAGAAAAACATAAGAAACAAAGCGAGAAAGAATCAGACGGATAGAGAAAGAAACAGGCAGCAACAGAGAGAGCTAGGACTTTGCTAATTAAGAACATGTTAGTTACGTTCATGCTAATTAAGACCGTGCTAATCATGGCCTTGCTTATTAAGGCCCTTGCTAATGATCTAGGTCGGCCATGATCTCCGCTGCCAGTCCAGCCTTTCACGACTTGTGCAAGCTGCCCACATTTTTTTTTTTTACTCTGGTATTGCTCATTACGCACCTTTACTTATGAGTTCCCCGTCAGTTGGCACTGAAGAAGACTGCGAGCGCGTTAGGTTAAGCAATTCTCACTTTCCTGATATTGAGAGCTGGTGCTGCCAGTCAATGGGAACGCTCGACTCCCGCTGCGCGTAACTGGCTATGCACCGATCTAGATTTTTTTTTTTTTGACTGCACCAAATCCTTACATTACACCTTTCACACCTAGTGGGTTAAGCAGGAATGACAGAGGAAGTGCCTCAGACAGGCTGGCCAACAGAGGCACTTCCTCTGTTCTTCCTGCTTAACCCGCTACGTGTTTCCATTTGTCGGCTCCCACCTTGATTTTGGACCTTTTACACCTGTTATAACTAGGATGACGATCGCATGCGAATAGTAGTGCATGAAATTATTTTTTAAGTAATTTTGGCAAGGTACTTCTGGTGCACGTGAACTAATAAGTAAACTTTGCAGATGTCGCATTATAAACGCACTGCCGTAAAAGCGCATTTCGGTCGCGATGCTCATCCTGTTGCGCCATATAAGACCGTCTTCCCGTTCCATTCCAGATAGCGGTGCTCATTGCGAATGCCGTGTCCCAGATGCTTCAACCTTCAGTGTACGACTTGATCATCAAACTGAAGAAGCTACCGTACCTGCCGCCTATCTTGTCCACGTCTTCCGAGTGAGTTTCGTTGGTCGCGCACACGCTGCTCGCGCGGCACGGATTCTGAAGAATAGAGCGTTTTAAGTCTCTCCGTTCAGCGCTGGTCCGGTCAGCGCCTCCTCATTCTCCCATCGCAGAGGCGTAGCGTAATACTATAGCGTGTACCATAATCAGCCATAATGGCGCCACGTCAAGTGGCGCCAGCTATGGAGGATAAAAAACAGCTCACAAGCGTGTAGTCTATGTTCTCCGAGATTCAGGAAGCGTCCATCGTCACTCGCCAACTCTACGTCAATCTATTATTTGAGTATGGCCACTGGTATGGCTCTCGGAAACGGTGCCGAATGGACACTAATACTGCTAATCCTTTGCTATCGAAGCTTAAGGACATGTATCTAAAGCAAATGAAAAGCACCAGTTAGAAACTTAGGAGGTATAACGAGCTACAGAGCGCACGACGGCCACTTGATAGCTTCGAGGTGGGCACGGCAACCGCTTTCGGCGATGCGGCCATATTTTCCGGGGGCGCGCATGCGCAGTTCACACCAGGTATTCCGCTATAGGCAAAACATTTTGCGTACAGCGGAATACCGGACAGACTAAAACGCTCTAATAACGATGTCGCATATGCAGTGGAGTAAATGTACTCATTTCTGTGTTTGATTCCTCTCGGTCGCTATGAAACAGGGCTCACAGCATCTACGTGGAGGACATTATGGTGCGTGACATAATCTTCATCTGGCAAGGGGCCACCTACAAAGACCTCAAGCACCTGCTGCGCACCAACAAGCGCCTCAACTGCTTTCCCCTTGTCGAGTCCCCCGGTGAGTCGCTGGCATTTTTTAAATGCGAAGCATTTCTTAGCGAACTTCGGCGACTTTGAGCGTATCTATCTGTCTGTCTATCTATCTAGCTGCCTACGACTTTGTGCTATCCAGACCGTTTCGTTAACGGGATTTATACCAAAGTTGGTACGACATAACATGACTGTACGACGAACATAAGTGACTGGTCATATCATGAAAATCATGACTAACTTTTTGTGTATTCAGTTCAAACACGTGCTCCGTCGACTCGCGCGTGTTTCGCGCCGATATACCATACGTGAGGGTGTTCCTTTAAGCGAAGCTTTCATGACTCACAGATATTGCTGGCGGCGTCGCGCGCGGCGAGCTCGGCGTCGGCGATCTTACAGAAGTGCGGCCCTCTAAGGTGCGCCGGTCACGTGCGTATTTGTGTGTGCGTCGTTTTTCAATAATTGATGATCTCTCGATCGTGGGTTTGTCGGTTATCAGCCCCTTTCTGATATGGCAGTCTGATCTTTTATCGATATCACTTGCCAGTTAATTCACGTTGCCACATTTCATTGTTGCATGCATGCATATGAACGCATGACCATCGTCGTTGCCTGTAGCAACTGAAATGTTGCTCTACTAAGTACGTGGATGAAGGTCTATTTCCGGCATGGAGGAAGGAAAAAGTCAGCAATGTGCAATGAGAAAGAAAGAAAGAAAGAAGGAAGGAAGGAAGGAAGGAAAGTAAGTAAGTAGTTCAGGAACGCACTCGCCAAGATTCGCTTGCCCCCATTTTCCCGATAGGGAAGGGCTCCTGACTTTTCTTTTCGATATGGTGAAGCTGACACTTGTGTTCTGGAGGCGGTCGGGTGACGACAGTAGGGGCGTGTAAACCGTGCAATGTGTACACGCCCCCTACTGTCGACCCAGTTCCGCGTTTTCAACAGCCGTGGCATTAAGGTACTGTTGTTGTTCTCTCGCATTTTCGCAGACTCCATGATCCTGCTGGGCTCAATTCCTCGGCTGGAGCTTCTGCGGCTGATGGAGCTGCAGCTGGGCCGCTGGCGGCGGCTCCAGGAGGTGGCACGGCGACGCTCCATGGACCACACGGCGCGCAAGAGCCCCATGGAGCAGCGGCGCCAATCGCGGTTCGAAGTCGTCCCTGTCACCAACAGCGGAAGGGTGCGTCAACTCCCGCATTCCACGACGCTTCCGCTGTCGTGGAAATAACTTTATTTCCTCTTATGCTTCTTTGTTCATCGCTGCGTGTCCCGCCAAGTGCACTTTCCCGCATAATTTACCTCTATGCGGCGAAGCCTGCTTGGCGGGGGCAACAATGATGAGAACGTGGTGTTGCCAGTTAAGAGCGCTGGGTCTATTAATCGCGTAGGAGACGAATAGCAGTCTAGCGCCCTATTTCTCTGTAATCAGCCATGAGATGTTTAAATATTAATTGATCCTGTTGTAATTCGATGTACAGCTGTGTTCAACAGTTCCCAGGCCACGTACGCTGCCATTGGATCACGTGGGATAGTGGCCTGGGAACGTTTGACCACCACTGCACATTCAATTTCATTAGCAATGTTAGTAGACCCTAAAATTAGCGAACGGTTGCATTTGAAGATACCTGCATTTAGGGATCCTTTTTCGTGTGGTGGTGCTTTTGATGTATTGCACTCTGCTGAGTTTCCATACATATGCTCAGTAATTGTGTTCCTTTCCCTGCACAGCTGTTCTGTTGTTTCCAACATTAGCTGCTTTTTCTTGTTATAATAGGAGATAGAAAATTAATGATCAGTGCTCAGTAAGCAACATAATACTTTCCGTGGGCTCTCCCTATGCTCCAGTATAGCCCGCATATTAGATCATAACCTGTCCTGCAGTGGGACTTCAATTACTGTGGGTTTCCTCTTCTTATTGCAGCCTTCTCCAAAATCTTCTCCGCCTCCTTCTCCACCGCTGACACCAAAGTCACCAAAAAAGTCAATCCTCAAAGACTATGGCATGCAGTCTCCATACTCAACAATCACATCTCAAGGTAAGGTATCTCATTGGGGCTTTTTGTGTGTACGTCTTGCACTACATTTTGTTGGAAAAAATCTTTTGTTTTTGTTATTGTTGTTGGATGAAAAATGCCATATTTATTCATGCCATGAAAAATGCCATATTTATTCATGCCATGGGGCTATCACTGAGCGGTCTCCTTCTGTGGGCGTGCATTTATTCTACTTCAAGCGGCATTGTAGTCCTAACTTCTTTTACCGCAGCACATGAGAATTGAAAGGCTTGGCAATGCTGGCTGTTAGATTGGTTTCCGCTCGTATGCAATACACCAAACAATTTAAGCTTTGAAATTAATTCACTCTCTTTAATTAAGTGAACTATGCTTTTGTATTAATGATGCCTCAAATTCTTTTTTTTTTTTTTTTTGCAAGGTGGTGGCACAAGGAGTAAATGAATAATATTTTTGAAGGACTACTACTAAAACATAAAAAGTTTATGTGTGTTTGCACATTTAAAAAGCAAGATATTTGTGTAAACTTTTGTGTGCTACAAGTAAACAAAATCGACGAAGAAAATGGTACGGGACTTTGTCAATTTTGTTTACTTGTAGCGCACAAAAGTTTAAACTATGTATAACCAACTAGCCCCTACCCTGGCTCTTCAAGATATTTGTATAATTTACCCTGTGGTAAATTGAACAGCATGATTTTAGACTGATGAACCTTTTCATTACTTTTCAGATTCAAGGCTAAGGCAAGCATTTGAAGTAATATTCAGGAAATCATTAACCCTTCAAGATGTAAATCCTGATAAGGTGAGTAGCACATAAATATAAATCTTATGCAGCCTTTACTGCTATCCAATTTTGTCATATCTTCTTTTAATTGTCTAAAATTTCTAAGTATAATCCAAGTTATAATTCGCTACTAAAGAAAATTGTGTGGCCTTGCTAAGGAAAAAAAAATTAAAATATGGCTAAAAATACGTGGCTTTTGGTTTTGTAGCACTAAGAACCACTGAAACACTGGTTTACATGCGGGAGAGTCGAATGACTGATAATGATTTGTGACCTCTGCATGTATTTGTTTTCACATTTCAGTACATTTTACTGTGCCTTTTTTGTAAGTCCTTAATATTGTTATTGTGAAGGATTGGCTGTGATTGGTAATTGGTGTGCTGTTAGCTGCAAGTGTAAATTACAGTAAACTAATTTTCTTGTTACTCTCGTGAGCCATATTGCTCTCGTGACCTTGACTAGCTACTGACCACAGCTTTTTAGCCAAGCAGACCACACAGCTATTACAGAAGCGGAAACTGATTGAATATGGATCTAAAAAACAACAAAACAGTACATCTTTAAAAAAAATTAATGCACAAGTACAAGGAATGCAATTCTGGCATGCCAGCATACTTAAATGAGGCTCAAGTTATGAGAAGATAGTGTTCTGCTGGCAAAAACCAATGACTGTGCATGATTCAAGCTTGTTTTCCTTCCATTGGATCATTTACATTACGAATACTGGGACTTCAGCCATTCTTTATATTTAAAAATGTCACCATGCTTTCTTTTTGGACAGGATGCCAGTTTACCCAACACTCCCACAAGCACAAAAAGGGTACAGCTGGTGAGTTTGTGAAAATTTTACGATTCACTATCAACATTATTTTTCTTTTTAACAGCAGAGCTGTCTAAGCATGGCAAAAATCCGCGGATACGCAACAACAAATTATCATTGCGAATGGCGTGCTCTCTCTTCGTCTTCTTCTTTATCTGCTTCACTCCCCGAACATGTGCACTCTGCACACGGTATCCTGCGGCGCCGATCTGTCCTGTGTGGGATGCAATAACTCTGGTGGGCGAGAGAATGGTACAGAGAGAGAAAGAGAAATAAAGACATAGAAAGAAAGAGAAAGAGAGAATTAGAGATAAAGGAAGATAAGAAAGTGGGAAAAACATACAAAGACAGAGCGAAAGACATTGTAAGAAACAGACACGAAAAAAGAGATAGAACAGCAGAAATAAAGACAGAAAAGGAAAGAAAGAGAGGGAATCAGAGAGAAAAATAAAGGGAAGAAGGAAAAGATAGAAAGAGAGAGAAAAAAATAGAGAGAAAGACAAAGAAGTAAAAATAAAGACACAGAAGAAAGGTCGCCCAGTTGGGCTGTACCTTCAGGCTTGGCAACACTAGTACGAAGCTGCCTTAATTTTTTTTTATTTCAAGGGTAGCTGGTTATTTTGTATAAGAGGAAATCTATTTTCAAAATCAATCGACATGTGTTAATCATACTTTTTTTTTTTGTCATTCAACAGTGTTTTGCAAATACCAAGTGTACAAGGTATTTGAGGAACCGATGACTACTTAAGTAGCAGCAATATTATTCCACACAAGGCACATATGTATTTTTTTTTCAAATATTTAATGTTTTCTAGGGCTGTTTACAAAATCTGTTCAATAATGCTGTCTTCAGATTCAATGAATGGCTGCATTTGATTTTTATATGTATGCTCAGATCTGATAGTGCTTGTATTGGCGTGGGCTTCCACTAGCAGCCTTTGGTGACTCTTTGGATTTTGTGCCAGGTTTTCCAGTCTTCCTCTCATTGATACCCCCCTTCCCCATTTGTAATAATAGTACTACTTGGTGTGTTTAGACCAGCCGGTAAAGGACGACGTCAAGAAGAGGCCACTGACTCCATCCGCTGGTGCAATGAAGAGGAGTAACCAACCTCAGGCTGGAGCTCCTGCTCTTTGAAGGGATTAGGTGCATTGACCTAAACAATCACCTCCAAAAGTTTGTCACACACTGAAGCAAAAGAACAGGCTTTCTTAGTGTAATGCAAGACACAAATGGGCAGTTTCCAGCATGGCCTACGCATGCCTTGTCATTTGCTAGCTTGCCTAAAAACACAAATTGGCATAAGCATGTCAGGCTTAAACAATGTGATTCACGATGTCACATTGAGGCTGATTTGGTTGCAGAAGATTGCAACCAACTGTCCTTTGGTTGTGAAGGCCTTGTTGAAGGAAGCAGACATACTCATTGATAATAACGCCTAGTGACTCAGATACAGATTACCTGACTGTTAAGACTGCCCCCTGAAGATGCACCTTAAAGGTCATAGCCTTGTCAGGGTGCTCATTCATGATGGTTTCCACCTCTTGGAGAAACTCAACCATCTGAATGACGTCGGACTGCTGGCAGCACCTTATTCCTGTTTTTCACTGATGACAGTTAGCCCTGGGCTATTGTCACACCCTATAAACAAAGGGTTTTGCTACATTGAACATATCACTGTTGCTGATCTGAGGCCTGCATGTGATTTCATATCCTGCGTAGACTTGAAGCCGCTTCCGTGAAATTCATGGGCTAGATAGGTGATGGGGTTGCTCAAAGTAACGCTGAATACCTAGACAGATAGAATGAGTATACTATTGTCTACAGCAACTCAAAGCCAAGTCCTCAGAAGCCTTGTGCACCCTTCATGCTACCAGCATTGTTCATAAGGAGCTTGGTTGTAATTAGGTTGTAACAGTTCTGGCAATGTGCAAATAAAAGTTATTGCATTGCATGAAGTTAATATTATTTTACTGGCATGTCCTGTAATTCTTTTTGCTCATTGCAGCCCCGTGAAAGGATCATTGACATGTCGCCTGAAGAGGTGAGTTGAAAAAAGTGTATCTTCGAAAAGCTTTTTGTAAGGAGTCCATATGTAATTTGTTTTACCAGAACACCTTAAAGTATATGTATCTGTGCTACTTGCATTATTTTTTCTCTACGCTTGTACAGTATCAACATATTAAATAGTAGGTGAAGTCATGCTGATTACGGATTCCCATACCCATTTTGTCACGTCGCAACTTGTTTGTTTGCCATTTGACATAAGAGCACATTAATCTAAAATTGAAATTTACTTTAGTGTTCTTTTTGATAAATATTTTGCTCACATGTCACATTTGACAAATTGAAGTTGGTTTGCCTCGAAGCATAGGATATCCACTTTGTCAGCACCCTGATGGTAGCAGCGGTTTGAAGATACCCGTTCACAAGCTTGTGGCATTGCGTGTAACTTAAAAGCCTGTCAAATACCAAAAGAAGGCAGAAGTTCAGGGGAAGAGGGGAAGCTTGAAGAGGTGAAATACATATTCTTGAACACGGGATGTCGCTGGAGCGAACATTGTGACAAGTGTTCTTGTCTTCAAATTGCAGCCTTTAAGAAGACAGTACCGCTTGTTGAAATTTGGCACCAGTGACATCCCGTGTTCAAGAAATTTTCTTCTCTGTCAAATACCAGTTACGCTTTGACATGGGTTTTGATAATAAACATTTTCAAACATATGCTAATGTCAAGGTTTGTACTAAGCGTGCATACCATTTAAAGAAAGCACTGACTGGCAACAGTGCACAGTGTTTTAAATATATATATTTTTTTGTGGCTTGTTTATTGACCTCTTGTTTACTATTTGTCTTTTCCAGCAACTGTCGTGGGAAGAGGAGCAGCTAGCCCAGCCCATCGACTATGCACACTGTCATATTGACCCAGCACCATTCCAGCTGGTTGAGAGGACCACACTATTGAAGGTATCCCTATAGATATTCAAAACCCACTACTTTGTTGCAAAAAAGTGGAAAGAGAAGGAGGTCCGGTGGGGATCAATTTTTTGTGCAACACAAGATACACAAATTGAGGTATAAAAGTAAAGTAAAATGTAATGAGAGGGTGGATTAATAACTTTGCAAATTGTAAAAATTGCAGAACCCAAATGTTCTAGCTGAATTATGCTTTCGAAGCTCTGCCATTTAAAATATGGCAGTGGTGAGCTATGGTAATCTTTCCTCAAGTATGTATGCAAGAGCTGACCATGGAAGTGTTGCAAGCATCTCCCATGGCCACGGCAGCAGAGCTTTGTTGAGTAGCGAAAGCCGAGGCGTCTGCTGGAGGTATGTAGTTGTATTTGTGTAAGCAAAACGAGGAGGAGCAATGGTTGTAGTTATATTAACTGTAATAACATCAGGTTCGAAAATATTTGCTAAGGTCACAAGGTACGTTAGTCCATTGTCATGCTAGAACTAAGAACTTAGTGACAGCACTGGTCCTGGATGGCGGAGTTCGCATCACTTATGACTGCGGGATAACTGTTTCATGTCAAATCAAATTAGCAAAGTGCACAGAACTAGGTGCTGATGTATGCTTTTGCTTGCGTACTCTAGGCAGGCACACAGGTGTCTCATATTCTTTTGCTATGTAAGCACTCCTCAGTCTGGGCTGTTGCTTGAGTAGAGATTTTGATGTGCCAATGGGTTTGTAAAGTAATTTTGCACAACTGCAATTGTGTGCTTAAATATTAAAATTTTATTTTTCCACATGTGAAACGACTTCATACGGTACAGCTGCTCGGAGGTATTTTTCGAACATAAAAGCGATGAAATAACAGGATTTCTTTGTGACACAGATGTGTCTTTGACATTTTGCGTCAAGGTACATGTGCATCTCACAATAGGCGTGCGCACGAGGGGGGGGCAGAGGGGGCGGCCGCCCCCCTAGTCACCTGGGAGAGGGGTGCGCAAATTCTGCCCCATACATTGACTTAATAGGAAGGGGGGGGGGGGCGCTGCGATGAACCTTTGCCCCTCCCTGCCCCCCCCTGAAGGGCAACCCTGCGCACGCCTATGCACCTCACAGTATAAGCTGTGAGGCATGCGAAATCAATTAGGCCAGCAAAAATCAATGGGGCCACCAAAACAGCAAATAAGGAGAGTGACAACAGCAGTGCGCTTTCTGTTTGGTCTGCAAAGTAAATCTGTGGAGGCACACTTTTGTGCTTGTGCAATTTATATTTATCTTAACGTATTATAATAAGCTTGTTCATTACACAAGTCCAAGAGCTTTCAGAACACCAAAAATTTTTTTCGACATTGTAGATGATCTGGAAAGGTACATTCAAATGCTTAAGCTAAAGTAAATTCTGATAGTTATGTTTTCTTTCTTGGAAAAATTTCTCTGGCGAATACACACCTTGTACATATTAACCTAACATTTTGTTTTCTTTTCTTCTTTTTCCCAGGTTCACTCCATATTCTCAATGCTTGGCCTCCAGCACGCTTATGTCACGGCCATAGGACGTCTCATTGGTGTGGTCGCTCTCAAAGAGGTAGGCCGCAAACAGTTATAACTACATACTTTTCCAAGGTTGTGAACATGTGCTTCCTTTTTCATCACTACAAGAAACAAATATCCAGCGCTTTCTGTTTTTTTTTTTTTTTTTTTTTTTTTTTTTTTTTTTTTTTTTTTTTTTTCTTTAGTGTCTGTCATGGGCGATTCACTGAACCAGCATGCTATTCTTTTAAATATTCCTTTGAACACCTCTTACAAGTGCACCACAATCATTTGGATACAGAATTACAGAAGCAAAACCAAAATTTGTGTGGTTTATGTCTAAAATTTAGAACCAATGTTATATGGGCCTGTCTCAGAAACAATGTAGTTGCAAGCTAGACCAATGTCAAAAATTGCGCAATAGTAAACTTCCAGAGATGGTGTAACCAAAACTATTCCAACCTTGATGACTGTATTCAAGTGTGGTGACTTGTTGGATTGATCCAAACATCAGTGAACAAGAATGGTTTAATGTGGTTTTCCTGTCTTATAGACATATGCGATAGTTATAAGCATAGGTGAGCAACTGTTTATGTTGACTATAAATTATCATTCATCACCATCCTTCTCGCTCTGGTTTAGGCCGGTTGTAAGAACATGAAAGGATTCGGTTCCATTGCAGTAAGTCGATTTGCTTCTTTGGAGGCACATGAAGCCATGCGGAGTGCCATCGGTTTTTAATGGCTTTAGAAGGGTACAATTAGCCTTTTATGTATGATAGAGGGCTCTTTGTTATAAGCAGAAAATTGATAGTATATTGCCCGAACATGAATGACCACATGATTGGAAGGTAGCAGGATTACTTTGCATATTTGAAACATTAATGTGCATCTTGAAATGTGCTACTGTAATTGTCAGATTGTAAAAAGCTTGTGCAATATTATGGAGCGCTATGACAGTTTGCTATTCTGTTCGAAGCACATGAGTTAATATAGTGTGCATGGGTATGAGAAACAAGATAAATGTGCTTAAGTGGCCTGTGTGTTTCTTGAAATTGAATGGTGCAGACTTCCTAAGCAGCAACGAAAGCTAAAGATGTAGAATGGATGTTACCTCACTTGCAGTCCATCAGTAAAAATTAGCCTGCTCAACAAAAAACCATTCTTTCCCTTTTCTCCCTTTCTTTTTTACTCGAAAAGTTGAGGAAAGCCATTGAGAAGATGAACAGTGGAGGCTTTTCTAAGCCAGCTGGGGCACCGGGGAGTGAGCTGCCCAATGGGACGGCTTCCGGTGCTGAAGCGCCATCCGAGACACAGTCGGAGTCTGAAGATGCTGCAGAATCCTCGTCCAAGACAAGGCAGAAGAAGTCTTCCAAGAAGTCAGAAAACAAAGGATCACCCGTCTGACCCCGAGAACAGCTCTCGAAACCAAGGAGCATGAATGTTTGTCAAGTACTCTAGACATTTGCACTCCTATACCAAATTTCATCGTTCGTGTATCGCTGTGTTCTCCTAGAGGCCGCAGTGATAGCGTTGATGACAGCCCCTTGCCGTGACAGAAGGACCGTGGCGAGAGCAAAGGGTGCCTGAACAAGGCAGAGACTAGTGTGTTTTGACCTTCCGCGCTGTAATTTAAGACACAATTTAGTAACCATCATATTATTTTATACCGATGATAGGAGGAGGTCGAGTGTGTTTCACGCAAAAAACACTACGTCGACAGGTGATTTTAATTGCATTAGTTGCTGAGCCTAGGCTTGTGCTGTTAGTCCACGTTCACCGGTTATTTGTTGCTACACATATAATTGATTAAAGTATAATTTCATTTTGCACCTAGTTTCATCATCATACTTCCAGTTTCAGATGTATTTTACCAAGATGCGATAAGGCTGGAACTTCAGTTGTCTTTGTTTGTTTTTCTTTGTCATAAACAAGCATTCATCTTCGCATATGTGCATGCGATAATAATAATTAATAATAATAATTGTTGGGGTTTAACGTCCCAAAAGCACAATATGATTACGAGAGATGCCATAGTGGAGGGCTCTGGAAATTTTGACCACCTGGGGTTTTTTAACATGCACCTAAATCTAAGTACACGGGCCTCTAACGTTTTCACCTCCATCAAAAATGCAGCCACCGCGGCCGAGATTCGATCCCACGACCTGCGGGTCAGCAGTAGAGCACTAGACCACTGTGATGGGTATGTGCATTCGAGGCTTGTCTCTTATGAAGGAGGCCAGGATTTTCTAGTAGGGAATGCAAAATATGATTTATCATTACGGTGCTTGCTGAAAAAAAAAAAAAGTTGTATTTTCCGTGCTATTCTTGTACACATTTTAAAGTGGTCACTATTTTTCAGTTTTATTCTTCTTTGTGCTGAGCATTTGCACATTGCTGTTGTAAGATATTGCTGCCTTTCTCCACACTATTCGTCACATGTTTTAATGACATCACTGTTTTTACAACTTCAGAATCATATTATTGGTAATACAGTTAAGCCAGATCAAGTGGTTCGCAAAGCAGGACACCAAACGAAAAGGCGGCTTCAACACGAGTTGAGAGATGTTACGGTTTCTGTTTCGTGACATCTGTTGACAGCACCTTTCTAGGTTGGTTACCTGCTTTTATTTTGTTATGCAGTTTCTGTCTGTCGAGACGTTTCCTAGCCATTGATCTAGCATAGGCGAGATCTTATAGGAAGACAAAGAGATGGGACACCTTGTCCTGTTTTTCATACGAGGCATTTTTTTTTACAGTTTTCGCTGCATTCAATGGTCCTACCATAGAGTGCTTGCATGAATGTGATTCACCGGTGTCAAGGATGCTCAAACACGACTTGTCAAGTCTGCTCATACAATGTGTGTATATGTCGTCCATGTAGGCATGGATGCTGCCTTCTGTCAACTGTTACTGTGAGAGTGATTCTCCTTGTTGCTCATATGTGTGCGAGAGTTCATTGTTGTTGCATTATGCTCACCTTCAAGTTATACCTTGTTGTTTCCTTTTGTTTTCCTGACATTGAGTGTGCATGTGAGAATGCAGGCAGAAGATAGTATCCAGTGCAAGAAGCAGTCTTCCCAAAAGGGCAGTTTTGGTCTGGTTACTGCCCTCTTATTTTTTTATATGTGTGTTTTTATACAAGGATGTGCATTACTATTCAGTGCAGTGCATGGCACTGCAGCTTGAAGGAAGAAATGCTTTTTGTAGGAGAGATATAGCTTGTTGTGAGGAGTGTCTTCTCACAATAATGTCAATAAAAGTCACAAGAGTCAAGAATTTATTAGCTGTTTGCCTTCTCTCTTTGTCCACACTGTAGACACTATCTCAACTGATATCATTTTTGCCTTGAGCACAGAATCGTATGGTTAATGTCCACCTGGACTGTGTGGTAAGCGAAGTAGATTTTGTGTGAACCAGGAATTCTGTGGGTTGCATTCATGGTTTGTACTGCTGCTGCCACCCTCATGAATGACACAAACCAAAGCTTTTTCTTTGTGTGGTTAAAGCTTGTAAACTTCACGTAAAGTAATGTTCAAACATGTTCATACATGGCATTCTAGCCACCAAGACTACTGTGAAGGCATATAGTTATTTCCAGTGCTGAAACACATAAAGCTCTGTTTAAATAAAATAACTGTTTAGTAATGTCTTGGGCAGCAAGTACAACTTCTCCAATTTAAGCGCTACGGGCAACATCAGACTTTTAAGTGTATGTGGCTTGTGTACTCGCATTGATATCACGTTCAATTTAAACCAGATTCAGTTGTGCATAATTTTTTTGTTATTAGTTAATCATTTGTAGTTATACAATCTAATGTGATCATCTACCATTGCCAAACCATTTAAAGAAATTGGGTGTGGAATGAAGTTGTGACACACTGAGTTCCAGCAGCAAAGTTTTTAGGAATAAAATGTGTGCAGAGAAAAGACACTGAGCTAACAGTTGTATTCAGGTTCACTGAAACAGCACATCTTTGGGCAGAAAAACAACAACAATGAATTTTTATTAATTTACAGTATATTTACATGCCAACTTGAGATATGACCGAGTTAATATGCTACCTTCTTTTAAATACCAAAGGTACAAGGCATGCTGGTGTAATTATCTCGTCCTCATATGCAGAAAAGAAATGTCGTACGGCAGGGTGGCAAGAAAATTCCTCACAGAGGAGCACCTTATGATGACTGGCAGTATTTTCCAAAACTTGGAAATTAGGGGCCGCTGTACGGTCTGGAGTATCGTTAGTGATTAAGTAGGTGCGTTCTGCAGGCATGTTCTGCAGAATGGCAGGACTCCGTTGCTAGTACTGCTGCTGCCACCTATGGTCACCCTCATGAATGACACAAACCAAAGCTTGGGAAGACGACGTCTCAAATGGTACTACTGTACACAGTTTCGCCCTCTAAGGGACAGTAAGTAAGTTTAAGTCTATGTTTAGGCTTGTGTGTACACCTCATGTTTTATGCCTACAGTACACTTCAGTTGAGACTTATTGTACTTCTCTGTCAATTTTGTCTGTATTTTAGTACAGTTGACAGTTCCAAATATTTCATAAACTATTCAAAAAATGTTTGTACTTATGAATCTCTGCTATTTGAGTCAAAGAGCCAATTGAATAAGACTCATTTTATATTCAATATTTTCAAATATTTGCTGTCTACTGATTAGAAACTACCTATTCATTCTGATAGCTGAGTAACTGATACTCGCAACCTAGATTTTCGAAGTACTGGCTGTAGTTGAAGTTTCATTTGGTAAGTACGAAATATCGTCATGTGAGACGCTAAAAAAAGCTGACAGCTGTCCATTTTGCTGAAATGAGGCACTTGGCATTCCTCATTTGAGCAATTAGCATCGAGCAGGTGTGTGTGGAAGTAGCGGTGGACTGTCGGGACACCATTGGCCTACAGCTTTGTTCGTGAGAAGCCGAGCTGATCGTCAGTTGCTCTTTCAATAGTGAAGGCATGCACAGGGTTTTCCTTGCTCCTCTGTAGTTCTTGATCCTCCTGTGAAAGATAATAGCGTAGTCTTAGCAGAATATTGCACATTTGCTTTTACATGCATGTGTACTGTGCAAAAAAAAAAATAACACATGAGGCAAGCAGGCAACCCAAATAAGAAGAATAGAAACACACTGGTGCAGAGTTACATCTTAACTTTAATTGAAGGCAATATGTGTGCATCCCCTTAGGAAGCCTTGTTATAAGTTTAGGAGGTATGTTTACTTTTGTGTTGACTCTTACTTTTGACAGACCCTGCACATTTGTAACAGAGCTATCTATTAAAGAGCATGGTCACATACTGTCAAAATGAAAGAGAATTATCATGGAATTCTATCTCTTTTTTGCTTAGTTTTGCACCGTGCATTTATGCAATAACTTTCCCTAATGTCAGCTCTCAGGTACTTGGTACCTTACAATAATAATTCCTAGCATACTGATTAACTAACCATGTCTCTTTTCGTCTAAGCATGCACTGCCATTGTACCATAGTAGATAAACTTCACTACTTTGTTTTACCATTTCTGCACGTTGCAGAAAAATCCCTGCTTCACATCTATCAATACGAACACACAACCAGAAAATCGGATCTGTGACTGTCCGTTTCTCGATCAATATCAACATAATGGAAGCTTCTCAGAAGGACCAATGGTGTACAATGAGTGAACCAGTCTCTCTTCTCAGAACACGCAACTAAATTTCACTTCAATTAACCAGCTGTGGTCTCATTCTTCGGTCTTGGCCTGCCGAGCACAGTGTTCGTAAGATGCTGACTTGGCATATTTTGTATTATCTCTTTAATATGCCAGACACCCGTACTGTGCACTCAAAGATAGAAGTGTTCATAGTTGACAACAAATATTGGAGTAAAATGTCTGTGAAAGACTTACCAAATCGGCATCGTCAAGCATGTACACCTTTCTCCATATCCTCACAAATGCATCACTCGTTAAGGGCACATGCCTCTTGACATTTCTTCCACCACCTGTGTGCAATTACAATCGTATTGCATGTATAACTTTACTATAGTTGCGGCTCGTCATTGACACTCAATGTCTCAAAGTGTGAGCTGCAGCTCTGGTCATGTGCCAAATCTAGTCTGCATTAGCAGTAAATGAGAGAGTATTGAAAGCAGAGTTAGAATGCACAAATGTTTGGCTGGGTGCGGAACACCAGTTCAAAGCAAGCGCTTCATCTAGAAACAACATGTGTGTGTTCTAATTACCACCGAAAGCTTTTTTTTTTATGCTGCCATGCAAAATGCTGCGACATGAATGCACAGGATGGAACTAGAAGAAAACGTATAGAATAAAACTATTACCTGAAAACGTGTGTCCTTCACTAATTTATCATGTCACAGAATGCCTTAGTGTTTTTTGCTGCTGTGCTACTGGTACTCGGTACGAACTCTACCAGAAAAGATGACTGATGCAACTGTAATGTCTGGCTGCCGCATAATTGCACATAGCAACAAAGACAATAACCGTATACATTGAAATTAATTAAAAAAGTTGTGCAATGACATTTGGAGTATGGTTGGCAAAGCTACTGTTCACTCAATAAAGTCCATACTGTATATGTCATGACATGGAATTGCAAATCTTTAACCAACTGCAATAAGTTCAAAGGGAAATTTGAATGCTAGACTGGGTTATCGGATGTATACTAGTAAATAAATAAGCTATACGTATATGGTTTTCCTTGTACAATCTCAATGGATTATTAGTTGTCAATAATATTATAGGCTACCTTTTCATATTGGAATTTTCGTTAGCACTTTCCCTACCGTGAAAAATGAAAAAAACTGTAGCAAATTTACTGAAATTTTTTTTTTCGCTCAATTTGTTGAGCTCTTTTTCTGAATCAAATGGTACTGTTATTTCAGTTCGATGGGGTTCATTTATTTCACGAATTTGCATAAGAAAGACAGCTCTAAGATGGCTTCACCGCATGGCAATACAATAAAAGATGGCAATAAAATGAAAGCAGAGATACAAATGGCACGTGGACAAGTGTAGCCATCTAGCATCAAGAAACACAACTACGACGAGTACAGCAGTCATTGGTTCCATGCGGGACCAATTTTTGTTGATTACAAGATATATAGTCGTCACTGGTCATTTTGGTACAAAATCTCATCAAGACTATGCTCATAAACGGGTGGGAAAGGAGGATGTATTTACAGAGAGCTTGGCTCATGATTGGCTGGGTGTGTGATGTAATGTTCCCACTAAATATAGTTTATCAGAATTCCAGCATACAATAGTGCCGGTGAGGTGAATTGTTTGTTTCACAAGTTGTCAATTCGTATGTCCGCTGACAGTATGATTGTCACTCTAGCTCCCTACCAATGCCTTCAGTATTTTTAGGAGGCACTGTGAAGCACATGTAGCACATCCTGATGTTGCAAGTGCGTCAGGCTTCTACTGCTGCCATACCTGTTGCGTGTTTGGCAACGCATGTGCAGTCTGTGTGTGTTAGAGGATATGTGTTCTGCTGTGAGGGCAAGCTGGAGGGGCTTGTGCCTTGATGTATTCTATCATTGTGCTGCTCAGGAGCTCAGACAGCAGCATGAATAGTTGATGCAACATTGCCACAATGTTGCGAATGTTGAATGTTATGTGACAATGTGCCCTCCTTACAATATTGGATTGCATACCAGTGAGCCAGCTGACGACAAGGCCGATGACGATGGTAGCCAACGCTGAAAACAAACCGCTCCAGAAGCTGGACAGTTCGTAGATGAAAAACGTGGATGCTTCTTGCTCACTCCTATGCCAAGGAAGAGAATGTGTAGAATAGGAAGTTAGCTGACAAGTGAATGACTCAGTCATATAACTTTGTCAACATCATAGAGTTTCTTTCAATGCTGTATATTACATTGTAAGAAAATGTTGCAGTGTTACCTTGTAAGGTTGAAACTTTGCTTTGATATACTATCCCCTGCTCCTTCTGTGTAAGTTGGGAACTTTCATCGCTTTGTGTTAATATTATTTGCATACTAACCCCTTATAGCTAATGATTAGAAGTGCCAGCAAAAGACAGCTAACATTGCAGCACACGTGGATGTAATATAGTTTATCCACATTGTTGTGAAAGCCAGAAGGGCTGTCCTTTACAATTTGATTTTGCCTGTCGGCATCAGCTTGTAATTTACGCCTAATGCCATGTTGTTATGGCGATGCCCCAGATTGACAACACTGAGAAAAGTTAGCTGCAAGCTCACAGTATTGGCAGGGTAGCATTGGCGCTGAAGTGTTCGCTGGGGCATCGATCCAGTGAGCTGGGCATTTTGACCGGCCTTGGACCATGCAGCAACCGTCCCGTCATGGCCCACGCCTGGAAGGCCAGGGTCAGTGCGGTGGCTACGGATGCACCCTGCATATGTTTGTGCATGCACCAGTGATGACATTAGCACATGTTAATAAACCAACCTAATTAGGTTGAATTTGACTGCAGGAGTGGGCAGGGATGTTGTGGTGCTAATGGAAGTCCTTTTGTGCCTGGTATTCCTAATGCACAGTTAATTCTGGGAGTGAGGGATGTGCTGAAAGGTTCCCAGAAAGTCTGTCCTGATGTCGATTCCAACAATTAATATGTGTTTTTAGCATCTTCCTTAACTTTTTTCTTTCCTTATTTGTTACTTTCTTCTGCTAGTGCCAGCCTGTGAGCGAGAAAACCATAGGAAAACCAATAATTTATTGAGAGCCTTTGCACCACGTATTCGTTCGATGGAATAGAAAAAAACGCCAGGCTTGCGCGGAAAGCGCAGCACAGTCACAGCGAAAGCTGGAAGAGCGGCATTTCTAGAGTCCAATGTAAACTTTCTTGTGGCTACTAATACAAGCACACTTGCAAGGTAACCTTTACACCATAAATCATAATTTTTTTCAAGTTGCGAAGCGCCCAGTACGCCATTATTCGTCATTCTGCCGAGAAGTGAGGTACCCGCTGCACATCTGCAAAGCATTATGTGCACTTTGTTGAAGCTGTGGCTGATGACGATGAAGAATTATGGTTGAGCCTTTTGTAATGGGTTGGAAGGATTCAACGGCCCACTCGTTACGAAATTTGCATTGTGTGATGCCTGGATTTTACTCCTCTACCATGCTCTATTACATATATTAACATGGTTCCTTCTCGACATGAAGCCTGTATAGGCTTGCGAAATTTCAAGCACCGGCACAGCCCTGTGACGTATAAGCAAAAAAAAAAAATAATAATAAATAAAAATAAAAAACGTGGCACGGTTCTGTGGTAGAATACCGGGCTGCCATGGAGAGGGCCCAGTTCGAGCCCGTTCCGTCCCGAGTATTTTTTTTTCTTATTTCCCTTTTTTTTTAAAATTATTTCGCGCGATAGTGGTAACGGACACCGGCGGCGGCGGCGGACAGCTACAGTGCCAAAAACGGTCGTTGCCATAGGCGTGCGCACGGGGGGGGGGGAGGGGGGGGGGGGGGCGTCCCCCCTAGTCAGTTAAGAGGGCGGGGGGGCGTGAAGTCTGCCCCATACTTTGACTTAACAGGTGTGGGGGGGGGAGCTGCGATGAACTTGCCCCCCCCCCCCCCCCCCCCGCTGAAGGGGAACCCTGCGCACACCTGTATGGTTGCTGTGATCTTAACAGCTAATGACCATTGTGATGAGAATAAGGAAGAGCTTAATCGCTACGCTCCAGCCTCGCTGATTTTTGCAATAATGGTGGAAAGAATCGACATGAACATGCCTACACGTGCAGAGAAGGCAAGCCGAAGTGAGGAAGAAGAATTATAAGAACAGTCAACGGACGTGCTCGGGCCTGTCTCAGAACGGTAAGGGAGAGCAGCTGTTGAAATGCCCATATTATCCATATATTTTCCACACCTGTGCTCTTATTTCGCTCAAAGGAACGTGCCTAATTGGGTATGGAACTGGAAGTGCGCAGTGTATTACCACTAGTTGCAGAAGAAGTGGCTGCAATAGATGCAACCGGCGGATATCCTCGAGAGTTGTCCTCACACTTTACACTCTAAAAGGCGTATTTGGGGCGTCTATCTGCCGCATAACAATAATCAATAATCGTCACCCGCGTACTTTTTGCGTCATCGCCACGACCCGCTCACCGGTCACGAACTTCGTGCGTGACATCGTACCCTTGATAGCGAGAGCACAGTCAAGTTTTCGAGAAAAGAAACGCTAGCGATGGCGTACCCAGGAAGACGCCGCAACAGCAGTTTTCACCTTTCGATGTGTCTCTTGCGTACTGCTTCCTGTACGTAAACGCCACGCGCCCGCTGCACTTTCACATCTCGAAGGGCGTGCGCGCAATCACCGTGACATAGCATTCTTGATATGAAAGCAATCAAAGCTTGACGAGTGCCTCATGGAGTTTTCAAGCAAAGGCGGCGCCAGCGGGGGGCAGTTGCCCACCCAGAGTATCTCCCTGCCCCCCCCCCCTCCCCCAAGTGCAAACATGTTTGAAACAACGCATAAGTACGCAGCCTTTCTTGCACCCCTGAAGAAGCTCACTTTTCGTGGGTGCGCCCCCCCCCCCCCCCCCCCCTCCTTTCTGGTAAAAACATCCTGGCGCCGCCCCTGTCTTCATGGAAGGAAAGCCAATCAAACGAGGTAACGATTACTGCTACAACAAAAACACTCCACAGAAAGTTCAACATTAATTCAAAAAGTGCGGTCTGACGTTACAATTTAACGCGTCAGTTCGTTCGAACAAACAGATCTGCAACGCTGTATTTCGTCAGAACATTGCGAATGACACGCTAGTGCAGTCGTATAACCAATGGTAGAAAAAAAAAAATCGAGAAAGTATAGGTATGGCAGTGTTACAAAAATGTAGTGAACATTAAAAAAAAAATAATAAAACCGGTAGTAAAAAAAAAAAAAAGTATCGGGCCCGTCCGGGATTTGAACCCGGGACCTCTCGCACCCAAAGCGAGAATCATACCCCTAGACCAACGGGCCGGTGGGAGAAGAGTTTGTAAATGCGCTACCCACCGTTTCTTCCTGTTTCCAGTCGGGTTCCAGTTCATTCATTCTCTTTTATATATTTTGCCATACACTCGGGTTCTCTTAATTAGCTGCGATGATATCGCACCGCAGCTGCTTATGCTTGATTTCACAAATCATGCAGGGCGCTGTCATTCGGCGGGGAGCTGTGCAGAGCAGCGCAGCACTTCTACGGCTGTCACCGTGCCTAGCTAAACACCTTCTTAACTGCACCTTTTCTCCCCGCTCATTAGCACAGCCTCCTAGATTTTCCTTGCCTGCCGGATTATCGGCGATCACATGGGAAGCGGCCGTCGTCGGAACTGTGGCGGTGGCGCCACTCACGTAGGGTTGTCTTGAGGAAAGTTTTTGCGTTTTTGGTTCTTATTTGCAACAAAAGATTATCTGAAAAGTATTAAAACCGTGTAAATGCAATAGTATGTTACTGTACTATCAATTTAGCAAGTTTAAGCAGTCATTGGCGAAAATTTGAAGGGGGGCGCCACTTACGTATGGGTCTAAGGCGCGCTTTTTGAAAGTTCGCGAGTATGTGCGCTCGTACGAGTGACGATCCCACAATCGTGTGTAGGTGATTGTGAAACAAAGTGTGAGTGACTGTGATGTTTGGCATCAGGATGAAATAATTTTTTTCGCCGGTCATAATGTGATCAGTCTCCTTCCCCCCCCCCCCCCCCCCCCCCCCCCCAAAAAAAAAAAAATACCCTGTCTATTTCCGAAAATTGCGCATTGAACGAACTATTCAGTTCTAGGCCGCGACGGGAGAAGTAAAAAGAGAAAAGAAAAATGAACTTAGGTTCAGCTGCATTATGACGGACACTATGAGTGAAAATTAATTCGCAGTTCCCTCACTACGGCGACTCTTACAATCATGTCGTGGTTTTTGCGCATGAAACCCCACATGTTATTATTATTGCTATGGTCCTCGACAGATGCACCACACTATAGTGCGACGTCACTTTTGAAAATTTGAAACACACGCAATTTTTAGTGCTATAAAAAGTAAAAGAACCATCGCTCGTCATCGTAATCAAGAAATAAATTGCGACACGACCACTTGTATAAATAATCCTTTATTGCAATAACATCGGTCGTCGAAGTTACTCCGTTCAAATAATGACTGATGATTTGTGCACACGAACTCACGGACTTATCTGACGTGTTTTATTGATGTGGTGTTGACGTCGTTCTCGAATAACTTTTCTAAGCCGGAACCACGAAAAGTGCTTTACAGATACACCCAGCACTTTTTTTTCCCCATCCGACATCCAGCTGGGCACACCACAGTATGCCTTCTTGCTCTGAAAAATATAAGAACAGTATTGTTTGTCTCTCCCTTTTCTTAAAATCATATACAAGAACATTTTTTTTACAGTAACTGTAAACGGACTGCTAATGAACCGACGCATTTTGCACCCTATTACGCTTTACAAAACATAACTTCGTCCATGCGCACAATGAATGCTTCAAAGAGCGGCATATATGCAATCGTAAACTATACAATCGCACGTTAATTGAATGCGCTGTATGCAAGAAGTACGATTTCAGCGCACATATTGAACTTTCAGCTATATAAAAAAGGAAGTGTAACGGCGACACAGTCGTAGCGAACTTCACTGTACTATTCAATCCTATTTAATCCGCTCCAATAGCGAATACTTACATTATTTCAGTGCTCCTGTGTGAAATCTTGACTTCGTGGAAATAAACTTTGCATTTTCGGTGATACAGCTGCGATGAAAAACTCAGAGAAGGCAGTGAAACATTCACAACGATGTCAACGATGTTTTCACTTCTGCGGCTTTCAAAAAAAAACGTCTGCTACCACCCGCAACCGCCACTCCAAATCAATATTATCACGAGAGCACGGACAACTTCAATCGGCTGCTGCTGCGATCGTGGCTGCAATGCAGTTCCGCCCTTGACATGGTTGCCTACTGCCTCATGGCGCTTGTCGCTTCCCTTCAATATGGTGACTCTCCATACGTAAGTGGCGCCTCCGTAGACGACGGCCTTTTTGCGCTCATCCGGCAGGCAAGGAAAATCTAGGAGGCTGTGTCATTAGTTGCCGTTCTGCGTGAAACATGCAGCACTTTCATCACTTTGATGCAGCACTTACGTTGAACCTAAGACAATTAGATAGTAATATACTGGCTTGCTACTAGCCTGTTGGGTGCCGCGTTGGTCATTTTGTCCCGCGAGTGCTCTTTTGAGCTGGAATCACATGAGACACATACACCGAACCTTTTTAACTCACGCAGCGCCTGAACGTGGTCGTTCAGCGCCTGAACAGCCGTAGAAGTGCTGCGCTGCAGAGCAGCGCAGCACTTCTACGGCTGTCACCGTGCCTAGCTAAACACCTTCTTAACTGCACCTTTTCTCCCCGCTCATTAGTTGCCGTTCTGCGTGAAACATGCAGCACTTTCATCACTTTGATGCACTTTGATGCAGCACTTACGTTGAACCTAAGACAATTCGATAGTAATATACTGGCTTGCTACTAGCCTGTTGGGTGCCGCGTTGGTCATTTTGTCCCGCGAGTGCTCTTTTGAGCTGGAATCACATGAGACACATACACCGAACCTTTTTAACTCACGCAGCGCCTGAACGTGGTCGTTCAGCGCCTGAACAGCCGTAGAAGTGCTGCGCTGCAGAGCAGCGCAGCACTTCTACGGCTGTCACCGTGCCTAGCTAAACACCTTCTTAACTGCACCTTTTCTCCCCGCTCATTAGTTGCCGTTCTGCGTGAAACATGCAGCACTTTCATCACTTTGATGCACTTTGATGCAGCACTTACGTTGAACCTAAGACAATTCGATAGTAATATGCTGGCTTGCTACTAGCCTGTTGGGTGCCGCGTTGGTCATTTTGTCCCGCGAGTGCTCTTTTGAGCTGGAATCACATGAGACACACACACCGAACCTTTTTAACTCACGCAGCGCCTGAACGTGGTCGTTCCACCATGTGGACTTGCGAGACTAAAGTGGGCATCACCTGCCTGGTTGTGATTTGCGGGGTGAGTGCGATTAACTGCAATTTCGACGGGAGCTGCTCGCTGCTTATTTTAACCTCGTTACGTTTGGAACTTCTTGCAGAGCGCGAACTCGGTGGCGTTCGCAGCTGCCATTCTGCAGTGGGAAGGTGAGTTCTTTACAAACCGCACGATTATGTAATAAAAAAAAACAAAACAAAGAAAAAAAAAATGTGGCAGCGGTGGGATTCGAACCCACGCCCCCGAAGAGACTGGTGCCTTAAACCAGCGCCTTAGACCGCTCGGCCACGCTACCGACGAGCACGGCGTGTTGATAAAGTGGTATAAATATATTTTAGAGCATTATTTTGTAATATTTCTTGCGTGTGTGTTTGCATGTAGAGATCGCATCCTCAGTAAACCACGACGTTTCGCCAACGTATGATCAACGCGCTGTAAATTCACAATCGCCTCCCTTGGAAGTGATGACGTCGCCGAAAACTCTACTTTCTACCCACGGAGGAAGTACTCTACTTATCACTGCTGGGAAGGTAGAGTATGATAGAAAAAGCAAGGTGGCTGAATATGGTGCAGTTGAATACTGCAGTTACATACTACAGTGATCTAGAAAGTTCTCTGTCATATGGCTTTCGATCCAATCTCTGAGGCCGTGCTCGGAGGTCACAGTTTAGAACCAAGGACAAGCGCGCGTTTTTTTTTTTGTTTTTGTTTTTTTTAAAATTAGAATTCCCCTATCCCTGAACTTCCATACTCGACGCATTGAATAAATTTTTAACGTCTCTTTTTATGAACTTTGCTTTAATAAAAAATTCTTAACTAAAGTACTGTGTGCGTTCGCTTTTCTCTCTTGTCTCAACATGCTGGTTTCGTATGAAGTGACGTAGTTTTGGCGCGCTTCTTTAACGTATTTGCATGCCTTGATTTGCATTGATGTTTTTCTTTATTGTAATTACATGTCAATTTTGCCTATCGGGGAGCCGAACTACTCTCATTTACTCTCTCGCTTGCTTCTGCTCAGGGAAAGAAAGAAAATGCAGCATGAAGCGCAGCACATATCAAGAAAAGCACGAACGCAACGTAGCGGTTTTGTGCAGTTTTTAAAAAAAATTGTTGACTACTGTTTCTTCAGACAACAGCTGTAAGACGTAAATACTTCGCAGTTGCAGTAAATTACCTAAGGGATGCTGTTGTGACAGAGTGGGTCTCTAGGTCCCAGGCCTCCCTTGAGACATGCTGCATGTCATTATTTAGCAGTGGCGTAGCCAAGGGGGGGGGGGGGGTTGGGGGGGGGTTCAAACCCCTCCCGAAATTTTTCAGTTTTGCTTACGTATATATGCACGCACACATACAAACGCACGCACGAACATACATAAAGTATGGTTGAACCCCCCCCCCCCCCCCCCCCGAAAAAAATTTTCTGGCTACGCTACTGTTATTTAGCATTCAGCTACCCTCCCCTTCCCTCCATTCCTCTTAATTTTGAGCCCTACCGGTCAGGAAGAGCGTGAGAGTAGTTTCTCTGGAATAAAAATGCGCATCATTCATGAAATAAATTATACAAGAGTCTGAGTGTCCACGCAATGCACACACGGGTGCAGGATGTGCACATGAGCGTAGACTTGCGCACGGGAGGGGGGGGGGGGTCACCTAAGAGGGGTGCGCAAAGTCAGCCCCACACATTGACATAATAGGGAGGGGGGGGAGGGGGGGCTGCGATTCGGGAGGGGGGGGGGGGCGCTTCGACGAACCTTCGCCCCCCCCCCTGATGGGGAACCCTGCGCACGCCTATGCACATGAGTACTTCCATACCATTCTTACGAGCTTTAGAGTTGTACGACAGGCTTGAGCATAAGTATTTCACGTGATGTTGACCAGCGTTTCGTCTCTCCTCTCTCGGGCAGAAATGGTGGTGTCTCTCAGTTACGGAGTCGTCTTTTTCGGGGCCAGCATATTCTTCTTGATGCTGCTCTTCGCCATCCTGGCGACCGTAAGTCGATCACTTTGTTGTCCACGAGAAACAACAGCATTGCACACTCGGAGCATGTTGACAAGAAGCCACTCATGGCGTAGATTTTAATATTAGTGAAGAATGCTCTTCAGCTGGCTCGCTTTCAGTGCTTTAGACGTCCCAGACGATGTAGTTGAGGGCTTTGTTGGCTGATTTCACTGTGTGGTTCGGCGCATACTGGATGCTTCATAACAGAGGAGCCAAAACACGTTGGAGACGAAGCTTTAGTTAAGTGGTTGTTAAATTCTCAAACCAGCGGCGCTGCATACGAGTGTGTTTTCAACCTACGCAGCATGCACTCATGTAACGTTTGTTTGTTCACTGCAAATATAACTGACATATCGTGCATTGTGTTCATGTAGTTCCGCACTAACAAGCCATACCAAAATGAAAAAAAAGATAATTTCTTAAATATAACCGGCAAGCTAATTAAATTCCAACCTATGGAGCAGGATAGATGGCCGTGCAACACGCGTGTCATCTGCCTGCTTTATAATGTACACGCGCTAAGACACTGGGGCCGCCTTGTCCCTGTAGCTATATACAATTTTTGTATTTGAAAGCTACGGAGCGCAGTCGCATTCCTGACAGTGCGGGGACAGATTCGATTAAAGTGGCGAGTTGGGCTTGTTGGTGCATTATTCTGGTGCACTACAGCGCAGAAACACACAAACGGACCCTCCAAGAAAGCCCTATGTTGTCTCAGACGAACATTCAGGCGTCGTTCCGTCTATCAGCAGCGCTTACCCAACGAGGGAGAAATTTCGTACGATACTCCCTCATTACAATCGACAAGTTTGTCACGTTGATTGATGACGCACCCCCCGCTATACCATATGTGTCTCCACACCACATTAAGCGCTGCTTGCAGCAGACCAAGCTTGACGTAATACATCGGAGACACACTATATACGACCGTTTCAGACTCGTGATTTTGTTTGTCTTGAATAGGACAACCAGAAGGGCATGACGATAATGACGCACACATGCAAGACGCGACCCATTTTCCTGCTGATCTTCCTGGGCCTGTTCAACGCCGAGGTATGAGATTCTCTCAATGCACCCAGCTGAACGTGAAAACGAAATCGCAGAATGTACAAAGCGAATGAAACGCCGCAATGTTGTGTTTATAGTGTTCATGCATGATTTTTCTATGCTTGGAAGTGCTATCCTTATCGATGCTCTATGGGGAACGTGCAGCACCTACAGGGGGCGCAGCAGTGCGCTGCACCTATGCGCCGTCAGCGCCGCGAGTGGCGACTTGCGGCCACTTCAGTGTCAACTGGCGTGCTACGAATCGTCGTCTCTCCATCAGCTACGCCCGCGTTGTATGCAAGTGCGTGTGCGCGAAGGTGACAAGTTTGATAAAACGAGTAGGCTTCCAGAAAGTAACAGTGCATGATCATTTTGGGGTCCCAAACGAGGAGAAAGGACATAAGTTGACGGAATAAATCATGTTTTCGATGTGACGTGGCACAGACGTGCGGTAGAGTGTTTTGAAAGGGCGATTCGTGCGGCCGGCCAGCGTAAAGCTCGAAGCATAGACCGTCACCATCGATGTTTGTAAGCATTATTTTTTTGCCATTTTGCCTGGTTATTGTTGAGTAAACGATGACATTTGTGTCTGAGATGTGTTAGACAACCCCATGCTATGCGCCCAAGTAATACGTACGGTCGCCGAACTGCCCGGGTTGCATTTAGTAATGTGTGGCATTTGCGTGAAGTTTTCTGTGCAGTAGTTCAGCTCAGTTTGTAGGCGTTGCTCTGGCTGCATGAGTCCTTGAGTAAATTTTTCACGTGCCAGCTTTGCACGCGATATCTCAGCTGTCACTTAGCGCAATAGAACGGAGTGGCCTGGCTTCGCTTGCACGCACACTGCTGTTAAGGGCTATGGCAGTACATGGGGAATAAATTTTGAAATTCTCGCGGTCTGCGACGCATTTTGCCATGCATGCGTGACTTCTTTAATGTTACTGTTTGCAAACTGCGACACGGCGGAAAAACAGCAGCAGCGTACTATAATTGCTGGATCTGTCGATTGCTTTTCGCCAACGAATTGTGGACTGCAGACTCGAGATCACTTTTCCGGCTGCCCCTCGGTTCCTTCAGCACGTTAAAAATATCAGTTAACATGCTTGGAGAGTGAATTCACAGCGAACTAGCTACAGCATGTACTTCATAAACGTGCCCGCGGGATCACTTGCTTTACGTGGCGTCATAGGCGTGCGCACGAGGGGGGGGCAGGGGAGCGGCCGCCCCCTCTAGTCACCTAAGGGGGGGGCCCAAAGTCTGCCCCATACATTGACTTAATAGGGAAGGGGGGGGGGGGGGCGCTGCGACGAGCCGTCTGCACCTCTGAAGGGGAACCCTGCGCACGCCTACGCGTGGCGTCCACTAATCCAGTGTTCCCGCCGGTTTCTGAAGCACAGCCACGGCGGAAAACTGAAAAACTTTGTTCCAGGCGCGTACTTCTTATATTTATCGGCACAGTTTACGACACAGCAAATCATACGCGACATTGCGAAGCACCGCTAACAACCTGACAAGGCTGCGCTCATGGGTCGGCTGCTGCACGAAACACGCCAATTCCTTTCGTTCACTCCCGCACCGCGGCGCCACCGGCTCAGTGCACGTTCCCCATAGCTGTTGCGGTTTGCGCTCATAATTTCCTTTTGTAACGCATTTCTGCAGAATGTAGGATGGTTCAACAGACTTGAGGGGAATTCCCCTAAGACCAAATGTAGTTCGCGAAACACTTAATGACGTGAGGCAGCGGCACAGTGATATACACTTATTATAATTTTATGACACTGTTGTAGGAGTGGATAGCCAACATTGGCCAACATTAACCAGTGCATTGTTGTGCGAACAAATACAGTACACTTCATACAAACTATGAACTTTTCTTCGAAACAAACCATTGGTCTAGCGTACATTATTTCTTGATTATAGATTCATATGGTAATTTATATGTCCTGCGTTACATCACTAGATAAGTTTTACTCCTTCTCTTGCTAGATGTTTTTTTATGTTGTCTTATACTTCCAATTGCTTCTGAATCCCCAGTTTACCTCTCACAGACTCCTTCTCATTGATAGTACCTGTGTCCTTCATAAGCGAGACCTTAAATCAAGCGGTCAATCAATCAATCAATCAATCAATCAATCAATCAATCAATCAATCAATCAATCAATCAATCAATCAATCAATCAATCTATCTATCTATCTATCTATCTATCTATCTATCTATCTATCTATCTATCTATCTATCTATCTATCTATCTATCTATCTATCTATCTATTTATCTATCTATCTATCTATCTATCTATCTATCTATCTATCTATCTATCTATCTATCTATCTATCTATCTATCTATCTATCTATCTATCTATCTATCTATCTATCTATCTATCTATCCTATTTGCAGCTGCGTGGCCTGATCCAAGTCAAGTACGAGAGGGCCATTGCCGTGACCTCGATGCCCATGACGGTGCCCCCCACCGGGCCCAGTATTGGTAAGCAAGCTGACGACCGGCGCACTATCACTGCCTGCGCCCAAATTATATCCAGAGTTTTCGCAAGATCCTTATAGGTGTGCACATACTATATACATTCGTCGGAACATGTCAGTCAACATAAATTTACGTTTATGAATTGTGCCATGTTACCTTTCACCTAGTGAGCCCATTCTTCGGATATTCTAAGTTTGAGGAATATGCACGAGAGGGTTATTCACGCACGTTACTGATAGCGCGAAGCTCATTTCATATTAAACGTAATTTTTTTTTTTCAGACGTGAAGCAGTGGCTCTTCACAATACACTTGACTGTTGACAGTTGTGCATCCGTGTACTATGCAGAAAAACTACTTATGCTATAGAATTGTTCATAACCGAAAGTTCTAGCCAATCCGGATCGCGGAGATATTATTAGCGACGGCGGACGATCGCTGAGAAATAGCACTTATAGAACGCCAAGGTGTGTCAATTCGGCGCCTGATTATTGACAAGATGTATTTCAGCAGATCTGCGTGCAGCCGCGGTTACAGCGAAATGTACTGTCATTCGTAGTGTTTCGTGTTTCTGTAATACCTTTCTTTTTCTCTTTCTAAGCAACGTAAAAAGTCGGTAATCGAAGGACAAGCCCCATCTGGACGCAAGCATACACGCGACTTTTGCAGAAGAGATACAGCACTGCCGCGTTCTTTATTTTTATCATTATTTGCTTTGCGGGTAATATAGAGCTGACGTAGCCGGATGGGGAAATCTACTGCACTTGTTTATAATTTTTTTCCTTCACGACATTCGGAAATTTACCCTTCAGTGAAGGAATTTTCCGTGCGGGAAGATAAGCTCGAGCTCCAAATAAAAAGGTCCATTATGACCATGATATAGTACGAAAGGCTTATCTCTGTGTCAAGGACTGGAGGTGTTGAAAGCTGAGCTCTGCAGCGAAAAGTAAGGATAACGCGTCAGATGAGCGCAGGTTCTCGGCGAAGTCTTTTGTGAAAATGATATAATAAGGTAGAGAGGTGCCTGTAGTAAATGCGCGAATTTTCTCTTTGTTTAGTAAAAACGAAATATAGTTTTTATGCCTGTGGTTTTATTTGTTGCTGACAGGGCTCCCTGATTGCTTCTTTTCCAGCTGCGGTCGTACCAGCTGTTGGCCGCTCGCAAGGGTGCTGCCCAGGTAAACGACAGGGCACCAAGCGCAATCATTTTTTGTATATATTGTTGTTACAAATGTCATATATATATATATATATATATATATATATATATATATATATATATATATATATATATATATATATATATATATATATGTGTGTGTGTGTGTATATATATATATACATGTATACACATGCAAAATTTATACTTTTCGGAGGGTTGGACTCCCCCCCCCCTCCCTCCCTCTGTCTATACGCCAGTGCACAGGGATGCGCCCTTCCACATCTAACCGTGGTAAATAAATAAATAAAAAAAAAGAACGTATATCAGCTCCACTACTGTAAAACCTGAGGAAGTGCGTCGCACAGGCACCCAGCGATTCCCGTTCATAAAGTTCCCACTACTCCCTTTACCAAAGCGTCAATGACGCCAATGTTTGAGGTAAGCATGTAGGGTTTTTCCGGCACGGGTAGAATCTTGTTAGGCAGATTCACAAACTGGGCGACCGATATGTGCGCTGTTTTTTGCTGGGCTTTATCGACTTCCTGCTTGTTACGGCACTTGAGATACGCGTCTTCTGCAGCGAGTTCCGTCAGATTGTTGCCCTCATCAGATGTAATCAGGGCCGTAACTAAGGGGGTATAGTTGAGGGGGTTCTGACACCCCCCGAAATTTTTTCATGCTTTAACATTTTGTGTATTTACACGCCTTCACATCGATCACCAGTTGGCAAAGTTAGCCGTTCTACACATAAACACCCCCCCGAAAAAAGAATTCCTGGGTTCGGCCCTGGATGTAGTCACGTAGCGACGCAGCGCCGCGCCGGCGCTGAGGCGGCGCTAGTGGAAGGGGCATTCGCTCGTTCGGCGGTGGCGCCCTCTCTTGCGCCCCGCCGGAGTCAATCCCATGTTTCCGAAACGTTTTAGTGATTTTAAGTTAATTCATGCCATTACTTGGTAATTTCTGTTAATTATATTATTTTAGACCTTGTTCGTTCATTTTAACCCGGGTATGAGCATTGCTATAGCGATGGTCATACCGCTCAATACAGGCCATATACTGTGAGCGGGATCACGCCACGTGAAATGGATGGACGACAAGCCGCGATGTCTCGCGTTCGTAATGCGTATTTTTGTAAATGGACTGTCTCTTCAGATGTAGTAATCTTTTTCAACCAGCAGCCGAGTTTGCGGCTGTCCTCGTTTTAGACTAGTCAAGCGACAGACGTCTAACACGTGCTATTTGTTCTCTTCTACAGACCGATGAGGATGCACATCCGGAAGAAGTGAGTTATTGCAATACTCCTAGCACTGTCATTCAATTTTTCCTAGATATTCTACGCAAACCATCCGTAATAGTCAATACGTTTCATCTCCTGTTCACTTTCATGGCCTTTGTGACGCTGTTAAAAGGGATGCGTAAACTTAAATGAAGAAACCACCCTGTCATTCTTATCCAATAGGTCATTGTTTTGGATAGGAGAAAATAATCACGTTGATATTACATCCAGTTGTTCAACTTATTCAACTCTTCAACTTATTGAACTTATTTCGACCTGTTTTGAATTTGAATATATTGCGAATATCTTATGAATAGAATATATTTAGCCACAACATATTCGTAACTTAATTTCTCTTATCATTTCACTGTGATAGACCTCCATGAAGCTAGACCCGGTAAGTTTACTGTAGCGACATGCTACGGCGATAAAGTTTTATGCGCCTGTCGTATGCCTTCTCCATACTGAACTCGTTGTCTCTGGAAACTGTTCCTGATACTGTCGTTATGTAATCATACACGCACGCTAATTACGATGTAGAGCCAGTGATAACGTGACTACAGTGGCAGGAGTACCGTCTTCGCATAAAGTTCTTCGATAACTGTGTACTGTGGTGTGCTGAGGTGCACACAATGGAGTGTGAGGCAATTAATGCGGTCACATAGCCAGTTCCCTCTCTTCCAAACTAATCGTACACTTAAGAAAAATCTATTTTTGATGCTTTGAAGGATCCTTTATTCCACAAATGTCTATGCCAAAGGTTCGCAGAAATAATGCGCGCGCACATTCGGCATTAATCAGCAAGCACTTCGCGTAATCGAATTTATTACAGCGTGCAAATACGTGGTTTGAAATTAGGGTTATCGTGTTTCATCTGAAAGCGATCCAAAAAGTGAAATTTCGTAAAATTGCGACAAGGAACTTGCAGGAGTGTACGCAATTAACTTAATGCGCCGTTTTAATTGAAAATTGAATCGTATTGTTTTATGTCCCAAAACTGGTGCTCATTCTGAAGGTCTTGAAAGAAGACTGCTCGGGTTTAACAACGTTCGCGTGAAGCTTTGCCGTGTGCACCCCGCTCTTGATGTATACACGGTCGCTTTAAAACCGCCCACGCCAACTAGGAGTCGAACCCTGGACATTGTACACTCCATAGCCATTGACCGACGTGGCGGTTGAGCAGCGTGTTCTATAAGAGGGTTCTTATGCTTCATCTGACAATGATCCAAAAATTGAAACACTATAAGAGTGCGCAAAAAAAAAAAAAAAAAAACTTGCAGGTAGTGTAGGGAATAAGCTTAATGAAAATTAAATAGTGAATTGCATTGTTTTATGTCCCAGAACTGGCGCTCATTCTAGAGGTCGTGAAAGAAGACTGCTCGGGTTTCACGACGTTCGCGTGACGCTTTGCAATGTGCACCCTGGTCTTCATGCGATCGCTTGTGAACTAGGAATCGAGCCCTGGACATTGTATACGCCATAGCGATTGACTAACGTGGCGGTACGCCATTGATATGAGCAGCTAGCCAAGTCTTTTCGATGACGTTCTTGTTATCCACGAGGAAGGGACTTTTTACTTGGAGAACGGGTATATACGCCATCCGGTAGTGTCGGTCGCTTAGGTTTATCGTGCCTAGAAGTACTCTTATCAGTGCTCCGTTGTCTCTGTCAACATCGCGGCTGACGCGGCGCTATACCGCCATTTCACGCCCGCACTCGAGAGACAACCCACACTCCGCGAGTGTCTCAACTGTTTATCTCGGACACCGATAGATGAACGACAGACACGCAAAATATTCGCAGCCGATAGCGTGCGAAAAGAGTTTTCGGTACAGCACGCTGAGGCTACGTTAAATGGTAATACATCCAGTGTCGTCGTGACCTCATTCAGGTCGTACTTTCAACGAACATACTGGTTGAGGCGATAATAGAATGGCCAGTTTCAATGTGTTACTTCGATCTCCGGTACTTGTAGAACTCGTAACTCGGCACATACTGGGATATGAAGTGAATGGGACAGTAGAAAGGAAGGAATCGCAATGAATCTGTGCCGGAAAAAAAAAATAAAAAAAAAAAACAGGAGAAAAAAAACAAATGATTCACGATTATTTTTGTTGTTATTATTTCGATTTGAAAAAATAAGAGGAGAGACTCGGGATTTCAGAATTATTTCACCGCTCTCGGCTTTCACTACAAGACACAGCAAACATGTGCATTTCGGATGGATAAGTTCGCATTGATCAGTCGTCATTATTTAACATAATAATTGTGAAAAAAAGTGACCCTGGTTTTGGTCACCACAGCACTCAACTTATTTTCCTTCTCTAAGGAAAACAAGCTGATACGTGTATTCACGAGCAAAAGGCATAGATGTACATTCACGAATCTTGAACCCTTGACATTTGTCATGCTTAGTCGTACACCATGCTTCACAGTACTTCATTTCAAGTTTTCTTCTGGGGAAGCTCATCGACCAATTTGGATTGATTTACTCTTGGTTCACACTATGAGTAAGCGTTACACCATGAGTAAATCCATCGCCGCCACGATGCTGACACACATGTAAACTATATAGGGTGTTTCAAGAAATGTGTCCACTATTTTTAAAAAAATCAGGAAAATGCGGTATTTGCTCGCTGTCTTCACAGTTGTTTTTCTGTAGCGGCAGGCATCTTAAGATGGTTGAAGACGTGATTTGGGACGGTAATTAAGAAAGTTAAATTAATTAACTTTTCAATTAGCGGAGTTAGGTGGCTAAGTCCAATGGGAGAATTGAAATAATTCGTGCGAAGAACCCATTTCAGCTTTGAGATTTTGAAAAAGCGGCCTCTATTAATTATTGTGGCGTAATGAAGTTCAGGCAAATTCAGCGGCCAAACCGAAATCGAAACGCGGAAGAGCGCAACTGCCACATTCGTCTGAGACGTCCACAATGAGTGAGCATCATTATATCAACCATCAATTGACTTCTTGGTGTGAGTGCGTGGGCTGCGCTTGCAGTAGTAGCACGCATGATGCACATACGCTAGCGAACGGGGACGCGCTGCAGCTCTGTAACCGTTGTCTTGAACAGTGACGTCATTCTAGTCGTCTGCTTGTTGCGCTCATCGGTGCTTGGGTTTCGGTTTCGCCATTGAAATTGCCTGAACTTCATTACGCCCCAATAATTAATAGAGGCCGCTTTTTCGAAATCTCAAAGCTGAAATGGGTTTATCGCATGAAGGACTTCAATTCTCCCATTGGACTTAACCACCTAACTCCGCTAATTAAAAAGTTAATTAATTTAACTTTCTTAATTACTGTCCCAAATCATGTCTTCAACCATCTTAGGATGCCTGCCGTTACAGAAAAAGCAATTGTGAAGACAGCAAGCAAATACCGCATTTTTCAGATTTTTTTTAAAATAGTGGACACATTTCTTGAAACACCCTGTATATTACTCCTCTGTCTGCCTTTACGCAACAATATTTTTTCAGTGATCGGTAAGTATATAGTGAGAGAATCTCGCGGCATACTGTCCTAATTCGCGTATTCCACCTATACATGATATTGACTCCATAATGATAACTGTGAGTGAGCCATAATTATGATGATGTTCTGAAATAATAGTTTTGTTTGCTTCAATGTCTGCAGGACGTCGTCATGTACCTGTCCTGCGGGATCTTCATCTGCAACGTCATCTTAGACGTAAGCATGTTTTCATGGGCGAAGTAACACGCGTACATTGTTGAAACCATAGACTAAACGCAAAGGGCAATGTATAGATGTACAGGGGTAATGGAAAGAATTACGCGAACAGCGCGGTTGTTTTCATCGCGCTCTGACCTTGGTGGCAGTCAAACGATGCTATAGAATGGTCCTTGAAGTTATCATGGATGACTCTAGTGTTTTGTTTCTTTTTACCATCCAGGCTGAAAACGCTTGAAAAGAAATGCGAAACAAGATAGAGCATAAATGCCACACTGTTCGCATTTCTTTCCATCGTGATATTACACGCCATAATAACTCGTTTCATCACAAGCACTAGAGGAAATAATGTTTGTAACGTGCGCCGCATACCTTCAATGATATTGTTAAATAGACTTACGCTGAATAATTAGTAAACCTTCAAGTGTGATGCGCACGGCTTGCCGACAGTTCTAGAATGAGGCAAGGCTTTTCCGTGTTTATTTTTCTTTTCAGCAATAATGACTTATATGAGGCGAACTTATGAAATAGCTGTCCTCCGCGGTGGTGTAGCGGGTGGTGCTCGGCTGCTGACCCGAAGGTCACGGGTTCGATCCCGGCCGCGGCGGTCGCATTTCGATGGAGGCGAAATGCTAGAGGCCCGTGTGGTGTGCGATGTCATTGCACGTTAAGAAACATCAGATCGTCGAAACATCTGGAGGCTTCCAGTACGGCGTCCCTCATAATCTCATCGTGGTTCTGGGAACGTTAAACCCAGCTAATATTATGCTGACTTATGGAATGGCTAAGCATTCTTGAGTACACTTCGCTATACGCATGTGGTACTGCATCGATCTAATATCTTACAAATGACATGGACTTCTGAACTCAGGTAGTCAGTGCGCATTTCGTGCACACAGCGAAGCTCACCGATGAAAAAAAAAAAAAAAAAAAAAAAAAAAAAAAAAAAAAAAAAAAACTTTCGCTTTGTTATACGTACGATGCATCTTAGCGAAGCCGTTAGTGCGACAAGTTTTCGAAACGTTTATATACGCGCCTTTTCACGATGTTCCGTAAGAGTTAGAGACGGTTGACTTAGTTTATAGAGTATGAGGTGTGTGTTATTTTCAAACAAGAAGGGTCCCTTGTCCAAATAAAAAGACGATAAATTTCCGTGTTTTTTTTTTTTTTTTGCTTGTTTCGATGCGTCACAGAAGATGCTTGAAGAAAAGATATTCCGCTGATTTTCCCAGAGCACGAGGATGGATAATGGAGGCCCCGTTGTGCTGTGACGTGTATGTACAAGCGTTGGAAGTGTGTAGATGCTCTTTCAAAATAACTATCACATCAAACTCCTCTGCATTTCCACCCTTTATACGAGACGTACAGATCTTTTTGCCCTATTGTCATGGTGCACTAAACAAAGAAAACTGTTGATATTTCGTTGAGACAGGAAAAAAAAGGTTGTAATGAGTGATGCGTCAGAATTGTTTAATTTGTGTAGTGTAAGTCGAGCTTTTATATAAAAAAAAAAGTTACTTCCCGGTAATGCCCAAGCAGCGTTTCAGATCAAGAACAATGAAGAACTTTCTGCTACCTAGACGTAATTGATTAAAATAAGGGATAGCATTGTGACCGACGGGCACGCGAAGTTGCTTCCACTATGGATAGGTTTCACTGATGTCATTACTTTTTGCCACCTTCGGGTATTAGCTCGTCGAGAAGCTGCGTGAAAAGGAAGCTTGACAGCATGACAGGCAGGTCTTGCACCTACGCAGCAAAATGATAAAAGATAATGGGGCGCGCTGACGTCACCGCAGTCGCTATGTCTTGGTACTATAGCGCAATATAATCTCGTTCGCTGACGTCACGTGAAAACTATCTATCCTTCATTGTCGTAGTTATTGCATACTATCAGTCACACTTCAGCGAAGAACTGTGATGGTTAAATGCTGGTGTATGTATCGTCGCTGGGGTTATTGGCACCGTGCATACGTTAGGAGCTGCCACAGTCGCGCGCTGCCTCCAGCGCCAAAGCGGCCACGGCAGCAGATTTGGCGGGATACGGGAGCAGACGACGCAAGCGGCGGCAAGCCACTGCGCTGTGCTTTGGGGCTTCGCTTGAGGCGTTTTCGCTCCCGTTTGCTTTCAAAAGAGAGTAAATTTTTAGCAGCAGTGAGAGAAGCGTAGTGTTAGCGCGTGTGCTTTTTTTTCGCCATACTTCGTGCACACTCAGGCGAACGCGGCCACATCAAATTCTTGGCGAAAACGACAACCGAGCTAGGCGACGAGCCCGTTGAGCGAAACTCAGTAAACGATCACAGCTTATCACCCTCGGGCTAACGCGGCAGCAAACTCGGCGGCAGCTTGAAACACACGACAGCAGCGATTGCACTGTCACGGTCGCTGTATAGGGGTGCTATCGCGGAGCGATACCTTATGATATGCTGTTCTTATCGTCCAACACTCGCGGCTGGCTGATCGCGTTGATAACTCGGACGGACCGTCACTCTGACCACTGGCCAAGCGCGAAAAGCACGAAAAGCATTGGCATCGGAAAAGGCGTCGTTCCGTGATTGCACCCCTGGGGCGCTATTTTGTAAGCGTTCTAGCATAGAACGGGGAGGAGGATAGAACAAAAAGAGGAGGGAAGCAAACAGCCAATAGGCGAGCTGGGGAGTTCAGGAATGTATGCAGTGCATAAAGAAATGTATAATTATTATAACTGAACATCAATGTTCAGAGGCATTGTTTTTCGCAGCTTGAAGTTGAAGAGCTCGGTGACTTTGACAATTAACTTCTGTTAAGGTCTTGACGTAGCGCCAGGTGGTATCGCAGTGGCGCTGTCCCCCCACGCTGTTTAAACCAATGCTTCTAGTATTAGCAGTATTAGTGTACTTGTAAAATTCAAACGGCGCGACAATTCGAACCGTTACCCAGTTGTCGAAATAGCGCAGCAATCGAGAAGAGGTTCGCGCTTTCCCGGCAACCAAAGGGCGTTTCTGCTCTCATTTATGAAGCGGCATCCCCAGTTAGCCTTACGTGCTAGCGAGGTCACCCACGAGTACACAGCAGCGGACAGGCGTCAGCTGTGAGGCGGTAGAGAGATGCGCGAGAAACCCACTCCTCCGGCCCCACCGCTTACGTTTCGATCCAAGCCGAGTTGTCCGCGGAGACTGTTTTGTAGCCATACCATCGATAGAACGACGCCCGAGCCCGTTATAACAACCTCCTCTCCGTTCTAAGCACATTTTGTGGCTATTCGCACGTCTTGACCGTCGGAATAGCCTCACAGCCTCGACCAATCGCGCATGTCTTTCCCTCCTCTTTTTGTTCTATCCTCCTCCCCGTTCTATGCTAGAACGCTTACAAAATAGCGCCCCTGTGCGAGCGGCTGCGAACATCCCGTCAAATCTGCGCTTTGTTGCCGCTAGAGGCGCCCTCATGAGTTCCGTCTGCACGGAGCCTATACGCGCTTCCAGTTCGGTGGTTGGTTGCACACTCGTTTACTAGCAGTCTCATTCGTGTGGTGGTTCTCGTTTCAGTGCTTCGTCGTCCGGAGGCTGAGCTTGTACACTGCCAAGATGTCGTCACTGCCGGTCCTAGTTTCCGGATCAGGGCCCTCACAGCCTTCCGGGTCCAAAACTCGCGAATAAAAAAAAGAAGCAAAGGAAACATCGTGGCAGAGTGGAGGCAACCCAACAGCGCATACGATACTGTTCTTTTTTTTAAATACTTCTTGTACGCTGATAGAGCTAATCTTTGTAAATTCGCGCCCAGGTGGCGTGGTTGGCGCAACGCCACGTTTCGAATGTTTTTAAATCGGGTCCTCGAAAACAGCATGGCGGCCAAGTGGGACTGGATGCGTTAAAAAAAAAAAGAAAAAAAAAAGACACAAAGTATGGCATGTGACATGCAGTCTTTGCTTGAATCGATTTTCTCTTTTGTTCTGGATCGCAACCAGCTCCCAGCGATCATGGCGACGGATGATGACGTTGCTATTAGTAAAGGAAAACGAAATTGCCAAAGGTTCTAACTTAGTGGTGAAGGATGCTTACATTGCTACTAATAAAAGAAAAACGAAATTGCCAAGATTCTAACTTAGTAGTACGTGATAAATTGGATGTTGGAAGGGACAGCATGACTGCCAACTGTCACTGAGCAATTTAAAAAAAAAAGCGAAAAAGTATGATGATGCGAACATGCAGTCTTTGCTTGCACGATTCATTTTTGTTTTTGTGCTGGATCGCAAACAGCTTCCAGTGATTATGGCGAATTATCATTTTATTGCTATTAATAAAGTAAAAGCAAATCGCCGAGGTAATTACATATAGCAGTCTGTAAATATCTTATTTGATTCTCCGTTGTGGTCTAGCCGTATTCCGATATCTTTGAGAGCTGCACATTTCGAACGCATTGCCCGCTATTGGGTGCACTGTCGACGTCTCCCCGCCACTCTTCTATGCTCTCTGTCAGAGATTGCGACAACGCTGGAAAAACCGGAAAATGGCTCGCTCTCTTATTCTAGGCAGCTCGACAGAAGCTTGCGGCGCATCCAACTTGTTTCCGCATGGTGTCTCGCACAGAACTTGTTTCGAACGACGCTTAGTACTCGTTCAACCCGGTAAGAATTATTACCGACAAGAAACAGCACAGGTGTTAAACAACTGCGCTGTTTAAAACCGGACCAGCTGCTTCCTTAAACCGCTCCATTTTACGCCTTATTTCTCTATAGCGTTTTCTTTTATATTTTAAAGCCTCGCCCTTTATGCATAGCACACGATGTCATTAACGCGCATTAAAATTTACTTCGCGTATGCAGTCTAATAGTGAGCGGTGGAATGGTCCGCGAATATGGCGATTTAGATCGGGTGGTCGACCAATCCTGACGCGAAAACGACTTAAATGACCCTTCAAGTATTCTCATTTTCTGTGCTTTAGTAGTGCTCCATGTCTGTTTCCTTCGTTCCTATAGTAGTGCTGTATACAGCAGCCGCTCCAGCTGCATTATCGCCAGGATCGCCGAATCGTGAGAGGTGGATTATCGGCAATAAAACGGGACGAAAGAGTGCTGAGCCTGACGACATTTTTAGATTACAGTGACATGACCATTGTTAGATGCGCCACTGATATCGATGTACGTCAAGTCGCTAAAAGGTTGTAATGACGATTGGCAATATATTGCTTTTTAAATTGAAATTTGGCACCCAAGATTGGTTCTGATATTGTTTTAGATATTTCCGTTTGCCAGTCCGGGTGACCCACGAGGCTCTTCGTACGGTGGCTTTGCAGTTCTGGCGAGAGCATTGATGGACATCAGGTTGTAACAAAATAAAAATAAAATATTAAAAGATCAAATAAGCGCAATTCAGTGAAATGCCACTGAAATAAAATACGAAAAAATACCTGCTACAAACTTGCCACCATAATATACAACATGCATAGGGTAAGTCATGCAAAGCAATCCAATAAATGTTAGCGACATCTAGCAGTGGTTGTGCACTTAATTTGCATACGATTACCCTTGCACTTTATTCAGGTATCCTTAGATGCACCGTCAGCGGCAGCTATTGTGATATGAAACGCGATATAGGTCGTGGGATTGATTCCTTGCTGCGGAGGCGACTAAAGAAGGCGAAATGCAACAACTCACGTCAACGTAGGTGCACGTAAAGAAAGAGATAAAAAGTGGTTAATTAATTCTAGAGCACCCCACTACGGTGCTACTTAGTTTGTCATGTGATATATACTGAAAACCACCTTCGTTTCATATGACATATTCGTGGTTCACAAACTTCTGTTCCCGTCGGCATGTGCGGTAGCGTGGCCGAGCGGTCTAAGGCGCTGGTTTAAGGCACCAGTCTCTTCGGGGGCGTGGGTTCGAATCCCACCGCTGCCACATTTTTTTTACTGCTTTCGGCTTTTTTTTTTTTTATTAAGGCGAAAGCCGTAGACGCCTTACCAAGCGCGGCAATTGATCGTCGGCGGCGTCGGTGTGTGGTGTAAAAAATATCATCATCACGTGATGACGTCACAGATCACAAATATTTGTGACGTCACGTGATGACGTCATCACATGACCTCGTCGCTTGGTCAAAGGTTGGGGCGACGATCACGGAGGCCGTGCAAAAAAACCACGTTAGGAGCAGAAAGCTTTCGGAGAGGGGGGCGAGGAGTATCAGTACATCCGACTTAGAAGAAAACGCAGGAGGTGGCTTTGTCCTCGTGTCGTCTTAGGAGAATGCATTAAGGGATGACTTTTTTCATTTCATTATATCATTGCACGGTTTGTAAAGCACTCACCTTTTCGCTGCAGAATGGCCTCTGCAAAGGCCACCTTGTTCGCGCTCTATACAAGCTCTTGACAACGGTCTTGACGAAGAACGTCAAGATAATTTAGCGAATCTAGTGAGCACACGCTTTCGGCTGTGCGTTAGCTGAACGGACCGTTAATCTTTTTGCATTAATTTTCATAAATGTAGAATAGCCTTGATGCGCTTCTCTTGGTTGATACAGCGCACACGAGACAACGACGAAGAATAAGAAACACGGGACACTTCTGTCCCATTTCACTCACCTTGCCGTTGGCCCACGGGAACGCCAAGGCCAGGATGAAGAGGCCAATGAAGGGGCCGGACGTACTGCTGTGGACTACCATGATGAGCTTCCAGTTAGGAAATCAGTAAAGAAAAAAAAAAAGAAAGGAAAGAGGAAACGTAAAATTAAGTTGCAGGGCTGACGTGGAACAACAACCTTAACTGTTTGTAGTGAAAACTCGACAATGATGTTAAGACTAATAAAATACCCGCATACTGCGTATATCGGTTTTCTAACATTGTATACATACACGGCCTATATAACCATCCCTCCACATTTAGTTCCTCTGAAACATGCGGTTTATCAAAATGAAAGCATCGGCCACATTTGGTTGTTCATATTTAAACTGCGGAAAGCGTGAAATACGGGGACGCAAAAACCAAAACGGCCTCTCGGACGACTCTTATGCATCCTCGCATTTCGCAATGCTTGCATTCTGAAGATGTAGTTTTCATTTTAAGCGTGGTTATATTTTTTTAGAAGCTTATACTGTATCACTGCGGTGCGCTCACAACGTGCGCATGTGAGCTTAGTACTTATTCCGCGCCGTTTGGCAGAAGCTCTGCCTGTAACCTGATCAACACAGAGACACGAATTGTCTAAATTTCTTGAATTTTAACGGCGAAGCTGTTTAAGCCGCCCATAAAAAACTTTGGTGTGTACAAGAAGGTATGTACAAAAAACTATCATCATCATGAACGGGTATGTGCCACAGGAATTGGGCAAATCCTACTATTCACCACTGGTCCACAAAAAAATGAAGAAGGCAACAGACGGGCGGCAAACACCAATTAATAGACAAACGTAACCAGTAATTGAGAAAATTTTTAATGAACCGTGTGGGGATTAGCCCGGTGGACACCGTGGACATACGTTTCAGCTTCCCTGAACGTAGTGCTTAAGCGGTACGTACGTACAATGAGAGAATACGATATAGGAAACGGGAAAGTCAACGGCGGCTGCGAAAGACCCCGAAGCGATGGAAGACTTACGCGAACGACGACGTGCCTGAGGATCTATGTAAGGTGCGAACGCTCGGTCTCAGTGCGAGTTTCTGTCTTTGGAGTTTGAACATCCGTGTCGTGTCTGTGACTGTCCCCGGTGTCACTCGAACTTCTCTGCGCTGAGAAGCACCCTATAGAGACAAACTAGCTAAAGCCTAGCAACGACCTAGAAGCAACCAGATGAGATTTCAGAATCGTCCAGCTTCGCTGTTTCAAGCCTTGGGCGACTTGGTGCAAGCTTCGCCATTTTTTTTTTTGAAGTAGCAAGACAGTAATATCTTCAACGTCCCATATTTTACTTATTTGACTTGCAAGTGATGTCAAATAAGATGGTCGCAGGTAATTTCGGTGTTTGACAAAGGTAATGTGTGGGCAATTTCGTGATTTTTATTTTTATTTCTGGTAATGAAGTGACATAAAAAAGTTTAATTAAGTAATCATCAAAAAAGACATTAATAGTAGCATTACTATGAATTCCTCCCACATTCTCGCTATTACTACTATTTTAATAATTGCTACTACTGCTACTACTACTAGTCCATCACGGTGGATTAGTGGCTACGGCGCTCGGCTGCTGACCCGAAGGTCGCGGGTTTGATCGCGGCCGCGGCGGTCGCATTTTGGTGGAGGCGAAATGGTAGAGGCCCGTGTATTGTGCGATGTCAGTGCACGTTACAGAACACCAGACGGTCGAAATTTCCGGAGCCCTCCACTACGGCGTCCCTCATAATCATATGTAAGAATGGCAGACTGGGCGTGTTGGTTTAGCATATTGAAGTGTAAGGCGCGACGACAACGGACAGAGGGAGAGATAGGCGCTCTGTGTGTGTGTACTCTCCCTCTGTCCGTTGTCGTCGTCGCGCCTTACACTTTAATATCATAATCATACTCTGATTTTTGGACGTAAAACCCCAAATATCACTACTACTACTACTACTACTACTACTACTACTACTACTACTACTACGATTTAATAATACTATTTTTAATAATTTTATAGGAGGTCGTACGATAACCCCTTGCGTAATAAATAGTGATTAGTATGCTTCGAGCTCAAACTTACCCGCACGGCAGAGCTGATGTAGGGCACAGCTATAGCCAGTCCAGTCATCAGGGCACCGAAGACAAACGCTGCGAACATAAGCAAGAGAGACCACGAAACACGTTACCGGGCCCGTCTGCACTCGCAGCGCGTTGAATCCTGCGGTGTTTACGGGAGATTGAATTAACGCGGAACTAGTTACGATAGGTCTGCCTCTGACATGCCGATAAGACAACAGCTGCAAGCACCCAAGGCTCTTGTTCCCATAACGTTATTTCTGCATTATCATACGCACGAAATGTGGGACTCAGCAGGGATGAAGAGTCTTGTCATGGTGTAGTACACAATTCCATTGACGAGTTCCCACGCTTTTAAATTGCACATAAAAATTTTATCAACTATTTGGTATTTCCTGAGATTTATTCAGGGAATCAAGATGTGTGGAAAAATACTTGGACGAGGGAATGATAGAATGCGTGATGGAATGAGAAATTCTACTGAAAAATAGCGCTGTTGATTAGGGAAATACAGGGGTGATGATATTCCGGTTGAAATTGAGAGGCAAATAATGGAGTTGTGTAGGCCATACAAAGCGTGAGGCGGATAGGTGCGCAATGCACGCTCTAATAATGTTGCGGAATGAGGGCCAAGTGAAGGGAAACGCATTCGAGAACGACAGAGAACTTGCTGGTGCAATTAAATTATTATATTAGCAGGCTGTAAGATTGAGTCTGGCGATGTAAAGACAGCTCGAAGTATGAAGATCGAAGAAGAAGGACTTTATCTTGATGGGCATAAAATAAAACGACGATTGTTATTACGCCAACGTGTATGGGGATTCTCGTACCGGAAGATTGGATATTACCTGTTCTCCAGTGCATTATGTGCGCGAGTTAATCGCTTCACCGAGTATTCGGTGCCGTTACCTCGTTTGCACGTTTGCTTACGCTGTATTCATGAGGTCGTACCATCGCATGTATTTATGCGATTCATGCGATCTGTATTCATGCTGAGCCGTCGCCTTCGAAGCGTAGCCGAACAAACTTCGTCACGTGCATTTAGGTCACAAACAGCATGCGCGTACGGCTTAACATCGCGACAGGAAATCAGAGTGTGAGAAGAATGCCATATGACGTAAATGGACACATTATATAGATAACGATTTTTATCTATACCCTATACAGAGTAAGCCTAACTGTATGAGTTACTGTAATATATCTAAGTCCGATAATGCTAATGCGCGCAGGACTTTATTCTCGTAGCCTTTAATACATTTCATATTTAAATCGAATAAACTTCTTTGGCTCTTTCTCCCGTTTTGGTTGTACTTTCGCCGTCAGTACGAGAGCGCCGACGCACAGGGCGCGTGCGCACGTTCGCTAATCGACGATGATATTACTGCTCTTTCAAGCGCACCACCGCGCGTGCTCGTTAATTAACGGCTGTGTTCTCTGCAGAATGGCGCAATTAAAGGGAAAAACGTCAGCTTCAGCAATATATGCATATATGCAACGCCGTCAAGCGGACAATCTCTGTAATATAACTACAGCGATTACTTTGTAGGCGAGGGAACGAAAACAGCGCTTAGACAGTACGAAGTGAGGACTCCAATAATGCGCCAACCAGCCCAGTCAAGCGCAATGTTGATTAGATTTTACTTGAAGCGTTCGGCTATTCGCTTGCATTGACGACCATCGTGTATGGTTTCCTTTTTGCTTTCGATTATGTGGGACAGAAGCACTCACCGATTCGACTTGATGGTTATGCTCGAGCACCGGTCGTTCATGACTATGAACGGCGAGAGGATGTCCAGGAAGGTAGACGCCGCCAAGGAATTGATGGCCGACGAAACCGTACTGAAAGATAGACGTCGGTGGTGCTTCGTTGCGAGTTCAGAGTGCTCAGCGCGAGAGAGTTTGAAAGCGCACTAGCGGCTATAAGGAGAATAGAAAGAAATCAACAGACGACTCAATCGATGGAACTGAGATTGAACGAAGTCTTTGTTGCATGTTTGGTCTTTAAAAAAAGTGGCTGCCGTCTCACGAAAATTCAACTACGCGGAAGATTTTCTTTAAGGGAAATCGTCGTATAGTGTTCGAGGCGACGATGAATAAGTGAACAGGGGATGTCTCTGCAGCCGACGTTTCGACATGTGCACTTGAAACCCTGGCAAACAAGGATCCCCTTGTCGAAATGTTGGCTAAGCGACATTCCCTGTTAAAGGAGTACTGACACGAATTTTAAAAAATTTTCGGATTGTTGCCCTAAATAAAAGTACTGGTGTCGAGAAACCTATCAAGAGTGTCGTAGTGCTTGGGAATGCATTGGATATATTTTTAATACCGCTACCATAAAAGAGCAATTTCGGTTTCGGTATCGAGGGGGGTGGCTTTTCAGTGACGTGTCAGAGCAGTGGGACGTCACGGGAAGACAGCAACTGGCGACGTACTAACGGTAAATCTGTCATCTGCTCGTGGTGCACGTGAACAACGATGAGTGAATTGTCGTCCAGTGCCCCCGACAGTGATTTCTGCGATTTAGCGGGACGCAGAGCTCGCAAACTCAGGAACTGTCTTGACTCATGGGGATAACGTCCATTGCAGTGGGGCTGGGTTGGAGATGCTCAACGACGAGAACTTTAAGATCAAAATAAAATATTTTATACATGTTGTCTGACTCAGCCGTGTGGAGATCGTTGGACAGTGGAAGCGAAATATGTCCTTTTTGCGATGTTCCAAAATCGTGTCAGTACTCCTTCAAATTATTTTTCATCACCTCAAGCCTCAATCCCCCACTGAACTCCTGTCTTGTGTGTATTTAATGAAGTACATATGTGTTATTCTGTTACAATGCTATTGCATAGGATATCAACGTTTGCTGACATTGGCCCGCAGGAGCGAACATAGACCAACACTAGCCAGTAATAGCCAACGTATTAGCCAGTGTTGAAAATATGATAGACATGCAACTAGGCTGTCTAAAGTGGCTCAAGAAGGCTTCTTCTACTCGAGATGAGCTGATATCAGAATTCAGCTAATCAGTGGAAGAGGCCCAGGAATGAAGACATTCTCTCGGAAATGGAACTCCATCTGGAACAACGAAACACATAAATACCTGAGCGTGGCGCTAACGACTCCGGCGAGGAAAAGGCCTGTCATGCCCCGGAAATGCTGAAAGCCTCTGTTTGATGTAGTAAGGAATGATCTGAAAGAACATTAAACATTTTTTTCACGTCTGCCGCCTTTCGTTCTAGAGTTTATCGATATTTTGTAGAACAGAAAGGCGCTATCTAGATGCGCTTCCTTGCCATATCTGCGCACGCCAAAGAGAGACGACTAACAAAATATTTTTTACTGTGGCTAAAGGGAAACAAGTTAAATAACAGTGCATAGTGTCGCACTTCCAGCTGAGTGTACGAAATATAAATATGATATGTGGTTATAGGTATGACAAAGTATTCGTGGTTGAGTTGGACTAACAATCAATCTTTTAACTTAGAAGTTGCCTGGTAAATGTTCTTGCAATCTAGGCAACGATAGCTATCGAAAATTAGTAATACAACCCGAAGCGAATATTCGAACAGAACGTCGGATTGAATTGAATTGAATTGAACAGAACCTTATTTGGGTCTTGCGAAACGCGACGGGATCGCGCACCCGGCTCATTCCTACGAATATCGAATAATTCCGAATGTTTATCGCCAGTGCATTATCGTAAACACCTAGCATAAATGTGAAACAGAATTCAATAACTCATTCCTACCTGTTCGATGTTCTTGATAGCTCCAGACAAAAGTGGATCACAATCTCGGTACCAGTACACAAGCGCCATGGCGACGCCGGACAACAAAGCCGTGGAAATGACTAGCAGAGCACTGCCCAGGAACGCAGTCCTATCCAGAGAGGGGTGGACAAAGACATCCAAGCGTAATTAAATCGCTCACCTAGAGAAAAAAATCTGGCATTTCCACGAAGTGAATCATGACGAGTTGGGCGAAGCACTGGGGATCGTTCTTACCGTAAATCACCCTTTACATGGCCCACTCGCGCATGTAAATGAGTGACAACGCGTGTGTACAGTATACACAATGTGTTTTTGCCGTTCAGCCGCCGCTTCCCGCGTCCTCAACTCCGGGGTAGCAACTCGTTTTCGGCGTTGCCGTTTTGCCTTTCGCGGGCGAGAGCGCGTTCACGATCTGGAACGCACTTATTCTTCATCGTCATCAGCGTCATCGTCATCGTCATGGCGTATAATGGTTACCTTGCATGTGCTGTGCCGTGATGGCAGCGTCATCGTCATCTGGCTACGGCGGACAAGGGATGGGGCATAGGCCTCGTTCATATCTAAAATTTAAACAGTCGGAATATCTCCAGATCCTGACGTCTCCAGAACGAGTTCTGATCCGTCAGCGTGCAATCTCACCGCCAACAACAGTGACTCTGAGATGTTTAGACATCGTAATAATTTGTGTTCGCAAAAGTGACGCTGCGAGTTTGAACTTGACCAAGCTGCCTAATTAATTTTATTTATAGCCTGGGGTTTGACGTTCCAAAACCCCGACGTGATTGGCGAGGCGCGCCGTAGAGCGTGGGACCCCGGGTTAATTTTAACCAGCTGACGTTCTTTCTAAATACACTGGTGTTTTTGCCCTTCGCCTCCATCGACATGTGGCCGCCGTGGACGACCCTCGAATCTGTGCCTCCAGGTTGGCGGCGGAATATCTTATTCCGCCCATCTACCACGGTGGTTGACCAAACAGCTCATTGATGCAGGAACACAAGCGTATGTTCATGTCTATAAGGTATAGGGTGTCTGGAGATTCATTCATTCGTTCATTGAGACATTTAACACAGATGTCTGGGAACATCGCGACTAAAATTACCACCTGAAACACTTCGCAGCCCAAAGTGTTTCAACTGGGCCTGTTCAACCAACAGGCCCGATTCGCCAAAATTATAAAATTACCACATTGTAGGCATTGCTAAGCACAGACATCATTCGCATTGAAAACGCATCCGCATAGTGTTGGGGCGAACTTGTATTTCGGAGCCGACATTTGCTGTTGTTCTGTTGCTACCACTTAATGTTCAGATCGCAATAAGCCTTGCATTGCCTTGCGCGAGCTTAGCTGGCGTACCTCTGAGCTTCTCTGAGTGACTTTGCCGATGCATATCGCTGCACCACCATCTGGTCCATGCCCATCCGATAGGCGTGCCCCGCAAGTAGGCCCACAGCGCATGACCACACGTTCTCGTCCCTCGTGAAGTCCAAGTCAAACCTGCACAGAACTAGTGACATTGTTAAACGGTCGGTTTCTCATTCACGCTGCTGTGGCAAGGATGTTATAATGTGCAGTGGGTGGCGCTCCATATTGGGAGTCTCGGTTTAACACGTCTATATATAAAATAATTCTAACAGAAATTTCTTTAGGTCCGGTGCGCGTGGTGGTTTAAAAAATGAAAAGGTACACTTACGAGAAATGTACATTTATGGGTTTTAACCTTGCTGCCGAGCCACAGCGGGGACGGTAAACTTAATGGCAAGTGCGCGTAACACTGTTTTAATCACTCTGCAGAGTGGGTCGCCCGAAACGTTCGATTTCTACCTCGCAGGAGAAAAACACGACATAGCGGTGTTGGGACTTAAGTATACAGACAACACTGACTGTAAGAAGTAGGGCTTCATGTCGATGTCGCTGAAAGGGCGTAGCTGACTGGAAGTCGCGTTGTGCAACGAGTCGTACACGATGGTGCCCAGGATGGTCAGTGGGCAGATGAGAATGAGGATTCCCTGCACGCTGTCCGTCCACACAACTCCCCGCATGCCGCCCTGTGGAAGACACGGAAAACAGCGCCATGAGTGACTGATTCAGGTGTCGATTCTATTTTACAAACCAATCTATAAGTCGGTTGTAAATAGTACGCAAGGAAAATTGCAATGCGCTTGTTCAATGTCACTCTGGTACTCGCGAAATGTCGCCCCTTTTACATGTATCTCACACGCTTAATAGCGTCTGCGTCTTCAGGTAAGCGTCCGTCACTTTAAAGGCCTGACCACACGTACGCGTTGCAGCGTGTCACCACGTGGCTTTTTGACGCGGCGTCGAGCCCTCTCCCTATTTAGAGAGAGGACGCGCGGCTACACGAAGCTGCGCGCCCTCTCTCTCCACAGGGAGAAGGTGCGACGCCGCGTCAAAAAGCCACGCGCTGACACGCTGCAAAGCGTACGTGTGGTCAGGCCTTAAAGGATCCGTCTACCGTCGTTCATCACTTTTATGTTTTGTATCGCAATAAAAAGCGTACCGTCTGAAGTGCCGAACCTTGCAGCGGTTTCTGGAAAGTGAGAAATTTTTAAAACAGAATTTTGCGATCTGCATTCGGTCCTTCCATTGGTGGGATGAATGCCCACAACACTGGTTGGTGGAGGCGATGACGACTGTAGTGCCGGTGAAAGTCGCAAACTGAAACCGCGCGCTCTTTTTGCAGACTTCATCAATTTTTGTTTAATAATAACACAAATACCGTAGTGGTCGTTTAAGCACGCATATTGTCAGATAAAGTATTATTACCATGGTTTCTCCAGCTTTGTTCAGTCTGCCTGACAAACCACCGCGGTCGAGCGGAAAAGTTGGTCTGTTCCAGCAACACTGGTACGCCGGGGTTGTGAAACGAACTGTAGTGGTTCCACTCATGCCAACCGCGCTACTAAAATGAACATGCGCCGATATGAGCCAGCATGGACGCCCTGGTGAAGCGGAACGTGATGGCAAAATCTTCTTCAATGTAGCACCTTGGTGAATGGTGTGCACTTTACTGATGAGGACTGGTGCTACGTTACTAGATTACGTTGGCTCACGGGCTGGTTCGAAAATTCCCTGAAGTCAGTCACGCTGTTATTCGCCGAAGACAATTTTTTTTTTCTTATGAGCGTTGCCGGACGCAGTGCTCGCCTTTCGCCGCCGTGGCAGGCAGGTATATGCAGGCAGGCGAACGCGCCGTCGGCAACGCCGCAGGCGCCTCTCTGAACGCGTGAGGAAAAAAGCAATAATTACTCTTTGGCGCAACCTAAAGCTGCCTCAAGTGCGTAAAATACAATTTCAAGTTACACATGTTTGTTTTTAAGCAAAATGAGTCTACCTGCGAGGATTTCTTGTCCGACCAATAGAATTGAACGACATCGCTGTTTGGTGACGCTAGCGGTCATTCTTTGTCGCTTTCGACGTCAAATTAAAATTATAATTCTATTTTTTGTGGAACAAAAGCATGCTCATTGCCGCCGATGTGATGAACGATCCTTGATCTTCTCATTTTCGCCACAATCAGAAAAATTTTTCCGAGCTGTAGACAGTTGGCCCTTTAAGGCTCCCGTCTACTCGCCTCGACGAACTTCACTCACGAGTAGCTGTCTAAGCAGACAAAGCAAACGCTATGCAACGCTTATGCCGTGTAATCGTCAATTTTCGCAGCGGTACGAAGAGCAATCGCATTGCTTTCCGTATTTCCAATCCAAATCTGTCTTCTGATCGGCAAGGTATTTCTTACTTAATTGGACAGACCGACGACTGTGTATGCAAGCGATCTGTCCAGAAACGCTCGACTAAAAGCAATAACCATTGGACAAATAAAGTCTATTTCAATACTATACAAATCCCAGCATTAATCTAACGATTGGCGGTGCCCGGATAGCTTTGAACTTTGAAATACTGCTGTCATAAAAAGTTTTTTTTTTGTATGTTTGCTATCTGCATTTGGCATCAGAATGAAGTACGTATATTAAATTGTCAGCGAGCCTGGAATTACCTTTTATAATATTCATTGACAAGTTTTCTAAGGAATGACACATCGTATAGAGATATTCACAGCGAGGAATAAAACAGGTGATTCAGAAGAAGGAGACCTACCAGAGCGGTGTACAGTGTTCCCGCAGCACCGATAGCCAGGGAACAGTACAGCAGCGGCATGTGGAAAACTGTGAATGATGCGAAAAGAGGCCATGTACTGTCGAGTGCAATACTTAATTTGCAGCCGCCAGAACAATTTATTGCTCACTACTCATTCCTCCTACTTCCTTCGTCCTGGTTTACTTACTTTCATCTTTACCGTGGTTTGAAATTATAAGCGAGAAAACGGCCTGTCGGGGCCATAAGCATGTACTTCGTTCATTCGGTCAAATGTTTATCCAGATACTGTGCATAAAAAAAAAAGTCACAGTTTCACCGCAGGGGTGAAGCAATGAATGCGATAGCAAAACATTCTAATGTTATTCGAACTGAGGCTGGCAGCTAACTCTTTTGGATCCGATCTCACGCAACTCTACAAAATGCTTGTTTAAGAGCGTACGGCCGCTCCAGGGACACTGTTCGTCGCCCGCTGTCGCCTGCTGCGATTGCGAGATAACGCGCGCACCAGCGACGACCGCGCTCGTAAAACCAAAGGTCGCAGTGGCTGCATGAGGGACGCCCCCCCCCCCTACTCCCCCCCCCTCCCCTCGCGCGGGGCGTTTCCTCTCTTCTTGAGCATTCCACGGCTGGTCGAACAGGCGGGGGGCGATCTTATCACATACGCCTCGGAGCCACGGAGATGGGCCGGCTCGTTTGATGTCCGCTTCAGCCGCGTTTGTCGCCCTCGCTCCCGCGCTGTTACCCGCGGGTAGAACGTACGATGCGCTGGGGGGATCTATCAATTTCGACTTTATACGCGAAATGACGGCGACGGTGCCGGCGACGGCAACGGCGGCGGCAAAAACCCGTCGGGACTGTCCATATAATTGCTATCGCAATAAAAAAGAAAATCAGGCTCTATCAACGCACTTGGAGACTCGACTCGGCAGTCGGGACTGGGCACTGGCGTAGCAAGGAGTAGGCACACCAGGCCCGTGACCCCCCCCCCCCCCCCCCCCGATTTTTTTTTGCTGTGGCATACAGAGACAATAGAGAGAGAGAAGGAATATAGGAAAGGTAGGGAGCTTAACCAGACTACGTCCAGTTTGCTACCCTACACATGGGGATGGGAATAAAGGAGTAAAAGGGAGAGAGAGAGAAGGAGAGACACACTGCACACCACACACACAGTGCAGGGTTTCACAGGGGGTCGCTCAGAGATGTTGCCAAAGTGAAACCGGACCCAGCCGCCACTTCAGATCAAGGAGCCCCCCCCTCCCCCCTCCCCAAAAAAACTTTTGCCTACGTCCCTGGGACCGGGTTGTAACGACCGTACTCGTGCGCACAGGAAAGGGGGAAAGCCTCCCCCTTCCCCCCTCCAATCATCTACGGGGCGCACGAGGTCTGCCCCACACCTTTACTCAGACGTGTCCCATCATTCGTTCGAGTGCAAGGTTATGATCATGCAGGTCATTGACCATAATAGCGGCCGAGGAACCCTGACGTTACATTGAACTGTTTACTTCCCACCTTCAGCCCCAGAAATTCCGAGAATCAAAGACAGGCCGTCGTCAGAAGCACATTGCCGCTATATTTTCTTTTTGCTTCCGTTGGGATGCTGAGCAATTGTTTCGGACTCGACAAATTTGGGGAATGGAAAGGGGGGGGGTGGGGGTGCGGCGGAATTTGGTTCTCCCTTACGGAGAACCCTGCGCGCACGCCTATCATCACAACCACAGTAATGGTTGCAAGACAACATCGATGGCGGCTGCACGAGGACCGTCCAATTATGACCACAACACTTCATTGACTGATGTCAGTAACACAGCTACCTTAAAGGGACCGACAACTGATTTTTCTCGACCCATTTTTTTACGGCGCGACAGAAAGCTCACCCTTCGTAGTGTTTGTAGCTGCAGTAGTTAATCCCAAAAGCACGTAGTTATTTTAGAAGCAGTATTTTTCGATCTGAAAGGCTCTAAACACATATGTACTTTTCCTCCAGCAACGCTGAGAATTGATAGCGATGCCGCCAGCCCTTCTCGCAATGTGTGAAAGCTTCGCAGGAGTTCCTGTAACTGCGCTTAAACCACCTTTATTTTGAGCTTTTCAACAGTTTTTGAAAATAACAAGCTGCTACAATGAGATGATGTGGCATTATACACCTTCCCTGTATTTATACCGCATTGTGTGCGCCTGCGCCCGAGGTTGCCTGCGCCTGTGTCATGGGTGGCTTGTCCCGGCGTCATTACTCTCTCGATGCACGAGCCAAGCCAAGTCACCGAAAACGTCACTACGCAAATGCACGGCCGCGCCGAGTAGCAGTGCGCGTCATTTCTGAGATGAAGTGTAGGTAGAAAAATTATGTCGCTCAAAAATCTTAGCGACCCGCAAACTGCATGCACGGTTGCATCAGCACGCTGAAAAGTTGCTCAAGACGCGCTGACGAGCATGGTATCATTACGTCACGCGAAGGCAGCGCCGCTTTATTGCATACTACTAACGCAGGCCTATGTGTACATTTTTTATGGAGTAATATCTTTTAATATAAGGAAACGAACAATATTTCAGTACCAACAAAAAGATCCTCAACCGTCTACAGCAATCAACGGTCACGTGACAAGGTACATCGATTCGTTCATGTATTTGCCACCAGAGGCGCCAAAGGTCATTTTTCACGTCTTTCGATGAAGAAATAAAAATATAAATCCGCCTCTCACGAAAAAAACAGGGTGTCCCGGCGTCATTACTCTCTCGATGCACGAGCCAAGCCAAGTCACCGAAAACGTCACTACGCAAATGCACGGCCGCGCCGAGTAGCAGTGCGCGACGCACAATCTTTCCATCAGTGGAGTCATCTCAGTTCATGTTCTGGGCAGTTGTCGGTCCCTTTAAAGGAATTTCCAACTCCGCGGATAGGTAAATAGGTGGTTAAATACGTAGAGGAATCGGCGGTCTCCCGATACTCCTCTGAACTTGTTGAGTTAGAGGACTTCTTACTGCAGCTGCTGTCAGATATTTTGTTGAATACATAGGTTCATGATACAAAAAAAAAAAAAAAGAAAAAAAACTTCAAATAATGGTCATATACTCACATGTGGATATTGCCACGGCGGCCGCAAATATGCTGACGGCGCCCTGGATTTCCTGAAAAGACAAAATATGTAAGATGGGGTTCTGAAACATCAAGCGACGAATGCTGATGTTCGGCCTTGTTGGTGTGACATAATAACAATAAAGGCGCTTGAAGGAAGGGGACAGCGAATAACACGAGCGCTACGCAACACACACGTAGCACAACACGTAGAGCTCAGCACGTAGCGCTCGTGTTGTGTTCTTGATTCGTTGTGTGTTGTGCACAACACGTATAGCGCTCGTGTTGTGTTCTTGCTGTGTCAACATCCTTCAAGTGCTTTATTTTTATTATATCCAGCGACGTAGTGCATTTTTAACTGTTTGGCTGCAGAAGATGCGGTGTAAATTATATGTTCTAAATCGTCCACACGTATACCGGAGGCTGCTCCGAGCGCATTCTCTTTGAAGCCGGGAGCAACGCGGTCTTAAGACGCTGGACGCGTGTTCCAGCAGCATCTCTGGCGGCATATACACAGGCGTGCGCACGAGGGGGGGCAGAGGGGGGCGGCCGCCCCCCCTTGTCATCCTAAGAAGGGGGGGGGGGGGGCGCAAAGTCTGCCCAATACATTGACTTAATAGGGAAGGGGGGCGCTGCGACGAGCCTTCGCCCCCCCCCCCCCCCTCCCCCTGAAGGGGAACCCTGCGCACGCCTATGGGCATATATCCGGCTGGGGTTATGAAGCCAGAGTTTGAGTCACTGATAGTAACCGTTCTAACGCGCTCGACGATGTATGTCAGTGACCGGAAGTACGATTTGGGGTGATAGTGCTGTATCAATATAATAGTAAAGGCGTTTTGCGCAGCGCAGATGGTATATACTTATGATGCTTGATGAACATGAGTGCAAGGAAAATATTATAACCGACTATCACGGGACGTATCGTTCTTCAGTTTTGTTATGTTTGATGCGCCAATGTGACGGCCATGTCGTGGGGTGTATGTGCGAAACTGGCATCGAACTAGGTTAATTTGGCTTAAAGCGTAGTTGGATCCATAGACAAAACACTTTTTTTTTAAATTAAACGCTTTTAAGGAGAGGTTGGTGCCTAAATGTGACTCCGGCTATACTCCTCTTCTCTTACATGATAGTTTTCATCGTGAGGTTGTCGATAATCACAAAACAGCTCGAAATTTACACATGAATGAATACTAACATACCTAATCCGAGTACTACAGTATAACTTTCCACGCAACAGGTATGTTCACACGTTTTAAATATTCACACAAGAGAAACGTCCACGCTTTACAGGAGAGTTCATGAAGGTGATCAGACGACAGTCACTGGGCACTTGCCCACACTTTAAACACAACTGTCATGATTTGCAGAAACAAATGCTACTAGGTACGAAAACAAGGGGAACATGTGGCCGGGAGTATATGTTAATGATTATCAATGCGGACAATAACTTTTTATCTGATTTAGTATATTTTTTATATTTATGATTACGCAAAAAAAACATCGTTGTGCGTGCACCGACATTTTGAATAGCTTACGTTGGCCATGGGATGGAATGGAATAACTTTATTCAGGTCCGTCGGGGCGTGAACTAACACTTAGCGGGCCGCTCCCACGTCGGGACAGATATATAGGCCTAGCTTCTCCGCCACGTCGTCGGCCCGTTGGACTGCCCATAGTTGTGTCATCAAATCCGGACTGCGTAGCGCAGCATCCCACTTGGACGATGTAACGTCTTCGTCAACCCGTAACGCGGGGCACCGCCAGAGCGTGTGATATAAGCTGGCAAAGTCTGAGCAAAGCTCGCAAGTGTTTGACGTCTGAATTTCTGAATAGATCTTGTGCAAGAGTGCGTGACTAGGCCTATAGCTATGGGCCCACGTCTATCCGGCCTATTTAGTTTTTCCAAAAATTTCTTACGGGGAACATCATATTTTTTACAACGTTGAAGAAGGTCTTCTGTCTTCTGCATGTTCACATGAGGATGTAGCGCTGTTAGTTTTTCTTATCATATAAAGGAAGCTCTTAGTACAGGCAGTGCATTGTCCTCCGAAGCGTTGTTTCGACCGATAGGGTAATTTTAATCGGAATACAAAATGTCCATTCCAGGATAACTTTTTAGATGTGAAGCATCTTATGGCGAAGCTTAATCCGGTGGTGGTGGTGTGCGGCGTGGCCTCCCTTACTGGGCATGCGCAAACCCTCCCTTTCAAAAAAAAATAAATATAAAACCTCCTTCCCCCCTCTCTCTCCTCTAGGCATCCCTCCCCGCGGCAACCACACCCTCACTGCGCATGCGCCTCCCCTCCTCTCTCCCCTCCTACACTTCCCCCTCTCTCCTCTAGGCATCCCTGCCCACGGCGTCCACACCGCTGCGCATGCACGTCCCCTCCTCTCTCTCCTCTCCTACGCTCCCCCTCTCTCTCGCCTCGCGACGCCGACGCAGGCAGTGTCTGCTAGCGAGTTTCTTGGTTGAAAAAACCGACTGCTCGCGCTGCACAACCGTTCACTGGCCACTCCGTATATATGGCAATGGATTTTGACCTGCAAGGTGGTGCCGGTGGGAGATTTCTCCTGTGCGTTGTTGAACAATAAAAATTCGCAGCGTGCGCGTTAACTAAAAGCGGACTGCGGGTCTCTGTGTCCAGTCGGAGTCTTCTGTCTCTCATTTCCCATCAGCAGCGATTGGCATGTTCCAGTAGGAAACACCGCTCCATCACTGCGTGCTTTGCCCCTCCCCAGTTTTCTCTCTCCTCCTGCGCAACGCTGCGATGAGCGCCAGCGTCAACGCCCCGCCAGTGTAAGCGTTAGCGCCCGCTGCTTCACATCTACACATGGTTCCCTTTAGCGGGAGATGCGGTAATTTTTTTTTAATTGAGAGTTCTGCGTACCTTTCGCGAACCAAGTTTCTGTGGACAAATGACCGCATTGTTTGTTCAACAAACATCGCTCGCCGCGAGAGGTAGCAGAGATGAATCATTCTCTCGATGCACCACATGTGCCACGCGGTCAGCTGTGACATTTGCTACGATTTCGCAGTGATTTGGGATTCAGTGGAAAATTATATCGTGACGTAGATCTTTCTATATGTCGCATGTCTTCTGAATTTTTATATGTCAATGTGTTATCTGTTTTTCCTAAGAGAGAGAGAAGACTTTATTTCACAGAATGGGCCGGCAGTTTGGTCTTGGTGGCTTCAGCCTAAGACGACATTTTTTGTACACGGTAGTGAGGCTTGCGAGTTTCTTAGAATTACCCAGTGAAGAGGTACTGACTGTCGACATATGAAGCGTGAAGGAGAAAGTACAGCATAAAGTTCTGACGTTGTGGACGCTGTGAAGTGGAAGAGCCTAAAATATCTGCGTAGAAGTTATAACAAGCATTTGCTCATCTGTAAAGCAGCTTTTGTTATTAATTTACATTAGATATAACATGAAAGTGAAATGAAAACAGTTTATTAAAAATGACGGACAGTGACCACTGCAGCTTAGTTTTTCGTTATAGCTTTCGCGGCCATAGGTGCTTCGCAAGCTTCACACATTGCATCAACCAGCAGATTTAATTTAGAAACAATGCTTCTTTGCAGAATACTTGGTTCATACTTGAAAACTTGACTTGCTGCGCAAGCAGAAGGAAAGGAGGGAGACTGCGCTCTTTCCTGTCTGCCTCCTTTTTTCCTTCTGCTTGCGCAGCAAGTCGAGTTTTCATTTAATTTAGAAAGTTTCTATAGTAACAAAAAAAAAAAAGGCGTTTAATGCTATTTCAATAAAGATAGACAGTCGTGACCGACAAAAAATAATTGATATTCAGCGAGGGGTTGAGCATCGTTGATTTTACACACATGGGTACACACACACACACGAACTTGTTTTTTTAATCTGTGCCGCTACATTTCTTGAACGACTTCCCAAACGTGTTGCTGGTAGCAGTACTAGTGCTGTAATCTAGACCTTGAGCTCAGTGGGTGCACGTTTCTAAGCGCGTCGTAATGATATGTTGATATATTGAAGCTGGAGCAACCAGAACTAGACAATTTATGTTGTCCAAGAAACCATAAAATACTCGCGCTAATATTAACGCTCCCGTATGACACGTTATGGCACGTCCGGGACTCGGATTGAAACGCAAAAATTTAGGGTTAAGCAATTAACGTTACTTTCATTTCCACGGTCTCGAGTACATGTCATATCGGCATGATTTCAACTCGAACGTTTTACATCGGAGTCAACAATGCATTCGGCGGCCAGGGCCAGTATTCAAGAGAATGTCTTACGCTTAAAATTTTCGTAAGAGACTATTTCGGCCAATCACGATGCGGGTTATATCGTTAGTGAAGCCGGCTGACCAATGGGAAAACGCCCTTACGGAAGAGAAGTTTTGTGAATTCGGCCCCAGGTTCGTAGCGATATGACGTGGTAATCTTCAGGAAATTGCGCGTAGCAGTCGTTACAATAAATATTTTGATGTCGCGTTTCGATCCGTGAGCGCTCTACCTGCGTTAATACGCAGAGCGAGCTGCAGAAATGCGCCACTCCGTTGTATTACTGTGCTTTAAATGGTGTATTTGTCCATTAATTAAGCGATTCACCTCCCTAGTAGCACCAAATGTTGACGCAACGTTGCGGCAACATTGCGTGCTACTAGGGCTACGCACAAGATCAGCAAGAGCGACACGTACAGTGAGGAAGAAGTAGACGACGCAGGCAGCGATTCCCACTTGGTTGCCGAAGCGCATCCGGATGTACTGGAAAATCAAGGAACAAGGGTGCGTAGTGTTAGCCTTCCCTTACAGCGTGCTGCCGTTTAAGATATAGCGAGACTGGTGAAGTAGAGAACAGCATGCAATGTAGGTATCGGTGGCGCTCTACTCAACCATAATCCTCAATAAACGTATTTGTTGTTTCGTAGCTGTTGTCGCTAAAGAAAGAAAGAAAGAAAGAAAGAAAGAAAGAAAGAAGGAAGGAAGGAAAGAAAGAAAGAAAGAAAGAAAGAAAGAAAGAAAGAAGGAAAGAAGGAAAGAAAGAAAGAAAGAAAGAAAGGAAAGAAAGAAAGAAAGAAAGAAAGAAAGAAAGAAAGAAAGAAAGAAAGAAAGAAAGAAAGAAAGAAAGAAAGAAAGAAAGAAAGAAAGAGAACAGGTACGGCAATTGCGGCTGATACATTTCGACCAACAGTTAAGCAGCACGTAACTTGGCATAACAGTAATAATATCGTGCACTCTGTTTGAACACAGCGTCGCCAAGTAACACCCCCAGTGGTGCTCTGGTATTCCATAATCTACACACCTGTATGGAGGACAAGCTACATATAGGATTTCAATGACGAACTTTGTTCTTTTTCCACGCTTCCGTAAAGCAGTCGGCCGCTACAGGATACATAAACGTATTGCCCGGTATACTAGCTCACTGTAGCTGACATATAGACCCGTATAGGTCAACGCCGTCGCCACATTAATGCACATATTGGCGCTTACGAACTGAAATGAATGCATGACCTGCACTTTGTTCTGTGCAATTTGGGCCATCAAGAAAGCAACAGGAGAGAAAGGAAAGACAGGGATGTTAAGCAGCCTAGAAAGGTTTGGTATGCTACCCGACACTGGGGAAAAAAGGATAGGGAAGTTTGAAAGTTACAGGTAAAGAGGGAAAGGGGGGAGCATACACGCAAAGTGACACTCCTCACAGTCACAATATCGCAGTACTCCCCCTCCCCCCCCCCCCTAATGGGGAAACCTGCGCACGCCTATGATGGTGACGTAATCACGTGACAATGATTTTTTTGCGTGATTCGTGTTGACGGCGTCGACGCCGCCGACGGGTCAATTTTCGCGTTTAATGGGACACCCAAGGCTTTCGACTTATAATATGCACTAATAATACGAACACCGTTTATATGATATACCTGGTAGACGGAGGTGACTCCGAGCCTCCGCACCATGGGGATGACCACGTACGCGATGAAAGGCAGGAGAACGACCACGGGAATTCGAGCCCCACAGCAGGTGCATCCCGTACGCGTAGAAGTGGGACGTGAAGCCCAGCAGTCCCGTGGCGGTCACCATGGAGGCGAGCACGGACAGTGCCAGGGGCAGCATCCCCAAGCTTCGGCCTCCGAGGAACTCTTCGTCCGCCATGCTCCCGCTGCGGACAGTCCGAGCGGACGGCTTGCTGCGACACTTGCCCAACGCGAAGTACAGGCCCGTGAAGAGGCTGGCCGCCACGAACACGCCGAACACGGCGTACTCGACGTCGTGATGCGAGCCTGGAGTCATCTCTGGTCTCTGTGTACAGCTCGCTGTTGTAGGAAAACAGTAACGAAAATCGGCAGAGAATCCAATCACTTCACTGACAATGATTTTAAGGACAATTTTGGTGGTATGCACTTTTACGACTAGGGCATCACGTATTCCGCCATGTTTTCCCTCTAGTCTGTTGTGAATATGCTTGACCCCCAAAAACTGAACCACCGAGGCAGCGACGTCAGCCTTTGTACAGTAGGCGTCAGAAGTTTAGAGACCACTAGGTATGCGAAAACTTTGAATTTACCGGCAATTTCAGACTGTTATCGGTCGAAATGCACAGTACATATTGTTAACGCGTTTTAGAACGGGCCACGAATCTAAATTCATGGCTACCATCTGAAGCAGCGGGAATATTCAGCTTTTCCTTGTGTCTCGTGGTATCTAAACTTTTGACGCTGACTTTGCTACCATGTGGTAATACCGCGCAACGGTCCACAAAGGAAGTGCGCCCTCTCTCCGACGGATATGTCTACAGCAGCGGGCGGCCAACATTAGCCAATATTAGTCGACACGATCCATCGCTAGCGGTCATTCATCAACACTAGACAGGAACCTGGAATCATATAGCAATTTTTTTGAGACAAATTTAGCCTTAATTTAAGTTGCATTGTCCAACAATAGACAACATTATAGACATCATGTAATAAGACGACACGAGCCAACATTCGCCTCTGCTAAAGAGTACTGGTAGCGGGTTGAGTAAGTACGTGAGCGAAGTGACCGCAGGGCCTTCGTGATATTTCATCAGGAATTGAACGCAGCCATACCCCGTCACGGAATGTGGAAATCAGGAGGAAAGTGCAGCGACTGCTGTTTGCCTTCTTGCGAGTCACGGGATTGTTTAAAACCTGACGACGCAACTTCATTATCAACGCATGCGAGACTCATGAGTCAGGAGGGTCAACTGCGGCTATGAACGTCCAGTCGCACAACAACACTTAAATCGGCGAAGTCCAGTCACACTGATCCGGAATAAGTTTACACATAAAGTGACACATGACGCGACACGGTCAAGTCAAATTAAATGCATTCATAAAACCAACCTAAAAGCTTTCTCAGTACTTTCCAAATACCACTAGCTTCCAGAAACTTCTTTTACGCTAATAGTGCCTGCTTTTGCAAGGCATGTGTTGGCCACGACACCTATAATTTTCCTGGGACTGAAGGGCCCACCATTCAGTGTCATTAACACGAAGCCTCCGCAACGTAACCTCCTCTCGGCGGGTTAAACCACCAGCCGGATGGGGTTACGCTTACCCCACCCGTGACCACCCTTTGGGCACCACAGTACCGCGGCCCGTATGGTACATCGTGCCCATTTTGCGACGCCCCGATCCACGATGTGACTGCCACGCACTTATTGTGGACTTGCACAGGTCTACAATGACGCCATCGTCGTCACCTCCGGGCAACTGGCCTCAGGCCTGGCAGACCGCACGACCTCGACCGCTGGATCCGTGGACCTCACCACCGCTCATTACTTGACTTTATACACGAAGCAAACTTTCTTGTGTATTTTTGAATAAAAAAGTTATTATGCCGAAGGGAAGACTTTCGAAAATAAAAAGAAAGCTTCCGTAGTACCTTTTGTTTATGGCCACGATATCGCGGGCATTCTAATAAAATGTGTTGCACACCTTCATCCACACGGCCACATGCGCCTTCCGGACAGTCTGCTTTTCAAATATTGTGTAAAAAGTGTTTTCTTTACGCGGTACCCAGCCAGGTTCGGTTAATCAGCGTTTCAAAGGCCCTGCTTGTATTTAACGTTAAAGGAATATGGAATCCAAGTACAGTTCAATGGGAAACAGGTCTGCGTAATCACCCAGCAAGTGCACCATCATGATGAACTGTATGGCAATCTTAATTTTCTCGTCTTGCAGATTCTCCGCTCATTGTTGTTTCCTTAAGCTGATTTTAATTTCCCAAAAGCAAAATGGGCTCAGTTGTTGGTACGTCCACGAAAAGCCGATGTCCATTTGAAGGGCCAGAGTAGGGACTAGTTGGTTGTGCATAGTTGACACTTGCGACGCGCTGTTTGAACACGGAGAAATACGCACAAAAAAAAAAAACGCACGTATTGTGCGCCTCGTGTGTGTACTACGTGTGTTTCTTGTGTGTCTTTCTTCGTGTAGAAACAGCGTGTCGCAAGTGTCAACGATGTCCTTTTACTTAACATGTTTTTTTTCAATTTTGATCAGTAATTACGCAAGAGGACTAATTAATCTAGCCGATGCTACTGAGTCCTTTCGGAATATTTTAGCTAAATTTATCCTTCCAAATTATTCTCGCCCACTCACCGCATCTTTACTCAGGCGAAAACCTTGTATGCCTCATCAAACGCGAAAATTCACCGTTGGAGGGTGATGCAAAATATCATCATCCCCTTCATGACGTCACCGTATGACGTCAGCATGACGTCGCATATCGCCAAAATCTTTGACGTCATCACACGACATCACCGCTTGGTCAAAGATGAGCCGATCCCAGAGGCACTGCAAAACCACGTTAGGTGCAGCAAGAATTTTTAAACGCGAAGCATTTCTTAGCGGACCAAAAGTGCTTTGACCGTTTCTATCTATCTATCTATCTATCTATCTATCTATCTATCTATCTATCTATCTATCTATCTATCTATCTATCTATCTATCTATCTATCTATCTATCTATCTATCTATCTATCTATCTATCTATCTATCTATCTATCTATCTATCTATCTATCTATCTATCTATCTATCTATCTATCTATCTATCTATCTATCTATCTATCTATCTATCTATCTATCTATCTAGCCGCCTACGTCCTGGCGCTCTCGGGGTGGTCTCCTCATTTTGGATGTATACCAAAATTGGCTTAAGAGGAGATGAGTGTATCGCGAACACGATTGGCAGGTAGTGATGTGAATAACGTCACTTCCCTGTCGCATACGTCATGAAACCCTTTCCACCAGTCACGTGGGGCACACACCTGCATAACAAGGCCCGTGGTATACGCGTGTATGAGCCACGGGTGATTCACTGTTCATATCAACATTCTTTGGAAGTCTTCATGCGATATCGTGAAGGGACCTGTGTCGCGGAAAATGCGGCGTCGGCGTCGGCGGCGTTGTAGATGGGTGAAATATTTCGGTGGAAGCCAGGAATAAAAATTGAAGGACACTTTGTACATTCCAAAGTGTGTCGTCTTCGGCGAAAGCGTGTGGCCATTCCACTGATTATGCCATGTCTTTTTTCTTTTACACTCTCAGTGGCATAAGACACAAACCTAATGGGTGCGTGTTTTCTTCTTTAATTTTTTACCGCGAATCGCAGCGAGACGCGAGACTCATCTTCCTCCGTTCGCATGCGTTAGTATTTTCTCGCGCTTTGCGCATCGTGCAAACGCCATCCGCGTTCCAGTTAAGTTGACGGACCCTTTGTAAATTGGAAAGTGCATTCCGTGAACGCCTGGGTCCATTGAGACGGCGTCGGTCAGAATGATTGCAAACTCTGGTCACAGCGACGCTACGCAAGCAAAGCGCGAGCGCTATAGAGTCCGACGCGACCGGCGTCCGTCTGCGCATCCCGGCGGCCACCTGGCTCAGTGCCAGAGCTCGGATGGACGGACGGACGGACATGGACGGATGAACGGACATGGACGGATGAACGGACGGACGGACAGACGGATGGATGGACGGACGGACAAACAGACAGACAGACAGACAGAGAGACAGACAGACAGACGGACGGACGCCGGACGAAGGTCGGACGGACACCGGACGGACGTGAGCATGAGACATTAAAGACTTTCGCCTTAAAGATTACACCATCCACCGCTAAAGGGAACCATGTGTAGATGCGAAGCAGCGGGCGCTAACGCTTACACTGGCGGCGGCGTTGACGCTGGCGCTCATCGCAGCGTTGCACAGGAGAGAAACCTGGGGGGCGCAAAGCACGCAGTGATGGACGGTTGTTTCCTACTGGAACATCCCAATCGCTGCTGGGCAATGAGAGACAGAAGACTCGGACTGGACACAGAGACCCGCAGTTCGTTTTTAGTTAACGCGCACGCTGCGAATTTTTCATCGTTCGGCAACGCACAGGGAGAAATCTCCCACCGGCACCACCTTGCAGGTCAAGATCCATTGCCATATATACGGGGTGGCCAGTGAACGGTTGTGCAGCGCGAGCAGTCGGTTTTTTCAACCAAGAAACTCGCTAGCAGACGCTGCCTGCGTCGGCGTTGCGTGGCGAGAGGGGGAGCGTAGGAGAGGAGAGAGGGGGGGAGGGGACGCGCATGCGCATGGGGGGGTGTGGTTGCCGCAGGGGGGGGATGCCTAGAGGAGGGAGATGGGGGAGGGGGACGCGCATGCGCAGTGAGGGTGTAGACGCCGCGGGGAGGGATGCCTAGAGGAGAGAGAGGGGGAAGCGTAGGAGGAGAGGGGGGGCAGGGGACGCGCATGCGCAATGAGGGGGTGTTAGCGCCGCAGGGAGGGATGCCTAGAGGAGAGAGGGGGGAGGGGACGCGCGTGCGCAATGGGTGTGTAAACGCCGCGGGCGGGAGGGATACCTAGAGGAAAGACGGGGGAAGCACAGCAGAGGAGGTGCGTGGGGAGGGTTTGCGCATGTGCAGTTAGGGTGGTGAGGACGCACACCACCACCACTACCGCCGGACGGACGCCGGACGGACACCGGACGGATGGACACCGGACGGACGGACACCGGACGGACGTGAGCATGAGACATTAAAGGCTTTCGCCTTAAAAATCACAGCTCGAGCTGAAATCGAACCCAGGTATTCTGCATGGCAGTCAAGTATTCTAACACAGAGTCATGCCAGTGCTTCAAACTTCTTCGAAAAAAGAGAGAGATCGTAGACGATCGCAATGTGGGGACAACGCTACTTGTGGTTGCAGTGTTGGCTATATCCCCGTTTATAAGATTGTAATAAACGTTACATATGTAGTACACCGTTGGCTTGACAAGCTTCAGTCAAGCGTTGCTCAAATGCACCGATGACCGCTACTTGTGATATTCACATCGTTACGCCGTAGCATGCTCTTAGTTGCGATAAAACTGACGTCTCTGCTCTAGCGTAAGTGTCTACGTTACGTCGGACAATGAGTTACCCTGTAGTACACGCAAATATGGTCGACGAGGACAAAGGAAATTGCATGAGGACGTCGATCCACCTCGTAACGATTGGCTAAAAGCAAAATAATAATAATAATAATAATAATAATAATAATAATAATAATAATAATAATAATAATAATAATAATAATAATAATAATAATAATAATACGTCAAAGGCTCATTGACTGCTTCGCATTAAAGTGACTCCCACAATGCGGGGAACCTGCGGGATTCTTTTTTCAGAAGCTTCCTACATGTCATCCAGTATTGATAATCGGTTTAAAGTTCACATTATTTCTGACATACTTTCTCATTTTCTGCCGAAGACAAACTGTCGGACAGGACCTCCTTCACTTTTTCATCGCCTACATCGAGAAAACAAATGATTACTCAAGACTGGCCTGACTATCTATTTGCGCCTTGAGTTTACAACTATGAACCATCAATGTATGCATTTGTGATCCGTTGCACCCCCCCCGCTCGTAAACTGACACTGTTCTCTGAGGGTACCCAAATAAAAATGAAATAAAAATCTTGAGACGTGCGCAATATACTTGTCTTAATTAGGGGCGAAGCTCCTTAAGGGTGTGGGTCTGTCCCTCCTCTGTAGTAGTAGTAGTAGTAGCAGTAGTAGTAGTAGTAGTAGTAGTAGTAGTAGTAGTAGTAGTAGTAGTAGTAGTAGGTAGCCACGTATAGTGGGATGTACCCACTCCACGTGATAAAGATGACGATGACGCCTGATGACCATGAAGAATAAGCGCGTTCCAGTATATTGGAATGTACCCACTGCACGTGATAAGCGATGACGATGACGCTGATGGCCATGAAGTATAAGCGCGTTCCAGACCACACATTCTCTTTCTGCCATGGATGAAAACGATCGTGAACGCGCTCTCGCCCTCGAAAGGCAAAACGGCAACGCCGACAACAAACATTCCCCTGAGCTTAACGTCATATATGAGGAAAACAAAATCAGGGGAACCCCCTCCTTGTGGTCCGTAGAGCTCTTGAACAAAATCATCATCTACCCCATATGTAAATAATGAAACATTGTGTATATACTGTATGTATAATCACACCACACCCCCGCGTTTGTGTGTCAGGTCTTTGTATGATGATGATCGAGTGGGCAAAATTTACGGGGATTGACGGTTTACCAGATTACCTCCGGAGCTTCGCCCACTCATCATCATTCACTTCGTGGATATGGCGTGATTTTTTTTCATCTATAAAAGTGAACAGCCACCACTCTGTTAGCTCCCGAAGACATTCCCTGAATCATCCCCAGTTGTTGAAGACGACTCAACGACTGTATACTAGCGCCACAGTTGCATTGAGTAATGTTTGGATGAACCAATGATTCCAATGAATTGTTCGAATTTAATGTCATAGCGTCCATTCGATGAGTCACTTCACAGGAAGAAAAGAAACTCGGAACATATGTTGAAATGAAAATTACTAGAGAACCTTTTTATTTCTCACAAGCTGACGAGCACGGTGCTTTATACGCACGACATATTGTCAGGAAAAATGATGACTCAAGGACCGCGAGGCCGTTAGCTTGTCTTAGAAAAAGAAAAGTAACAACCTCGTGTCTTGAAATGTCAGTGACGATGCGCCTACAATAAATGAGAGTTCGACCGCATGACTTCTTCATCGGTTGTTGTGTTGGTGTCGAGACAATTCGGATGTGAGGTCACGGCTGTTACGCAGAATCATATTCATTCTAAGTCAACATGTTTTGACTATTACTTCGAGACATCTTGTACACGGGTCCATACAATGCGTATAGTTATTCATTTTTCTTTCTTTCTTTAGCAATATTAAATACGTCTTTTATTTACAGTGAGACTGGATATGGCTAAGGTTTCATGTGTTTATCTACTCGTGTTTGTGCGTCAACAATAAAGAAAAAATTACACCATTTCCCGCTACAGGGAACCATGTGTAGATGTGAAAGCGGGCGCTAACGCTTACACTGGCGGCGGCGTTGACGCTGGCGCTCATCTCAGCGTTGCGCAGGAGAGAAAACTAGGGGAGGTGCAAAGCAGGCAGTGATGGAGCAGTGTTTCCTACTGGAACATGCCAATCGCTGCTAATGGGCAATGAGAGACAGAAGACTCCGACTGGACACAGAGACCCGCACTCCGCTTTTTAGTTAACGCGCACGCTGCGAATTTTTATTGTTCAACAACGCACAGGAGAAATCCTTCCACCGGCACCACCTTGGAGGTCAAGATCCATTGCCATATATACGGGATGGCCAGTGAACGGCTTGTGCAGCGCGAGCAGTCGGTTTTTTCAACCAAGAAACTCGCTAGCAGACGTGCCTGCGTCGGCGTCGCGAGAAGCAGAGAGGGGGGCGGAGGAGAGGAGAGAGAGGGGGGTGACACGCATGCGCAGTGGGGAGTGTGAACGCCGTGGGCAGGGATGCAGAGGAGAGAGGGGGGAGCGTAGGAGACGAGAGAGGGGGGACGCGCATGCGCAGGGGGGATGCTTAGACGCCGCGGGCAGGGATGGAGAGAGGGGGAGTGTAAGAGGGGGAGAGAGGAAGGGAGGCGCATGCGCAGAGGGGGTGGTTGCCGTGGGGAGGGATGCCTAGAGGAGAGAGAGGGGGGAGAGGAGGTTTTTTTTATTTTTATTTTTTCTTTAACTGTTTGCGCATGCGCAGTAAGGGTGGGCACGCGGCACACCACCACCACCACCACCACCACCACCGGATTAAGCTTCGCCATAAGATGCTTCACATCTAAAAGAAAGCGAGGGCCAATGCAGAGAAAAGGGTAATACTGTTCACTGAACTGGGAACGCGGGAACACACAACGGACGCAGGAAGAATCACACAGCACAAGCGCTCAACACGGTTCTTCCTGCGTCCGTTGTGCGTTCCCGCGCTCCCAGCTCAGTGAACAAATATGAATTATCAACTAGCCCACCTTTCGATCCTTTTGCAGGGTAATACTGGGCCCACCGGCGACTGAATTATTATTATGAGGGGCTCCACCCCTAATAAGAATAAAGAATAATATAAATGGTGTAATTAAGGGGTGCAAATGTTTCAGAATACGCCTTCCCAGTCCAGTGTCACATCACTGCTTTTACAAATATAAAAGCAGCAGTTTAATTGTGGTTTGGAACACGCTTCCACTATATTAAAAAAAAAAAGAAAAACTGAACGCATGTGTTCTTGTAAAATTCTATATGACGTGCTACAGCTTCGCTGGTCATCCATTTACATGAGGTAGAACGCCTCCTCAGTTTTATTATTATTTCTTTGCAGACAATCTAGAAAACATTGATCTATTCCTTGCGAGTAATGGGGGGTCACGTGTTCGATTTTGCAACAGAGCCACCGAAATTATTTTATGTTTTTTTTGTTTCACTTGACCTATTCTCTATGTGGATCGATGAGCCGGCGCTGTACTCACGATTGTTTCCAACGTCCAACTTGATAATTGTCTCGAAAGCACGGCTGCTATTCTTTCGGAATTTATACGTGGGCAGCAAGTTGTTAAAACATAATTAAGGAATATTTGTTATTTTGCCAATTATACATTTACGTTTATTGTACACAACTAATGCATGTCCCTTCCCAGCATCCTGCCGCAGCCAATTATCAGCAAACTTGCGCAGCTTGCACTGAGTCGCGCACGACGGCGGCACAGCAGAGCTGATCGGTACTCGGCTAATCCTGGCTTGACTAGGCACACGTGCATTCAAACCCCGATGCACGAAGTTTTCACGTGATCACATTGTAAAATACGAGTATTGTCTAGGTATCGATCGGGTTCAATTGGGTGTATATGTTTCTTTCTTTTACAGCGAAAGCTGTTATGAGATCACAACAAGGGCCGATTTTGCGCCGCAGTTGTCCGCCGCCGCCGCCGGTATCCGTAACCACTATCGCGCGAAATAAGAAAAAAACTAAATAAAAAATACCTTTGACCAACTGGGAATCGAACCCGGGCCATCTGCGTGGCTGCCCAGCACTCTACCGCTGAGCTACGCCGATGCTTGAAACTGCGTTGCAAACTGACCCTATGCAGGCTTGATGTCGGGTAAGGAATCGCGTTAACATGTGTAATAAAGCGTTTTAGAACAGTGAAGTAACAACCAGGCGTCACACAATGCGAATAGCGTAACGAGTGGGTCGTTCAGTGCTCAAACCCATTACAAAAGCCTCAGGCATAATTCTTCATCGTCGTCAGCCACAACATCAACAAAGGGCACATAATTATGCGTTACAAGTGTGTAGCGGGTACCGCGCTTTTCCGAAGAAAGACGAATAATGGCATAGTGGAAGCTTCCCCACTGCATACAAATTATGATGATTTATGGCGTAGTGGGTACCATGCAAGTGTGCTTGTAGTAGTTGCCCCAAGAGTTTTAAAAAAATAATCTAGAAAGGCCGCTCTTCCAGCTTTCGCTGTGGCTGTGCTGCGCGTTCCGCGCAGGCCTGGCGGTTTTCTTTCTCTTTCTCGTTCCTTCTATATTTTCTATTTCTTCCTTTTCTTTCTCTCTCTCCCTATTTCTCGCTTCCTTTTTCTTTCTAACTGTTTTTTTCTCTCTCTATTTCTTCCTTTCTCTTTCTTTGTTTCTCTCTCGTTCTCCCTTTGTTTCGCTTTCTGTCTTGATATCTGTTTTATCTCAGTCACTTTTATGCTGGCATGATGATGATAGTTCCTGGTCTACAACGCGAACCGGACAAACGGCGGGCATAACTGCTCTGCTTTAAAAAAGTTCTTGCGAAAAAAAAAAAGCTTTATGTATAAAGCAGGCGTACCAAACTTACCTCAGCTAGTGAGTGCGCCGAAGTCAGCCAAATTTGGCCTCCCGCAATAGCCGGGGCATTGAAGAAGACTCGAGCGGGGAGGCGGGAGTTCGAAGAAAATGTCAGCTAACGTTGCCATTTGAAAGGCCTTTCCCGTATCTCGTATATGGGTTACTTCTGAAGGGCATTTGGCGTCAGCATTAGACCCTGGTCGCCAGAAGGGATGAAATCTGGGCGCCAATTTTGAGATATATGGTCTTTGTTCCACGGCTATGCTCCAACGCCTGTTGACCGCATGGGGTGCCTCACAAAAAAAAAATATATATATATATATATATATATATATATATGACTCAGCCTTTACAACTCGGACATCACTCCACAATGCCCAGATTGTGCAGAAGTTTATTGTACACTCTCGCACATGCTCTGGCAATGTCCCGCGTTACCTCAGGGACCTCTCACCAGTGAGTCCGACTGGGAAGAGGCACTCAGGAGCTCTGAGCTGCACCACCAACTAAAGGCAGTCCAGAGGGCCCAAGAACTGGCGGAACGCCTCCACGTTCCCGCCCCGACTCGGGCATCGCCTACGGTAGCGGCTGCGAGGCTGTCCCTCATAGATCGCCCGGCAGCTTAAGCTCCTCAGGACCTTTCAATAAAGTTCTTGACTGACTGACTGACTCGAGACAATTCGCGTATGTGAAGCTCATGAACACAATTATTAAAAAAAATAAGGGAAAAATGGGAAGAAGACAGGCATGTGCGGGCCGGGCCGCCAGTGAAAGGTCCGCGGGCCGCAAGCGGCCCACAGGCCGCGTACTTGAGAACCCTTGTGTAAAAAAGTCTGTTGGCAACGCCAACTGTGCTTGAAGCCTTGGCTATCCGCGGTTGTAGCAATGTAACGTTCTTTGCCAGCACCCGAGTGCTACGCACACCATTGTGTGCAATGAGGACCCAGCGTTGCAGCTTCTGCGGTGACTCGGGCTGCCGATGTAATCGCGGCAAGAGGCATGGCCGTGTCGACGTGGCGTGGAACCGCGCGGTAGTCCGGGGAGGTCCAAACATACTTGCTGTTACGGTTTTGCTATCACTCAAGCGTCGCCAGCGCGAAGTCGGCGACGGGAATGACAGCGGGTTCGGCCGTTCCGTACGCAAGTAGAAACAGTGAAGAGATCGGAGACACGTTTGGACAAAAACAAACAGCTTTACTCGAGCTATGGCGGCACGAGCACACTAAATACAACACTTGAGAAAAAAAAACTAACAATAAACAAATAGAATCACACAATGAGCTTACAAAATTACACAAAATCAGTTAACGCTAAAACTAACAATGGAATGAAATAAAACCGAAGAAACGCGAAAGTTAGATGATATAAACAGGTGAAGCATACGGGTGATGACCGGCAGCGTTGTTATCGACGATCGGATGCGAGAAGTCCCTGAAGATATCTGGCACGACTCCAATGTCGGTGGGTCCGAGTTGCAACGCTGATGTTTCCGGGAGTTAGCGCTTGAAGGAGATCTCGGGCAGGTTGAGCTAACCCGAGATTGAAGTCCCGACGCCTACGTTGCAGACGTGTCTCAACTAGGCGAACGGCTAAGTTTAGGTGACCAGCCGATACAAAGCGCACACTAAAAACTTCTAGGAGAGATACTCGTTGATCTACTTCTACTCCATGCTTGCCAAGCAGCTAGACTGATTAGCAGGGCGATATCCTGCGCTTAAATCTCCTTCGTGTCCCCTCACTCTCTTCCTGGGGAAAAAGGGGACCATCAACATGGGTCCAATCGTGTGCATTTCGTTGTCGCGAAAGTCCGCCCTCAAAATATTTACGACGCCCCTTTTTAATTAGGGGAGGGTTCTCCATTAATCCAAAGAGACAACCCGTTTACGGTGACTGCGTAGGCGGCTCGTGCACGTGCAGCTCCTACCGTGGGAACGTATCCTGCCTCCATTCTTATGCCGAGCGTTTTGCAGCCAAAAAGTTCGGGGCTCACTGCGGATTTCCGTATAGTACCTGCCGTCGCCTCGGTATTCAACAAAGAGCCAACTTCGGCAGCGACACTCCCTTCCGCTGCTCTTCGCGGCTCTACGAAAAACAAGTCCCTGACGTCCAAGACGGTGCGCCGGTCAGCGGGTTGGGTGCGGCGCGCGTTAAAGCATGACGAGGGGTCGAAAAAGTGGCATTCCGTGACACTTGCCAATCAAGTTTTAGATGCGAAGCATCTTATGCTCGGGGCTATGTCCGTCCCTCCCGCGTCCCTCCCGCGTCCCGCGTCCGGCCACTTTCATGAAGTAGGAAAGCACCCACTATGCGAACCAGAACACTGAAGTACAATATAAGGCCGTCAACCACCACTACAGTCACCAGAGTCATGGCCGAGAGCACAG